>JAIRCJ010000263.1:258266-805762 GCA_020883675.1 Bruguiera gymnorhiza
TGCAAACATATTACTTAAGGAAAAGCAAATGTAATGTACTATAATAAGAAGTTTTTCCATTCCCCTATAGATATATATGCTTGGCCTAACATTGAAACTTGGGATTATTATTTGTAATATTCATCCACTAAAGTGTATTCTATACCATTGAGTCCATTAGTTATATTTTTGTTCATTTAATATATTCAATATTATATTTTTCTTACCATTCAAATGTAATGGCATTAACAATATATTTAAAAATCAAATTATTGCATTTTTCAATTTTACAATTTTAAAAAAAAACTCTTATAGGTATAATGTATTGTTAATAATCAGTTAAATTTAATTTTTTGTAATTTTTTTAATTTTCTCCTTTGCCACAATGCAATTTGAAATGATTTATCTAATTTTAGTCTAAAGAAATAATATACCTAAGGAAAAAACAAATACAATGTACTCTAATAGGAAGTTTTCTCATTCCTCTCTAGAGATATATTATATGCTTGGCCCCAACATTGAAGCATGAGATATTGCTATTTATAATATTAATCCACTAGAGTGTATTTTATACCATTCAATCCATTACTTGTATTTTTGTTCATTTAACATATTCAAATATTATGTTTTTCTCACCATATAAATGCAATGGTAGAAACAATATATTGAAAAATCAAAACATTGCATTTTTTCAACTTTTAGAATTTTAACGTCCTATAGGATAAATGCATCGTTAATAATCAGTTGAAATTAAATTTTGTAAATTTTTTCTCCTTTGCCACAATGCTATTTGAAATGATTTATATCATTTTATTCTAAAAACATATTATTTAAGAAAAAGCAAATACAATGCACTGTAATAAGAAGTTTTTCCACTCTCCTCTAGAGATATATGCATGACCCAACAATGAAGTTTGCGATTGCTATTTAAAATATTTATGCATTAAAGTGTATTTTATACAATTAAGTCCATTACTTGTTTTTGTTCAATTAACATATTCAATTATTATGTTTTTTCTCACCATTCAAAATGCAATGACATTAGCAATAAAATTAAAAATCAAAACCTTGCATTTTTTCAATTTTAAGGATTTTAAAGTCCTAAAGGGATAAATGCATTATTAATAATTAGTCGAATTTAAATTTTGCAATTTTTTTAATTGGCTCCTTTGTCACAATGCAATTTGAAATGATTTATATAATTTTAGTATACAAAGGTATTACCTAAGAAAAAGCAAATGCAATGGACTCTAATAAGAAGTTTTGCCACTCCTTTTAGAGATATAAGCATGACCCATCAATGAAACTTAGGATTGCAATTTATAATATTTATCCACTAAAGTGTATTTTATACAATTGTGTCCATTATTTGTATTTTTGTTCAATTAACATGTTCAATTATTATGTTTTTTCTCACCATTCAAAATGCAATGGCATTAAAAATAAAATTAAAAATCAAAACATTTCATTTTTCAATTTTAAGAATTTTAAAGTGTTTTATAGATAAATGCATTGTTAAAAATCAATTGAATTTAAATTTTGTAATCTTTTTAATTGTCTGCTTTGCCACAGTGCAATTTGAAATGATTTATATAATTTTAGTCAAAATATATTATTTAAGAAAAAGCAAATGCAATGAACTCTAATAAGAAAATTTCTCATTCCCCTCTAGAGATATATGCTTGGTCCAACCATAAAGTTTGAGATTGCTATTTATAATATTCATCAACTAAAGTGTATTTTATATCATTAAGTCCATTACTTGTATTTTTGTTTATTTAACATATTCAAATATTTTGTTTTTATCACCATATAAATGCAATGACATTAACAATATATTGAAAAATCAAAACTTTGCATTTTTTCAACTTTTTGAATTTTAAAGTCTTATAAGGATAAATGCATTTTAATAATCAGTTGAAATTCAATTTTGTAAATTTTTTCTCCTTTGTCATAATGTTATTTGAAATGATTTATATAATTTTAGTTTAAAAATATATTACTTAAGAAAAAGCAAATGCAATGGACTCTAATAAGAAATTTTCATCGAAGTTTGGGATTGCAATTTAAAATATTCATCCACTAAATTATATTTTATACAATTGAGTCCATTACTTGTATTTTATTTCAATTAACATATTCAAATATTATGTTTTTCTCACCATTTAAATGCAATGGCTTTAGCAATTAATTTAAAGACCAAAACATTGCATTTTTGCAATTTTGAGACTTTTGAAGTCTTATAGGGATAAATGCATTGTTAATAATCAATTGAATTTAAATTTTGTAATTTTTTTAATTGTCTCCTTTGCCACAATGTAATTTGAAATGATTTATATAATTTTGGTCTACAAACATATTACTTAGCTCTTGGCGGAGTATGATTTTGTGTGGGAACACAAGCCGAGAAGGCACATTTAGGTTACGGATGCTCTGGGTCATCAAGTGTGAGAAGTGGTCGCTGCCCTCACCAAGGGGCAAAGTGACTTGTTGGACCGAATTAAGTCACAAATGCCACATGATAGTGATTATCAAAAGCTCGTGTAGCAAGTGAGCGAGGGTGTGGTGAGACAGTATTGGCTCAATGATGGACTATTACACGCAAAGGGTAACAGGTTATATGTTCCCAAAGGTACAGGCCTCAGGAGGGAGATCTTGCAAGAGTGCCATGACTCCTAATGGGTTGGTCATCCAGGCATGGAGCGGATGATAGCCTTATTGGCCTGTAGCTACTATTAGCCAAAGATAGAAGATGATGTTGAGGCGTACATAAAGATGTGCATTGTCTGTCAATAGGACAAGGTTGAGAGACAAAAGGAAGCGGGGTTGCTGCAACCACTACCCATTCCAACGAAACCTTAGGTGTTGGTTTCGATGGACTTCATTGGTGGGTTTCCAAAAGTTGATGGCAAGGGTTCTGTCATGGTGGTGGTTGATCGGTTTTCAAAGTATATTGTGTTCGTTCCAGTCCTGTCTTCATGTCAAGCAGAGATGGCTGCTGAATTATTCTACAAATAGGTGGTTAAGTAGTTTGGTTTGCCAGAAGATATCATGAGCGATCGGGATCCTTGCTTTACAGGCAGGTTTTGGACAACTCTGTTCAACATGATGGGATCAGAGTTAAAGTTTTCCACTGCCAACCACCCTCAAACAGATGGTCAAATAGAGCGAATTAATGGCCTATTGGAGGAGTATCTTCAGCACTACGTGACTGCAAGCCAACAAAATTGGCTAGAGTTACTAGATTCTGTGCAGTTTTGCTACAATCTTCATCGAGCATCATCAACAGGGATGAGTCCCTTTGAGCTGGCGATGGGGCATCAGCCCCTTACTCCAAATGAGATAGCACGGACAAGCCCTGGAGGGAAGTGTCCAGCAGCCTACCGATATGCTTGTTCGAAACAGGAGTTGTTTGATGAGGCCCACGACAACTTAAATAAAGTGGCCTGACACATGAAGAAGTATGCAGACAGGGAAAGGCGAGGCCTTGAGTTCCAAGTCGGGGATAAAGTTCTACTTAAATTGACTTCTTAAATATGGAAGAAGATCAGCAGTAAGATGGTGCATCATGGGTTGATTCCCAAGTGTGATGGTCCATTTGTGGTGGTAAAGAAAGTTGGCAATGTTGCTTATCGATTGCAATAACTAGAAAGGTTAAAGGTCCATCCGACTTTTAATGTGAGCTTCTTGAGACCCTTTCATGAGGAAGATGGGGTCGAACCTCCAAGGAGGCAGACAAGGCATGCTCCCCCAACCATTTGAGTGGAGTTCCAACGTTAAGTGGAGAATATTCCGAACCAAAGGATACAAGGACAAGCAAGAAGAATTGCCAGGTGGAATACCTAGTGAAGTGGAAAGATGCTCCAAACAGGGAGGATAGTTGGGAGAGGGACATGACATTACAGTAGTTTAAGAAGCAGATCCAGTACTACCAATCAACCCTACCAACGAGGACATTGGTTCAACGGGTGGGGGTGGTTTGTTAGCCCTTTAGAGTCCTCGATACAAAAATGCAAGCATTAGTAATATCTTATGCCAATGCTTGGCATGGAGTCTGCGTGAGTCAGGCATGTCAAAGGAAATAAGGCAGCAGGTTAGGGCATTGGTGCAAAGGAGAGGGTGTTAGATCATTGGTTGGGCAGCAGGTTGTGCTAGCAGGCTGCCAATTGAGGGAGTGATCACTCAATTACTCTAATGAGTCCTCCTATCAGAAAGCCAGATTCCCTAATGTTCTATAGGGGGGTGTACATGTCTTCTTGAGAGATTAGCCAAAGAAAGAGTGGCTAACAGGAGCCCCACATCAATTTGGCGCATCGGCAGGGGTACAGGCTAGTACACAAGCTGGGCAGCAGAGGGATAGGTGGCAGCATTGGCGAAGTTCTGCCCATGCACCATGAAAGGAGGAGTACATGGCATATGGGGTAGAACCACTAAAGCCTCTGTAACCTTATCTGTAGAGATCATGGGAAGGGATGACTGCATGAGTCTAATGTACTGACAAACTCTCCTTGAAGCAAGGAGAATGTGGGCAGGCAGTAGATAAAGGTTAAACCAGTCCAATGTGAGGTGGTAGGCTCTCCTTGATTGCAGACCCATGTTCTGCCTAGTTTGTAGGAATTGCTCTTAGTAGTGGGGAATGCCCCACTAAGCATGATTGGCTTGGCAGCCAAGTCATGCAGCCTATATGTATGGGTGTGTAAGGTGATGGCCAAGGACACCAAGGATATTAGCATATATCTAGACATGAGAGAGAGAAAGTGTAGAGAGAGAAACACTTGTAAGTCTTGGCAATCCTTTATACTTTGTATTAAGTAGTAAAGGTTGGGAGGGTTTCCCGTAAGTGTGCTGTTGTCTGTGTGTGTGAGTTTGACTGAGACTAAGCAAGCTACTTAGTGCCTTCACAAGGCCAAAAATTTGTACAAGATAGTTGGCCTTATGACAACTACCATAAGGAGATCAAGATTGTCTTGATTAAGACAAATGCAAAAGAAGATAAAGAGGCAACTATCGCTTGATTTTTGCAATGGCTAAATAGAGACATAGCCAAGGTGGTTGAGTTGCAACACTATGTGGAATTAGAAGACATGATGCACATCACAATGAAAGTTGAAAGACAACTTAAATGAAAGGGTTCTGCATTGTTTGGGTAGAATTCAAGTTCTACCACATTTTGGAAGCTGAATTGGAGTAAAAGGGAGGAGAAGTTCAATTACGTGTCCAAAGTCGTGCTATCCAAGAGCAAGGATGTGAGTTTTAGCAAGGAGACAAGTAATCCTGATCCTTAACCAAGTAAAAATGGGGATATTAAATGTTTTAAGTGTTGAGGAAGAGGTCACATTACATCTCAATGTCCAAATATGCGAGCAATGCTCTTGAAAGGTAATGATGATGTCGAAACTCTAAGTAAATCAAATGATGATGATGTCGTGCCACCATCAAAGAGTAAAAGTCATGGAGAGGAGTATCTAGTTAATGGAGTAACTCTCATCACAAGGCTTGAATTGAATGTGCAAGTGAAGGAAGAAAAGGGGATGCAATGAGATAAAATCTTTCATAAGAGGTGTCTCGTCAAAGATAAGGTATGTAGTATGATTATTAATGGTGGGAGTTGCAATAATGTAGCTAGCACAATTATGGTTGAAAAGCCGAATTTATCAACTATAAAGCATCTTATGCCATATAAACTTCAATGGTTGAATGACATTGGTGAAGTTAGGGTAAATAAATAAATACTTGTGTCATTTTCTACCGGACAATACCATGTTGAAGTTTTATGTGATGTTAAACCTATACATACAGGCCATATTCTATTAGGAAGGTGATGACATTTTGACAGATGAGTCATGCATGATGGTTTCAAGAATCGATATTCCTCTGTAATGAATGAAAAACTTGTCACTCTTGTACCATTATCACCTCAACAAACTTATGAGAATCAATTAAGGATTAAAAATGAGAGTAAACCGAAAGGAGAGATTGTAAAGAGAGAGATAATCAAAACAAAAAAAGAGGAGAAAAAATGGCAACACAAGACACAAAAGGAGAGAGAGAGAGAGAGAAGAAAATAGAAAGTTTCTATGCAAAAGCAAGTAATATTGAAAGACCATTTTATGCCAAATAGCTTATGATTGTACTTTTGTACAAGGAGACTTATTTTAGCACTAATAAGTTTGACTTGTCTTCACCTAGTATTGTTATTTCTCTTTTGTAGGAATTTAAACATGTATTCCTTAAGGATGTTTCGAGTGCATTGCCACCTAAGAGGAATTGACATCAAATTGATTTTATCCTTGATGCATCCATCTTAAACTAGCCAACATATAGGAGTAACTCAAGGAGACAAAGGAGCTTCAAAGGTAGGTTGATGAACTTATATCAAAAGTATATGTGAGAGAAAGCATAAGTCCCTATGTAGTTCTTATTCTACTTATACCCAACAAAGATGAAACTTGGAGGATGTATGCGAACTATTGAGCGATCAACAAAATCACTATAAAGTATTTTCACCCCATACCTAGGTTAAATGACATGCTAGATGAATTGTATAATTCATATGTCTTGTCTAAAATTGATTTAAAAAGTGGATATCACTAGATTAGGATGAGAGAAGGAATGAGTGGAAAACAACTTTCAAAACTAAGTATGGTTTATATGAATGGCTTGTTATACCATTTGGTCTCAATAATGCACCAAGCACCTTTATGTGGTTAATGAGTCATTTTTTGTGTCCATTTATTGGTGAATTTGTGGTTGTGTATTTTGATGATATTTTGGTTTATGGCAAAAGCCTAAAAGAGAATCTTGATCATTTATGTTTTGTTTTAATTGTTTTACATTACGAGAAATTTGTATGCTAACTTCAGAAAATGTTCCTTTTGTACTAATCAGATCATATTTCTTGGCTATGTTATGAGTGCTAAAGGTATTAAGATTGACGAGGAAAAGTTAGGGCAATCCGTGATTGGCCTACACATAAGCAAACCTAATTTAAACCCTAATGCTTTAATACCAACTAATGTGAACCCCATAGAGTACAATGAAATGCATAAGCAAAACTAGGAATTCAAAACTCTAAGAAAGTTAAATTTTGCTTAACAAGAGTAAAACCTTGAGCCAATGTTTAAAGGAACATGAATGTAGGAAGAAACCTAGACTCAATGTTCAAAGGAACATGAACCAAAGGTATAAAGAAGAATATGGATGCCCCTCTCATAAAAGAAGGCAATTGAGAGTGATAAGTTGGGTTGAAATACCACAAGACATAATCTTGATAAGTACACAAAGTTTAATGAATAACTAAGAGAGAAAATTCTCACTTTTTTTTCACCAATGATGTATCCCTTTTAACAATGAAATCAAACCTATTTATAGGCTTAAGTAACAACCCTAACCGTAGAAATAAGAAAAACCTCCTAAATAAGCTAATAACAAACAAATCGGATTTGGTTCAGCCAAATTTGGTTTAGTCAAATTCACAAAGCCATGCATCCTGCATCAAACTTGTTCACCAACCAGCTCATGATTGGCACTGATCCAACCTTCTAATAGTGAATTAGTCATATTACTCATTTTACAACTAGTGCACTCTTTGTTTTCCATTTTTCAAACTTTAAGATAGGTCTAACTCATTAATTCCACTACTTTGTTGCATCTACTCTACACAATTAGTTAACCTATGCCAATTTAGCATACTTATACAATTAATAAAGCCTTGACCCGCATTAAGATATAATTTGTTACTTTTTAAGCTTGAATTAGCTTATTTGGCCCAAATGTCATTTATCAACCTCTTAAGTGCTTCTTTCGTCCTTATAGCTTTAGAACTTGTCAATGGCCCTTCTTGAATGGTCAATGGATTCTTGGAAGCCCTCTATGCATTGAAAATTCCATGAATCTCATCATGTTATGCCTACAACAAACATTCTTGCAACAAGCATGTCTATAGACCTTTGGTATTGGGAATTCATTGAATTCCATCAAACAAAGGAATCATTGATCATTATTAGCTTTTCTCACAAGAAGGCCCTGGTTTAATTCATGACTCATGACATCAAGATAAAGAAAACTCTTTATCCAAAAAATTGGCAAAGTGATCTTTTTGGCTATAGAGATTTGAAAGAATGGTTAAAGGTTAAATCTTATAATTATTTTGATTATATTGAAGCATGTGAAAGAGCTTTATATGAAAATAAGCAAAGGAAATTTAGTTGGTTCTTTCAAATACACTTTCCAAATGATCCAAAGAAATTTTCAAACTGGTTTAAAACCTAAATATTTAAGTGGGGTTTACATCATGTAATCCTACCTCACAAAGTGAGAACTATTTATGAACAATTTTGTGTAATAAATGAAGAGGTTAAAGAATCATTATTAATATTTGTAGTTTGGTATCATGTCCTATGGATTATCAAATGGAATTATACTATTATGGCTAAACAAGTCAACATTTTGGATATGGACATTAAGAATGTCCCATGGTTGGCACAAAGGATTAATATCCAATAGTGGGAGAAATTCAATTTTATTGATGGTGGTGTCTATGCTGGCAAAGGGTTCATCTATATAAATAGGCATAAAGGTTCACCACCAAAGTCCACTCCTAATCCAAAAGAGATTTTGAATACTTTAATTAAGTTAGTATCATGTGAAAGGTTATTACAAATGATGGTTGCATTGGTCTAACCAGAGCAAGAGATGCAAGTAGACTAGGTCAAAAGTAGTCAAAGACACCTTAATGATGATGTCATGCAGGACTCTTAGGACCTATATGAACTCGAAAGGACAAATGAATAAATTACTTTTGATGAAAGGTAGTCTCAAGACCTGTCAAACAATTTCTATTACAGCTACTTTATAAAAGTAAGGAATCCAAGACAAATTTACTTTAGAAAAGAGATTCCTTTAATAATGGTTAATACCTTTTCTCTTGTATAAAAGGACTTTCAGCTACTCGAAGAGGTAAAGTCCAATTTCCCATCTCCCTAAGTCTAGGTTTCCTCTTCTTCCTTTGTATCCCCCTTCTCTCTTCTTCTTTTGTAAACTATACACCTAAAATGACACTTAATTCAATGAAAGCATGGCAGCTCTAATGCCATTCCTATCTTGGTAGCATAGGATCACATAGAGAAATAAAGAAATAAAAACAAGCACACAAGATTATAGTGATACACATATAAGAAAGAAATTAAAACTAATAAACAAGAAAACAAACAAGTAGTTTTGTAAACTAACAGAATTAAATGACTTACAATAATAAGGCTTTCATTGAATAGTGTCGTTATAGGTGAATAGTTTATAGAAGAAGAAGAGAGAAGGAGGGATACAAAGGAAGAAGAGAAAACTTAGACTTAGAGAGATAGGAAATTGGATTCTACCTCTTGGAGTAGTCAAGAGGTCTATTTATACAAAAGAAAGGTGATAACCATTATTAAAAGAATCTCTTTTTAGAGTAGTGTTGTCCTTGATTCCTTACTTCTGTTGAAGTAGCTTTAGTAAAAGCCATCTGACTATTCTTAAGGCTACTTTTCCACCAAAAATAGTTTGTCCATTTGCTTTTTATAGTTTATATAGGTCCTAAGAATCTTGCATGATATCATCATTGAGGTGTGTCTATGACTGCTCAACCTGGTTTATTTGCATGTCTATTTCCAATTGTAGCAATGCAACCATCATTTTTAATAACCTCACCTTTAAAATTGATTCCATTAAGGTCTTTATCAATTTTTTGGGATTAGAAGGAATGGACTTTGGTGGTGGAGATTTTAGGCCCATTTATACAAAAGACCCCTTTGCTAGTATAAACTCCATCATCAAAGAAATCAAAATTTTCCCACTTTTAGACATTTATTCTTTGTACCAACCATAAGACATACTTAATGTGCACATCTAGAACTTTGACTTGTTTAGCCATAATAGTAAAATCCCATTTATAATCCATGGGACATGAGACTAAATTGTAAACATTAATAATGGGTCTTTAACTTCATTTATTATGTAAAATTGTTCACAAACAATTCTCACTTTGTAAGGTAGGGTTAGATGATGTAAACCCCACTTAAAAAATTAGATTTCAAGCTAGTTTGGGAATTTCTTTGGATCATTCGGAAGGTGTATCTAAATGAACCAACTAAATTTCCTTTGCCTATTTCCATATAATAAGTCTCTTTCCCATGCTTTGATATATAATCAAAGTAATTATAAGATTTAACCTTCCACCATTATTTCAAATCTTTGTAGCCAAAGAGATCACCTTACCAATCTTTTGGATAAAGAATTTTCTTTATCTTGAATTTGGTGTACTCCTAATCTTTAAAACCATATCCAAATTTAGATCCTCGTTATATGGGTTAAATAACTACTAAGTCTGTTTCATGTAATATCTGTTAATAGTATAGGCAATAAATCCTTCATATTGGTACGAGGATACATATTATCTTTAAGATAAAAATGAGCAACCTCATTAGGTTTCAGTTGAGTGCAATTATTTTCAATAGCATATAAAAAGTCTATGTAGTTTGGAATTAAAGGCTATGTTATGGATTTATCAAAAGTTGGCACATAAGCATCATTATGAAACTTATCAACTTCCTTTAATTTTTCATCTTTAGCTAGTGAATTAATCAACTTTGCTGGGAACTGAGGTCTTTATATGAGGGACCTCTTAATCATGACATAATTCCCTATAAAAACTCACGAGTTAGGAAATTGGGTAAAAAATTAGAATTTGCTTTAATAAAATCTATCAAAATTAAACACAAATAAAAATCCCTACCATTAAGCAAAGATTTGTTTTGAAATGATGCTCTTAACATCTTTAGTAAGGACATCTTTTACTACCTTACAATCTATTCTCAATAGAAATTCCTAATTCAAGGTCAAAAGGAAACCTTTTCCTAATTTTTCAGCTCTAAGGGAATGTATGGTTCTTGAAAAAGTCTATCAAGTATATATTACAAAAAAGGGAAAGAGAATTATTAGTGTCCACCCTCCTACTTTAAATTTGAGCCTAAAATTAAGGATAATGAGGTTATGGCCTTTCCATACAAAGCTGAAACTACAACTAGTGTTGTGGTTTGACAAGGAAATTGTACCAATTTATATCTTCAGTTTGAAGAAATTCTTTTACAAGGTCCACAACCTCTTGTTAAACTAAAGTAGAAAAAGGGTTTTATTCAAACTTTTTTCTTCAAAAGAAGTAAAGTATGATATGACTAGTCAAAGTTTTGAAAAGACAGAACTATTAGATTAAATGGTTAAAAGGCTTAAGAATCTTAAGTTTAAAGAAAAAGAAGCATCTATTCTAGGAAAAGAAGAATAAATTAAGGAAAATCAAAAAGAGGCTGAAGAATAGATAGATAAATTCAAGAAATGTTCTTATAAAAAAAAATCCAATACAAAAGAATCCATCACCTTCTTATGAGAAGGAAACTATGAATATCAATAAAATGACATTTAATAAGGTCTTTACAAAACTATATTATCTTAGGTCAACCCTTGTCAACCTCTTATTGGAGGAACAATCTAAATATAATTATATTCAGTATGCCGATAGTAGTATAGTAGAATGGAATCTAGAAAAGATGTTTAAAAATCAAATTCTTATTTTACTTCATTATATAATGATATTTGCAACTACTGCAAAGTTCAAAGGTAATTCTAACCCTCAAATAGTAAAATTTATAACTAGTGGATTCACTAAATACCTGAAAGGTTGGTGAGACTTTTATCTATGTAAAGGTGCAAAAGCTCATATTTTTTCTACTATAAAGATATAGCAAGAGTTCAACTAGTAGATAGTGTTAATACACTAATATATACATTTACCAATAATTTCATTGGTACAACTATCTTGTTAATAATAAGACATATGAGTAGCTTATTAATTTGAGATGCTCACCCTATCTCGTTTTAGGTGGTATAAAGATGTACTCTTCTTTAAAGTTTTCACTAGGGAAAATAACTAAAGTATTTGCTAAAAGAAAAATTCCTTATTAGGTTACCTATATTGTTTACATAAAGAGTTACGAATAGGTTAAAATCCTATCATGCATGAAGAATTAACTATCGAGAATTGGTTGTTAAAATAGTAGCTAAAAGAGTTAAACTCTATAACAAAATTAAACTGCATAAGCAGTTACAAAAGGATCAAGCTCTTTGTAGAGATTTGTGAACATAGGAAAAAAGGTTACAAACCTTTAACTTAAAAGAAAACCTTTTATTCAAAGGAAAAGAAAGAAGAAAAAACAAAATGAAAGAAAAGGCGTAGTTTGCAAAACAAAAAGATAGTAATCTGTTATAAATGCAGAAAGGCAAGGCATTATTAAATAAATGCAAAATGAAATAGAAAATCCAAGAGCTATCTTTGGATGAAGATCTTAAAAGGTCACTGATGCATCTTTTCTTATCAAATAGTGAGTCAAAAGAATCAAATTTAGAAGTAGACCTTCTTGAAGAAGAAGAAACTACATGTAACATTGATTCGAATGATAGCTGTAATAGGAAATGCAACTATTATTAAGCAATGTGTAAAGGTACTTGCTTATTAGTCTTAACAAAAAAGACAATTTGATTCTAGATCCTATTCATAAGATATCAAATATAAAAGAAAAAAGAGAGCAATTAAAAAATATCTTCATGTGGCTTAAAATGATACTAAGATTAATGAACTAGGAGAATACTATAATTTAAAAATTATTATTCAAAGGATTAAAAGTAATCATTATGATTTAAAATCTAGAGAATCAGAACCTTTTATGTGCAAGTTTAAAGCTAAAATTAATTAGTTAAAATCTAAGATTAAAAAAATTAAAAGAAATGATTATAATTTTAAAAACAATGTTTGAAAAGGTTGAAGACCCTCCAAACATACTTGATATTTCTTTAAAATGGGAATTAGGATCTCTTTAATACATTAACCTAATTGATAGGATTATTACCCATTAATAGCAAACAAATATTACAATTGTAATTAATAAAGAACACATTTTCTTTACTATTACCTTAATTAACTTAGACATAAATATGAATTGTCTTAATGAAGGAATAACACTTTCAAAATACATTTCAAAAACTATAGAAGTATTAAATACTACTGATAAAAATAAGTTTATTATGAAATACAAGTTGTCACAAAATGTTATTTGTAATGAGGGAATTTGAATTGAAATTCCCTTTATATTAGTTAAAAACCTATATCATGATGTTATTTTGGGAAACCCAATTTTACTCATGTTATATCTCAAAAAGGAAGTTAGTGATCAAAGGATTTACTTAGAAATAAATAGAAAGCCTATCAAGTTTGCATATACTTTCCAATATAGAGAAATATATATACTTCAAAAATTCATTAGAAGAAAGAGAGGTTTATTCAATTTTTACATTTTGAAGTCAAAAATAAATATTTACATTAGAAAATTAATACTCTTATTATTCAAGCAAAAAGATAGGAAGTACAAAAATAAAAAATAAAAAAGTTAGTTTAGTTAATAATTCCTATGGCTTTTGGATTAGAAAAGAAAAACACGTAGTAGAATTAATTTACAAAGTGATTTTTAATGAAAGTCAAATTCCAGCCAAACTCAGGTCTATAGCTATAGGACTAACACATTTGGAAATATGAAAAAATAAAATAAATGATCTTTTGGAAAAACAACTTATTAGAAAAAATAATAGTACTTGGAGTTGTCATATTTTTCATGCAAAAAATGCAACTCAATTAGAAAGAGATGGTCCTAAATTAGTAATTACCTTTAAACCTCTAAGTAAGATATTGAGATGAATTAAGTATCTTATACCTAATAAAAGAAAACTTACTTAATAGGCTATAAAGTTCAAATATATTTAAAATTTGATATAAAATCTAGTTATTGGCAATCTATATGCATGAGAGAGATGAGCATAAGATAGTCTTTATAGTTTCATTTGGACACTAGAAATGAAATGTGATATCATTTGTATTAAAAATACACTTAAATTTTAGAAAATTAAGAATAAAATATAAAACTCCTTATCCAAAAAATTGGCAAGGTGATCTCTTTGACTACAGAGATTTGAAAGAATGGTCAAAAGTTAAATCTTATATTTTAAGGGTGAGAAAGAGCCTTAATAATGACAACCTTAGAGATGATGGGTAGAAGGCTTCAAAGGATGTAAAAGGTCCATTACACACTCTAAAAGGTCCAATAACACGAGCAAGAGCCAAAAGATGAAAGAAGCACTAAATGGGTTGATTGAGGACATTCAAGCCAACCCAACTACAAATGGTGCGAATTCAAGCTTGAAAGAGAGTTAAAATCTTATTAATATGATTGGAGTACTTAATGGATTAGGACTAAGTAATAGCATTCACTCCTAAATAGTAGTTTATCCTAAATAAGTGATTGTACAAAAATGAGTTTTTTGTGTAAGAATTTGTCTTAGATAGGAATTTATATCTCTTTAGGATTGCTATCTTAGCCTATAAATAAGTACCTCCCTGTAAGCTCTGGAAGATCAAACAACTTTGAGAGAAATAGAAAGTAAGGGTTTTCTCCTTCAGGTCTTTCAAGAACTAAAGAACTTATCAAGAGGTACCTCATCTTATGGTATTCAACTCGACTTATTACTCCTAATTCCTTTTTCTTTTTTTTTTGGAGTGTGGCATCCATATACTTCTTAAATACCCTAGGTTTGTGTTCCTTTGAATGTTGGGTCTAAAGTTTGTGGTATTACAGTTTGATTTAGTTTTCTTGGAAATTTTATGATTCTGTGTGTGCGTTGGGTCCCTAAGCCATGTCTTTTGGGGTTTTTTGCATCACTTATTATATGAAAAAGGTAAAGGAAATTTAGTTAGTTCATTCAAATACACCTTCCAAATTATCAAAAGAAATCTACAAATTGATTTAAAACTTAATTTTTCAAGTGAGGTTTACATCATCTAACCTTACCTTACAAAGTGAAACTGCTTATGAACCAATTTTGTGAAATAAATGAAGAGGTTAAACACCCATTATTAATATTTGTAGTTTGGTATCATGTCCCATGGATAGTCAAATAGGATTATACTATTATAACTAAACAAGTCAACATTTTGGATGTGGATATTAAGCATTTCCCATGGTTGGCATAAAGGATTAATATTCGATGGTGGGTGAAATTCAATTTCTTTAATGATGGAGTCTATATTAGCAAAGGGACCATTTGTATAAATGAGCTTAAAGCTCCACCACTAAAGCCCACTCCTTCTAATCCAAAAGAGAATTTAAAGACTTTATTGAAGTTTATATCATGTGAAAGGTTATTAGAAATAATGGCTGCATTGCTCTAACCAAAGTAAGACATGCAAGTAAACCAGGTCAAAAGCAATCAATGACATCTTAATGATGATATCATGCAAGATTCTCAAGACCCATATGAGCTCTAAAGGACAAATGGATAAGCTACTTTTGGTGAAAAAGTAGTTTTTAGACTTGTTGGATAGTTTTTATTAAAGCTACTTTATAAAAGGAATTGAGGACAACTTTACTTTAAAAAAGAGATTCCTTTAATAATGGTTAAAACTATTTCTCTTGTATAAAAGGCCTCTCAGTTACTCAAAGATGCAAAGTCTAATTTCCCATCTCTCTAAGTATAAGTTTTTCTCTTCTTCCTTTATATTCCTCCTTCTCTCTTCTTATTTTGCAAACTATACAACGGTAACAATGCTCTATTCAATGAAAGCATGGCAGCTCTAATCTAATTCCTATCTTGATAGCACACCATCACACAAATATATAAAGAAATTAAGACAAGCATATGGGATTACAAGATACATATAAGAAAGAATTAGAACTAATAAACAAGCAAACAAACAAGTGGTTTTGTTAAATAATAGAATTAAATGACTTATAGTAGTAAGGTTTTCATTGAATATAAGCATCATTACAAGTGAATAGTTTACAGAAGAAGAGAGAAGGTAAGATATAAAGGAAAGGAGAAAACTTAGACTTACAAAGATGGGAAATTGGACTTTGCCTCTTAAAGTAGCCAAGAGGTCTATTTTATACAAAAGATAAGGTGATAACCCTTTATTAAAGGAATCTCTTTTTTAAAGTAAAGTTGCCCTCAATTCCTTACTTTGCTAAAGTAATTTTAATAAAAGTTGTTGGACTAGTCCAATGGCTACTTTTCCACCAAAAGTAATTTGTCCATTTGCTCTTTATAGCTTATACAGGCCCTGGAATATCTTGCATAATACCATCATTGAGGTGCCTATGACTGCTCTCAACCTGGTTTGCCTATGGTGTCATATTTTTAGTTAAAGCAATGCAACCATCATTTCTAATAACCTCTCTTTTGAAACTGATTCCATTAAGGTCTTTAGCAATTCTTTAGGATTAAAAGGGGTGGGCTTTGGTGGTGGAGCTTTAAGCCTATTTATTTAGATGACCCCTTTACCAACATAGACTTTAATATAAAGAAATCAAATTTCTCCCACCATTGATATAATCTTTTGTGCTAACTATGGAACATGTTTAATATCCATATCCAAAACATTGACTTAATTTAGCCATAATAGTATAAATCCCATCTAATAAATCTATGGGACATGATACTAAACTACACATTAATAATGAGTCTTTAACACTTTTTCATTTATTTTACAAACTATTTTAATAGTTCTTATTTGTAAGGTAGGGTTAGATGATGTAAACCCCACTCATCGAATTAGGTTTTAAACCTATTTTTGAAATTTCTTTAAATCATTTGGAAGGTGCATCTAAATTGACCAATTAAATTTCCTTTTGCCTATGTTCATATAATAAGCCTTTCCCATACTTTGATGTCATTAAGTAATTATAAGATTTAATCTTCCACCATTCATTTAGATCTTTGTATCAAGAAGATCACCTTGCCAATCTTTTAAATAAAGAATTTTCTTTATCTTGAATTTGGCATAAGCCAATCTTTTAAAAGTCATACCTATATCTAAATCCTCGTTCTATGGGTTCAATAACTATTGAGTTTGTTCATGTGATATCTATTGATGGTCATGGTAATCCTGAATGAGACACATGATCTTTAAGATAAAAACAACCAAACTCATTAGGTCTAATTGAGCATAATTATTCTCAACAGCACGTAAAAGTCTATGCACTTTGGAATAAAGGGTAAACATAATATTTGAATAATGTTAATTGAACAAAAATACAAGTAATGACTCTATTGTCTTAAATACACTTTAAGTGGACAAATATCAGAAATAGCCATCCCAAGCTTCAATGTCAGGTCAAGCATATTGCTCGTTAAGGGAGTGGGGAATCTTATTATTAGAGTCCATTGTATTTTCTTTTCTTAAGTAATATGTTTATAGACTAAAATTATATAAATCATTTCAAATTGCATTGTGGCAAAGGAGACAATTAAAAAAATTTACAAAATTTAAATTCAACTGATTATTAACAATGCCATTCTATAACCTAATAGGACTTAGAATTCTAAAAATTGAAAAGTGCAATGTTTGATTTTTGAATTTATTGCTAATACATTGCATTTGATGGTGAGAAAAACATAATATTTGAAATTGTTAATTGAACAAAACATAAGTAATGGACTTTATTGTATGAAAATACACTTTAATGGATGAATATTAAAAATACAATCCCAAGGTTTCAATGTTGGGTCTAGCATATTGCTCTTGAGAGGGAGTGGGGAATCTTCTTATTAAGATCCATTGTATTTGCTTCTTCTTAAGTAATATGTTTGTAGACTAGAATTATATTAATCATTTCAAATTGCATGTGGCAAAGGAGACAATTAATAAGAAATTACAAAATTTCAATTCAACTGATTATTAAAATACATTTATCCTTACAGGACTTTAGAATTCAAAATATTGAAAAAGTGCAATGTTTTGAATGGTGAGAAAAGTATAATATTTGAATATATTAATTGAACAAAAATTCAAGTAATGGTCTCAATTGTATAAAATACACTTTAGTGGATAAATATTATAAATAGTAAGCTCAAGCTTTAATATTAGGTCAAACATATTCTTCTTGAGGGGTAGAGAAACTTCTTATTAAAGTCCATTGCATTTGCTTTTCCTAAGTAATATGTTTGTAGATGAAATTATATAAATCATTTCAAATTGCATTGTGGCAAAGGATACAATTTTAAAAAATTACAAAATTTAAATTCAACTAATTGTTAACAATGCATTAATGTCTACAAGATTTTAAAATTCTTAAACTTAAAAAAATGCAATAGTTTGATTTTTCAATTTATTGTTAATGTCGTTACATTTGAAATGGGAGAAAAACATAAAATTTGAAGGTCTTAATTGAACAAAAATTCAAGCATAGGTCTCAAATGTATAAAATACACTTTAGTGGATAAATATTAAAAATAGCAATCTCAAGTTTCAATGTTGGGTCAAGCATATTGCACATAAGGGGAGTGCGAAATCTTTTTATTCGAGTCCATTGTAATTGCTTTTTCTTAAGTAATATGTTTGTAGACTAAAATTATATAAATCATTTCAAATTGCATTGTGGCAAAGGAGAGAATTAAAAAATTACAAAAATTAAATTCAACTGATTTTTAACAATGCATTTTCCTTATATGATTTTAAAATTCTAAAATTGAAAAAGGGCAATGTTTTGATGTTTAAATTTATTGCTAATGGCATTGCATTTGAATGGTGAGAAAAAAAAAATATTTGAATATATTAATTGAACAAAAAACAAGTAATGGACTTTATTATATAAAATACACTTTAGTAGATGAAAACTATAAATAGTAATCTCAAGCTTTAATGTTGGGTTAACTATATTGCTCTTGAGGAGACTGGCGAAACTTCTTATTAAAGTCCATTGCATTTGTTTTTTCTTAAGTAATATGTTTGTAGACTAAAATTATATAAATCATTTCAAATTGCATTATGGCAAAGGAGACAATTAAAAAAATTACAAATTTTAAATATAGCTGTTTATTAACAAAATTGAAAAAGTGCAGGGTTTTTGATTTTTTGAATTTATTGCTAATGGCATTTTTTTTTAATGGTGAGAAAACATAATATTTGAATATGTTAATTGGACAAAAATTCAAGTAATGGTCTCAATTGTATATAATACACTTTAGTGGATAAATATTAAAATAGCAATCCCAAGTTTCAATGTTGGGTCTAACATATTACACATAGGGGAGTTGGGAATTTTCATAATAGAGTCCATTGTATTTGCTTCTTCATAAGTAATATGTTTGTAGACTAAAAATTATATTAATCATTTCAAATTGCATTGTGGCAATAGAGACAATTAAAAAGATTACAAAATTTCAATTCAACTGATTATTAACAATTCATATATTCCTATAGGACTTTAGAATTCAAAAAATTGAAAAAGTGAAATNTACATTTGAATGATGAGAAAATATAATATTTGTATATGTTAATTGAAAAAAATACAAGTAATGGACTCAATTGTATAAAATAAACTTTAGTTGATGAATATTAAAAATAGCAACTCGAGGTTTCAATGTTGGGTCAAACATATATGTTTAGAGGGTAATGGCAAAATTTCTTATTAGAGTCTTTTGCATTTGTTTTTTCTTAAGTAATATATTTTTAGATTGAAATTATATAAATCATTTTAAATAGGATTGTCGCAAAGGAGATAATTAAAAAAATTACAAAATTAAATTCAACTGATTATTAACAATGCATTTATCCCTATAAGAATTTAAAATTCCTAAAATTGAAAAATTGCAATGTTTTGAATTTTAAATTTATTGTTAATACCATTACATTTGAATGGTGAGGAAAACATAATATTTGAATATGTTAATTCAACAAAAATACAGGTAGTGGACTCAATTGTATAAAATGAACTTTAGTGGATGAATATTAAAATAGTAATCCCAAATTTCAATGTTGAGTCAAACATATATGTCTAAAGGGTAGTGGAAAAACTTCTAAATAAGTCTCTTGCATTTGCTTTCTCTTAAGTAATATGTTTTTAGACTAAAATTTTATAAATCATTTCAAATAGGATCCTCACAAAGGAGATGATTAAAAAATTGTAAAATTTAAATTCAACTAATTATTAACAACGCATTTGTCCCTATAGGACCTTGAAATTCTAAAAATTGAAAAAATGCAATGCTTTGATTTTTAAATTTATTGTTCAGGGCATTACATTTGAATGGTGACAAAAATGTAATATTTAAATATGTTAATTGAACAAAAATACATGTAATAGACTCAATTGTATAAAATACACTTTAGTGGATGAATATTATAAATAGCAATCCCAAACTTTAATATTGAGTGACGCATATTGCACTTGAGGGGAGTGGGGAAACTCCTTATTAGAGTCCATTGCATTTGGTTTTTCTTAAATAATATATTTTTAAACTAAAATTATATAAATCATCTTAGATAGCATTGTCGCAAAGAACACAATTAAAAAAATTACAAAACTTAAATTTAACTGATTATGAACAATATTTTTATCCTTATAAGACTTTAAAATTCTAAAAATTGAAAAATTGCAATGTTTTGATTTTTAAATTTATTGTAAATGTCATTGTATTTGAATGGTGAGAAAAACATAATATTTGAATATGTTAATTGAAAAAAAAAAATACATGTAATGGTCTCAATTGTATAAAATACACTTTAGTAGATGAATATTATAAATAGCGATCCCAACTTTCAATGTTAGGTCAAGCAGATTGCATTAGAGCAGAGTTGAAAAATTTCTTGTTAGAGTTCATTGCATTTGGTTTTTCCTAAATAATATGTTTCTAGACTAAAATTATATAAATCATTTCAAATTGCATTGTGGCAAAGGAGACAATTAAAAAATTACAAAATTTAAATTCAACTGATTATTAACAATGCATTTACACCAATAGGACTTTAAAATTTTAAAAATTAAAAAAGGATAATGTTTTGGTTTTTATATTTATTATAAATGTCATTGCATTTGAACAATAAGAAAAACATAATATTTGAATTTGTTAATCGAACAAAAATTCAAGTAATGAACTCAATTGTATAAAATTCACTTTAGTGGATAAATATTATAAATAACAATCCCAAGATTCAATGTTGTATCGAGCATATTGCTTTTAAGGGGAGTGGAGAGTCCATTGCATTAGCTTTTTCCTAAGTAATATGTTTGTAAACTAAAATTATATAAATCATTTCAAATTGTAGTGCAACAAATGAGACAATTAAAATAATTATAAAATTAAAATTCAATTGATTATTAACAATGCATTTATCCCTATAGGACATCAAAATTCTAAAAATTAAAAAAGTGCAATGTTTGATTTTTAAATTTATTGTTAATGCTACTGCATTTGAATGGTGGGAAAAAGATAATATTTGAATATTTTAATTGAACAAAAATACAAGTAATGGAGTCAATTGTATAAAATACACTTTTGTGGATGAATATTATAATTAGCAATCCCAAGCTTCAATGTTGGGTCAATCATATTACTCTTGAGGACGATAGGGAAACTTCTTATTAGAGTCCATTGCATTTTCTTTTTCTTAAGGAATATGTTTCTAGGCAAAAATTATATAAATCATTTCAAATTGCAATATGGCAAATTAGAATTTTAAAAAAATAGCAAAATTTAAATTCAACTGATTATTAACAATGAATTTATTCTTATAGGACCTCAAAATTCTTAAAATTGAAAAAGTGCAATGTTATGATTTTTAAATTTATTATTAATGTCATTGCATTTAAATGGTGAAAAAACATGATATTTGAATATTTTAATTGAACAAAAATACAGATAATGGACTCAATTGTATAAAATACACTTTAGTGGATGAATATTTTAAATAGCAATCCCAAACTTCAATGTTTGGTCAAACATATTGCTCTCGAAGGAAGTGGGGAAACTTCTTATTAAAGTCCATTGCATTTGGTTTTTCTTCAATAATACATTTTTAGACTAAAATTATATAAATCATTTCAAATAGCATTGTCGTAAAACAAACAATTAAAAAAATTACAAAAATTACATTCAACTGATTATTAAGAATGTATTTATCCCTATAAGACTTTAAAATTCTAAAAATTGAAAAATTGCAATGTTTTGATTTTTAAATTTATTGTAAATGTCATTGCATGTGAATGGTGAGAAAAACATCATATTTGAATATAATAATTGAACAAAAATACACATAATGGACTTAATTGTAAAAAATACACTTTAATGGATAAATATTATAAATAGAAATCCTAAGTTTCAATGTTGGGTCAAGCATATAACTCAATAGGGCAGTGGCAAATCTTCATATTAGAGTCCATTGCATTTGCTTTTTCTTCAGTAATATGTTTGTACACTAAAATTATGTAAATTATTTCCAATTGCATTGTGGTAAAGGAGACAATTAGAAAAATAACAAAATTTAATTTCAACTAATTATTAACAATGCATTTGTCCTTGTAAGACTTTAGAATTCTAAAAATTGAAAAATTGCAATGTTTTGATTTTTAAATTTATTGTTAATGTCATTACATTTGAATGATGAGAAAAACATAATATTTGAATATGTTAATTCAACAAAAATACAGGTAGTGGACTCAATTGAATAAAATAAATTTTAGTGGATGAATATTAAAAATAGCAATCCCAAACTTCAATGTTGGGTCAAGCATATATCTTTAGAGGGTAGTGACAAAACTTCTTATTAGAGTCCTTTGCATTTGGTTTTTCTTAAACAATATGTTTGTAGACTAAAATTATATAAATCATTTCAAATTGCATTGTGGCAAAGGAAACAATTAAGAAAGTTACAAAATTTCAATTCAACTAATTATTAATAATGAATTTATCCCTATAAGACTTTAAAATTCTAAAAATTGAAAAAGTGCAATGGTTTGATATTTAAATTTATTGTTAATGTAATGACATTTGAATGGTGAGAAAAACAAAATATTTGAATATGTTAATTAACAAAAATACTTGTAATGGACTCAATTGTATAAAATACACTTTAGTGGATGAATATTATAAATAACAATTCCAAGCTTTAATGTTGGGTTAAGAATATTGGTCTTGAGGGGAGTGGGGAAACGTCTTATTAGAGTCAATTTCATTTGCTTTTGCTTAAGTAATATATTTTTAGGCTAAAATTATGTAAATCATTTCAAATATCATTGTCACAAAGGAGACAATTAAAAAATTACAAAATTTCAATTCAACTAATTATTAACAATACATTTACACCTATACGTCTTTAAAATTCTAAAAATTGAAAAAATCTAATGTTTTGCTTTGTAAATTTATGATGAATGGCATTACTTTTGAATGGTGAGAAAAACGAAATATTTGAATATGTTAATTGAACAAAAATACATGTACTGGACTCAATTATAGAAAATACTTTAGTGGATAAATATTACAAATATCAATCTCAAGCTTCAATGTTGAGTCAAGCATGTTGCTCTTGAGGAGAGTAGGGAAACTTCTTTTTAAAGTCCATTGCATTTGGTTTTTCTTAAGTAATACATTTTTAGACTAAAATTATATAAATCATTTCAAATAGCATTATCGCAAAGGAGACAATTAAAAAAATTACAAAAGTTAAATTCAATTGATTTTTATCAATGCATTTATCCTCATAAGATTTCAAAATTCTAAAAATTGAAAAATTGTAATGTTTTGATTTTTAAATTTATTGTAAATGCCACTGCATTTGAATGGTGAGAAAACCATAATATTTGAATATGTTAATTGAACAAAAATACAGATAATGAACTCAATTGTATCAAATACACTTCAATGGATGAATATTATAAATAACAATCTCAAGATTCAATATTGTGTCAAGCATATTGCTCTTAAGGGGAGTGGGGAAACATCTCATAAGAGTTCATTGCATTTGCTTTTTCTTAAGTAATATGTTTGTAGACTAAAATTATATAAATCATTTCAAATTACAATGTGGCAAATGAGACAATTAAAAAAATTACAAAATTTAAATTCAACTAATTATTAATAATACATTTATCCTTATAGGACTTTAGAATTCTAAAATTTGAAACAGTGCAATGTTTTGATTTTTAAATTTATTTTTAATGCAATTTCATTTGAAAGATAAGAAAAACATAAAATTTGAATATGTTAAATGAAAGAAATACAAGTAATGGACTCAATTATATAAGATACACTTTAGTGGATAAATATTATAAATAGCAATCTCAATCTTTAATGTTGGGTCAAGCATATTGGTTTTGAGGGGAGTGGGGAAACTTCTTATTAGAGTACATTGCATTTTTTTTGCTTAAGTAATATATTTTTAAACTAAAATTATATAAATTATTTCAAATAGCATTGTTGCAAAGGTGACATTTAAAAAATTACTAAATTTAAATTTAACTAATTATTAACAATGCATTTATCTTTATAAGACTTTAAATTCAAAAAATTGAAAAGTTAGAATGTTTTGATTTTTAAATTTATTGTAAATCCCATTGCATTTGAATGGGAACAAAAACATAATATTTCAATATGTTAATTGAACAAAAATACAAGTAATTTGCTCAATTGTATAAAATTCACTTTAGTGGATGAATATTATAAATAGTAATCCCAAGATTCAATGTTGCGCCAACCATATTGCTTTTAGGGGAAGCGGGGAAACTTCTTATTATACTCCATTGCATTTGCTTGTTTTTACGTAATATGTTTGTAGAATAAAATTATACAAATCATTTCAAATTGTAGTCTAGCAAATGAGACAATTAAAAAAATAATAAAATTTAAATTCAATAGATTATTAAGAATGCATTTATCCCTATAGGACTTTAAAATTCTAAAAATTGAAAAAGTGTCATGTTTTGATTTTTAAATTTATCGTTAATGTCATTGTATTTGAATGATGAGAAAAACATAATATTTAGATATGTTAATTGAACAAAAATACAAGTAATGGACTTAATTGTATAAAATACACTTTAGTGGATGAATATTATAAATAGCTATCCAAAGCTTCTATGTTGGGTCAAGCATATTGCTTTTAAGAGGAGTGAGGAAACTTGTTATTAGAGTCCATTGCATTTGTTTTTTCTTAAGTAATATGTTTTTAGACTAAAATTATATAACTCTTTTCAAATTGCATTGTGGCAAAAGAGACAATAAAAAAAATTACAAAATTTAAATTCAACTAATTATTAATAATGCATTTCACCTTATTGGACTTTAAAATTCTAAAAATTGAAAAAGTGCAATGCTTTGATATTTAAATTTATTGTTAATGCAATTGCATTTGAATGATGTGAAAATATAATATTTGAATATGTTAATTGAACAAAAATACAAGTAATGGACTCAATTGTATAAAATACACTTTAGTGGATGAATATTATAAATAGCAATCCCAAACTTCAATATTGAGTCAAGCATATTAATCTTAAGGAGAGTGGGGAAACTTCTTGTTAGAGTCCATTACATTTGCTTTTGATTAAGTAATATATTTTTAGGCTAAAATTATATAAATCATTTCAAATACCATTGTCACAAAGAAGACAATTAAAAAATTACAAAATTTAAATTCAATTGATTATTAACAATACATTTACCCCTATATGTCTTTAAAATTCTAAAATTTCAAAAACATCCAATGTTTTGAATTTTAAATTTATTGTTAATGGCATTACATTTGAATGGTGAGAAAAACGTAATATTTGAATGTGTTAATTGAACAAAAATACATGTAATGGACTCAATTGTATTAAATACACTTTGGTGGATGAATATTACAGATATCAATCCCTAGCTTCAATGTTGAGTCAAGCATGTTGCTCTAGAGGGAAGTGGGGAAACTTCTTTTTGCAAGTCCATTGCATTAGGTTTTCCTTAAGTAATACATTTTTAGACTAAAATTATATAAATCATTTCAAAAAGCATTGTCGCAAAGGAGCAAGTAAAAAAATTACAAAAGTTAAATTCAATAGATTATTAACAATGTATTTATCCTTATAAGACTTTAAATTTCTAAAAGTTGAAAAATTGTAATGTTTTGATTTTTAAATTTATTATAAATGTCATATCATTTGAATGGTGAGAAAACCATAATATTTGAATATGTTAATTGAACAACAATACGGCTAATGTACTCAATTGTATAAAATTTACTTTAGTGAATGAATATTATAAATAACAATCCCAAGATTCAATGTTATGTTAAGCATAGTGCCCTTAAGGGGAGTGGGGAAACTTCTTATTAGAGTCCATTGCATTTGCTTTTGCTTAAATAATATGTTTCTATACTAAAATAATATAAATCATTTCAAATTGCATTGTGGCAAATGAGACAATAAAAAAATTACAAAATTTAAATTTAATTGATTTTTAACAATGCATTTATCCCGATAGGACTTTAAAATTCTAAAAATTGAAAAAGTGCAATGGTTTGATTTTTAAATTTATTGTGAATGCAATGGCATTTGAATGGTGAGAAAAATATAATATTTGAATATGTTAATACAAGTAATGGATGTAATTGTATAAAATACACATTAGTGGATGAATATTATAAATAACAATCTCAAGTTTCAATGTTCAGTCAAGTATATTTATCTTGAGGGGAGTGGGGAAACTTCTTATTAGACTTCATTGCATTTGCTTTTGCTTAAGTAACATATTTTTCGACAAAAATTAGATAAATCATTTCAATTAGCATTGTCGTAAAGGTGATAGTTAAAAAAATTACAAAATTGAAATTTAAATGATTATTAACAGAGCATTTATCCCTATAAGATTTTAAATTCTAAAAATTGAAAAATTGCAACGTTTTGATTTTTAAATTCATTGTAAATGTCACTGCATTTGAATGGTGAGAAAAACATAATATTTGAATAAGTTAATTGAACAAAAATTCAAATAATGGACTCAATTGTATAAAATTCACTTTAGTGGATGAATATTATAAATAACAATCCTAAGTTTCAATGTTGTGCCAAGCATATTGCTCCTAAGGGGAGTGGGGAAACTTCTTATTAGAGTCCATTGCATTTGGTTTTTCTTAAGTAATATATTTTTAGACTAAAATTATATAAATCACTTCAAATTGCATTGTGACAAAGGAGACAATTAGAAAAGTTACAAAATTTAAATTCAACTGATTATTATCCCTATAGGTCTTGAAATTCTAAAAAGTGAAAAAGTGCAATGTTTTGATTTTTAATATATTGTAAATGTCATAACATTTGAATGGTGAGAAAAACATATATTTGAATATGTTAATCCAACAAAAATTCAAGTAATGGACTCAATTGTATAAAATACACTTTAAGGGATGATTATTATAAATAGTAATCCTAAGTTTCAATGTTGGGCCAAGCATATTGCTCTTGAGAGGAGTAGGGAAGCTTCTTATTAGAGTCCATTGCATTTGCTTTTTTTAAAATAATATGTTTGTAAACTAAAATTATATAAATCATTTCAAAGAGCATTGTCACAAAGGAGACAATGAAAGAAATTACAAAATTTTACTTTAATTGATTATTTATAATGCATTTGTCCTTATAAGACCTTAGAATTCTAATAATTAAAAGCATGCAATGTTTTAATTTTTAAATCTATTGTTAATGTCATTACATTTGAATGGTGAAAAAAATGAAATATTTGAATATGTTAATTCAACAAAAATACAAGTAATGGACTCAATTGCATAAAATAAACTTTAGTGGATGAATATTATAAATAGCAATCCCAAGCTTCAATGTTAGGTCAAACATATATCTCTCGAGGGTAGTGGCAAAACTTTTTATTAGAGTCTATTGCATTTGCTTTTTCTTAAGTAATAAGTTTGTAGACTAAAATTATATAAATCATTTCAAATTGCATTGTGGCAAAGGAGACAATTAAAAAAATTACAAAATTTAAATTCAACTGATTATTGACAATGCATTTACCCTATAGGTCTAGAAAATTCTAAAAATTGGAAAAGTGTAATGTTTTGGCTTTTAAATTTATTGTTAATTCCATTACATTTAAAAGGTGTGAAAACATAATATCTAAATATGTTAATTGAACAAAAATATAGGTAATGGACTCAATTGTATAAAATACACTTTAATGGACGAATATTATAAATAGCAATGTCGATCTTTAATGTTGGATCAAGCATATATCTCTGGAAGGTAGTCGCAAAACTTCTTTTTTGAATCCATTGCATTTACTTTTTCTTAGGTACTATGTTTGTGGACTAAAATTATATAAATCATTCCAATTGCATTGTGACAAAGGAGACATTTAAAAAAATTACAAAATTTTAAATCAACTGATTATTAGCAATGCATTTGTCCCTATAGGACTTTAAAATTCTAAAAATTGAAAAAGTGCAGCATTTTGATGTTGAAATTTATTGTTAATGCCATTGCATTTGAATGGTGAGAAAAACATAATATTTGAATAAGTTAATTTAACAAAAATTCAAGTAATGGTCTAAATCGTTTAAAATTCACTTTAGTAGATGACAATTATAAATAGTAATCCTAAGATTCAATGTTGTGCCAAGCATATTGCTTTTAAGGGGAGTGGGGAAACTTCTTCTTAGAGTCCATTGTATTTGCTTTTTTTTACGTAATATGTTTGTACAATAAAATTATACAAATCCTTTCAAATTGCAGTGTGGCAAAGGAGACAATTAAGAAAACTACAAAATTTAAATTCAACTGATTATTAGTAATGCATTTGTCCCTATAGGACTTCAAAATTCTAAAAATTGAAAAAATACAATGTTTTGATTTTTAAATTTATTGTAAATGTCATTGCATTTGAATGGTGAAAAAAGAAAACATAATATTTGAATATGTTAATTGAACAAAAATACAGGTAATGGACTAAATTGTAAAAAATACACTTTAGTGGATGAATATTATAACCAGCAATCCCAAGTTTCAATGTTGGATCAAGCATATCTCTCAAGAGGGTAGTGGCAAATATTCTTATTGGAGTACATTGCACTTACTTTATTTTAAGTGATATGTTTGTGGACTAAAATTATGTAAATCATTTCATATAGTATAGTCGCAAAAGTGACAATTAAAAAAATTACAAAATCTAGATTGAACTAATTATAAACAGTGCTTTTATACTTGTAAGACTTTAAATTCTAAAAATTGAAAAATTGCAACTTTTGATTTTTAAATTTATTGTAAATGCCATTGTATTCGAATGGTGAGAAAAACATAATATTTGAATAAGTTAATTTAACAAAAATTCAAGTAATGGTCTAAATTGTTTAAAATTCACTTTAGTAGATGGCAATTATAAATAGCAATCCCAAGATTCAATGTTGTGCCAAGCATATTGCTTTTAAGTGGAGTGGGGAAACTTCTTCTTAAAGTCCATTGCATTTGCTTTTTCTTAAGTAATATGTTATTACAATAAAATTATATAATTCCTTTCAAATTGCAGTGTGGCAAAGGAGATAATTAAAAAAAAACTACAAAATTTAAATTCAACTGATTATTAACAATGCATTTGTCCCTATAGGATTTCAAAATTCTAAAAATTGAGAAAGTGCAATGTTTTGATTTTTAAATTTATTGGAAATGTCATTACATTTGAATGGTGAAAAAAACATAATATTTGAATATGTTAATTAACAAAAATACAGGTAAAGGACTGAATTGTAAAAAATACACTTTAGTGAATGAATATTATAAATAGCAATCCCAAGTTTCAATGTTGGGTCAAGCATATCTCTCAAGAGGGTAGTGGCAAATATTCTTATTGGAGTCCATTGCATTTGCTTTTTTTTAAGTAATATGTTTGTGGACTAAAATTATTTAAATCATTTCAAATAGCATAGTCACAAAGGTGACAATTAAAAAAATTACAAAATTTAGATTGAACTAATTATAAATAGTGCTTTTATACTTGTAAGACTTTAAATTCTAAAAATTGAAAAATTGTAACATTTTGATTTTTAAATTTATTATAAATACCATTGCATTTGAATGGTGAGAAAACATAATAGTTGAATAAGTTAATTTAACAAAAATTCAAGTAATGGTCTAAATTGTTTAAAATTCACTTTAGTAGATGACAATTATAAATAGCAATCCTAAGATTTAATGTTGTGCCAAGCATATTGCTTTTAAAGGGAGTGGGGAAACTTCTTTTTAGAGTCCATTGCTTTTTCTTTTTCTTAAGTAATATGTTTGTAGAATAAAATTATACAAATCCTTTCAAATTGCAGTGTGGCAAAGGAGACAATTAAAACAACTATAAAATTTAAATTCAACTCATTATTAACAATGCATTTGTCCCTATAGGACTTCAAAATTCTAAAAATTGAAAAAGTGCAATGTTTTGATTTTTAAATTTATTGTAAATGTCATTGCATTCTAATGGTGAGAAAAATATAATATTTAGTTATGTTAATTGAACAAAAATACAAGTAATGGACTGAATTGTGTAAAATTCACTTTAATGGATGAATATTATAAACAACAATCCCAATGTTCAATGTTGTGCCAAGGATATTGCTCTTAAGGGGAGTGGGGAAACTTCTTATTATAGTCCATTGCATTTAGTTTTTCTTAAGTCATATATTTTTAGACTAAAATTATATAAATCATTTCAAATAGCATTGTCGGTAAGGAGATAATTAAAAAAATTACAAAAGTTAAATTCAACTGATTAATAACAATGCATTTATCCTTATAAGACTTTATATTTTCATATCGCTTTGTCGGAAAGGAGACAATTAAGAAAATTGCAAAATTTATATTCAAGAGATTCTTAACATTGCATTTATCCCTATAAGACTTTAAAATTATCAAATTGTTAATGCCACTACGTTTTCAATAGCCAAAAAAACATAATATTTGAATATGTTAATTGATCAAAAATACACGTTTATGGATGACTCTTATAAATAGCAATCCCAAACTTTAATGTTGGGTCAAATGTATTGCTCTTGAGGGGAGGGGGAAGACTTCTTATTAGAGTTCATTGCATTAGCTTTTTCATAAGCAATATGTTTGTAGACTAAAATTATATAAAGCATTTCATATCACACATTTAGAAAGGAGACATGTAAGAAAATTGCAAAACTAAAATCCAATAGATTCTTAACATTGGATTTATCCCTATATGACTTTAGAATTATCAAAGCTGAAAAAATGTAATGTTTTGATTTTTCAATTTATTGTTAATGCTAGTGTATTTTGAATGGAGAGAAAAACATAATATTTTAATATGTTAATTGGTCAAAAATACAAGTAATGGACACAATTGGGTCAAGCATATTGCTCTTAAGGGGAGTAGGGAGACTTCTTTTTAAAGTCCATCACATTAGCTTTTTCTTAAGTAATATGTTTGTAAACTAAAATTTTGTAAATAATTTCATTTTGCATTGTTGGAAAGGAGTCAATTAAAAAAATTGCAAAATTTAAATTCAACCGATTCTTAACATAGCACTTATCCCTATAAGACTTTTAAATTATCAAAGTTGAAAAATTGCAATGTTTCAATTTTTCAATTTATTGTTAATGCCATTGAATTTTGAAAGGAGAGAAAACATTATATTTGAATATGTTAATTGGTCAAAAATACAAGTAAAAAACTCAGTTGTATAAAATACACATGTATCGATGACTACTATAAATAGCAATCCCAAGCTTTAATGTTGTGTCAAGCATCTATAGGGGAGTGGGGGGACTTCCTTTTAGAGTCCATTGCTTTAGCTTTTTCTTCAGTAATATGTTTGTAGACTAAAATTACATAAATCATTTCATATTGCATTGTCAAAATTGTTGAAAGGGAGACAATGAAGAAATTTCCAAAATTTAAAATCAACAGATTCTTACCATTGCATTTATCCCTATAAGACTTTAAAATTATCAAAGTTGAAAAAATGCAATGTTTTGATTTTTCAATTTATTGTTAATGCAAGTGCATTTTGAATGGAGAGAAAAATATAATATTTTAATATGTTGATGGGTCAAAAATACAAGTAATGGACACAATTGTATAAAATACAAGTGTATGGATGACTATTATAAACAGCAATCCCAAGCTTTAATGTTGGGTCAAGCTTATTGCTCTTGAGGCGAGTGGGGAGACTTCTTATTAGAGCCCATTGCATTAGCTTTTTCTTAAGTAATATGTTTGTAGACTAAAATTTTATAAATCATTTCATATCGCATTGTCAAAAAGGAGACAATTAAGAAAATCACAAAATTTAAATTCACCAGATTCTTAGCACTGTATTTATCCCTATAGGACTTTAGAATTATCAAAGTCGAAAAAACGTAATGTTTTGATTTTTCAATTTATTGTTAATAGCAGTGCATTTTGAATGGAGAGAAAAACATAATATTTTAATATGTTAATTGGTCAAAAATACAAGTAATGGACTTAATTGTATAAAATACACGTGTATGGATGACTATTATAAATAGCAATCTCATGCTTTAATGTTGGGTCAAGCATATTGCTCTTGAGGGGAGTGGGGAGACTTCTTTTTAAGGTCCATTGCATTAGCTTTACCTTAAGTAATATGTTTGTAAACTAAAACTATATAAATCATTTCATATCGTATTGTCAAAAAGGCGACAATTCAGAAAATTGCAAAATTTATATTCAATAGATTCTTAACATTGCATTTATCCCTATAAGACTTTAAAATTATCATAGTTAAAAAAATGCAATGTTTTGATTTTTCAATTTATTGTTAATGCCCCTACATTTTGAATGGTGAGCAAAAAATAATATTTGAATATGTTAATTGAAAAACAATACAAGTAATGGACTTAATTGTATAAAATACATGTTTATGGACGACTATTGTAAATAGGAATGCTAAGTTTTAATGTTAGATCAAGAGTATTGCCCTTGAAGGGAGTGGGAAGACTTCTTATTAGAGCCTATTGCATTAGCTTTTTCTTAAGTAATATGTTTATAGACTAAAATTTTATAAACCATTTCATATCGCATTGTCGAAAAGGAGACAATGAAGAAAATTGCAAAATGTAATATTTTGATTTTTCAATTTATTGTTAATGCTAGTGCATTTTGAATGGAGAGAAAAACATAATATTTTAGTATGTTAATTGGTCAAAAATACAAGTAATGGACTCAATTTTATAAAATATACGTGTATGGATGACTATTATAAATAGCAATCCTAAGCTTTAACGTTGGGTCAAACATATTGCTCTTGAGGGGAGTGGGGAGATTTCTTTTTAGAGTTTATTGCATTACCTTTTCCTTAAATCATTTCATATCGCATTGTCGGAAAGGTGACAATTCAGAAAATTGCAAAATTTATATTCAACAAATTCTTAACAGTGCATTTATCCCTATAAGACTTTAAGATTATAAAAGTTGAAAAAATGCAATTTTCAATTTTTCAATTTATTGTTGATGTCATTGCATTCTAAATGGTGAGAAAAAAGTAATATTTGAATATGTTAATTGGTCAAAAATACAAGTAATGGACTCAATTGTATAAAATACACATATATGGATGACTATTATAAATAACAATCCCAAGCTTTAATTTTGGGTCAAGCGTATTGCTATTGAGGGGAGTGGGGAGATTTTTTTTTTAGAGTTCATTGCATTAGCTTTTTCTTAAGCAATATGTTTGTAGACTAAAATTTTATAAATCATTTCAAACGCATTGTCAGAAATGAGACAATTAAGAAAATTGCAAAATTTAAATTCAACAGATTCTTAAGTTTGCATTTATCCCTTTAAGACTTTAAAATTATAAATATTGAAAAAATGTAATGTTTTAACTTCTCAATTTATTGTTAATGTCATTGCATTTTGAATAGAGAGAAAAACATAATATTTGAATATGTTAATTGATCAAAAATACAAGTAATGGACTCAATTGTATAAAATACATGTTTATGCATGACTATTATAATTAGCAATCCCAAGTTTTAATGTTGGGTCATGCGGATTGGTCTGGAGAGGATTGGGGAGACTTCTTATTAAAGTCCATTGCATTAGCTTTTTCTTAAGTTATATGTTTGTAGACTAAAATTATATCAATCATTTCATATTGCATTGTCGGAAAGGGGAAAATGAAGAAAATTGCAAAATTTAAATTCTACAGATTCTTAACATTAGATTTATCCTTATAAGATTTTAAAATTATAAATGGTGAAAAAATGCAATGTTTTGATTTTTCAATGTATTATTAATGCTATTGCACTTTGAATGGAGAGGAAAACATATTATTTGAATATGTTAATTGATCATAAATACAAGTAAGGGACTCAATTGTATAAAATACACGTTTATGGATGACTCTTATAAATAGCGATCCCAAGCTTTAATGTTGGGTCAAGTGGATTGCTCTTGAGGGGAATGAGAAGACTTCTTATTAAAGTCCATCCCATTAGCTCTTTCTTAAGTAATATGTTTTTAGACTGAAATTTTCTAAATCATTTCATATCGCATTGTTGGATGGGTGACAATGAAGAAAATTGCAAAATTTAAATTCCATAGATTCTTAACATTGCATTTATCCCTATAAGACTTTAAAATTATCAAAGTTGAAAAAATGCAATGTTTCGATTTTTCAATTTATTGTTAATTCCATTGCATTTTGAATGGTTAGAAAAGCATAAAATTTGAATATGTTAATTGAACAAAAATACAACTAAAGGACTCAATTGTGTAAAATACACTTTTATGGATGTCAATAGGCATCTAATTAAAGTCAATTGCATTAGCTTTTTTTTATGTAATATGTTTGTAGACTAAAATTATATAAATCATTTCATACCCCATTGTTGGACAGGAGACAATTAAGAATATTGCAAAATTTAAATTCAACAAATTCTTAACATTGCATTTATCCCAATAAGACTTTAAAATTATAAATGTTAAAAACATGCAATGTTTTGATTTTTCAATTTATTGTTAATGTTATTGCACTTTGAATGGAGAGGAAAACATAATATTTGAATATATTAATTGATAAAAAATACAAATAATAGACTCAATTGTATAAAATACACGTTTATGGATGACTATTATAAATAGCAATCCCAAGCTTTAATGTTGGGTCAAGCGTATTGCCCTTGAAAGTAGTAGAGAGACTTCTTATTAGAGTCCATTGCATTAGCTTTTCTTAAGTAATATGTTTGTAGACTAAAATTATATAAGTCATTTCATACCCCATTGTTGGAAAGGAGACAATTAAGAATATTGCAAAATTTAAATTCAACAGATTCTTCATAATGTATTTATCCCTAAAAGACTTTAAAATTATAAAAGTTGAAAAAATGTAATGTTTTGGTTTCTCAATTTATTGTTAATGCCATTGCACTTTGAATGGAGAGGAAAACATAATATTTGAATATGTTAATTGATCAAAAATACAAGTAAAGGACTCAATTGTATAAAATACACATTTATGGATGACTATTATAAATAACAATCCCAAGTTTTAATGTTGGTTCAAACGGATTGCTCTTGAGGGGAGTGGCAAGACTTCTTATTAGAGTCCATTCATTAGCTTTTTGTTAAGTAATATGTTTGTAGGCCAAAATTTTAACTAAAGGACCCAATTGTGTAAAATACACTTTTATGGATTAATATTCTAAATAGCAATCCCAAGCTTTAATGTTGGGTCAAGCGTATTGCTATTGAGGGGAGTGGGGAGACTTCTTATTGGAGCCCATTGCATTAGACTAAAATTCTATAAATCTTTTCATATAGCATTGTCGAAAAGGAGACAATTAAGAAAATTGCAAAATTTATATTCAAGAGATTCTTAACATTGCATTTATCCCTATAAGACTTTAAAATTATCAAATTGTTAATGTCACTGCGTTTTCAATAGCAAGAAAAAGATAATATTTGAATATGTTAATTGATCAAACATACACGTTTATGGATGACTCTTATAAATAGCAATCCAAGCTTTAATGTTGGGTCAAGCGTATTGCTCTTGAGGGGAGGGAGAAGACTTCTTATTAGAGTCCATTGCATTAGCTTTTTCATAAGTAATATGTTTGTAGACTAAAATTATATAAATCATTTCATATCGCACTTTCGGAAAGGAGACATGTAAGAAAATTGCAAAACTTAAATCCAACAGATTATTAACATTAGATTTATCCCTAGATGACTTTAGAATTATCAAAGCTGAAAAAAATGTAATATTTTGGTTTTTCAATTTATTGTTAATGCCAGTGCAGTTTGAATGGAGAGAAAAACATAATATTTTAATATGTTAATTGGCCAAAATACAAGTAATTGACACAATTGTATAAAATACACGTGTATGGATGGCTATTACAAATAGCAATCCCAAGCATTAATGTTGGGTCAAGCATATTGCTCTAGAGGGGAGTGGGGAGACTTCCTTTTAGAGTCCATTGCTTTAACTTTTTCTTTAGTAATATGTTTGTAGACTAAAATTACATAAATCATTTCATATCACATTGTCGAAAGGGAGACAATGAAGAAAATTGCAAAATTTAAATTCAACAGATTCTTACCATTGCATTTATCCCTATAAGACTTTAAAATTATCAAAGTTGAAAAAATGCAATGTTTTGATTTTTCAATTTATTGTTAATGCCAGTGCATTTTGAATGGAGAGAAAAACATAATATTTTAGTATGTTAATTGGTCAATAATACAAGTAATGGACTCAATTGTATAAAATACACGTGTATGGATGACTATTATAAATAGCAATCCTAAGTTTTAAAATACAAGTAATGGACATAATTGTATAAAATACAAGTGTATGGATGACTACTATAAATAGCAATCCCAAGTTTTAATGTTGGGTCAAGCGTATTGCTCTTAAGGGGAGTGGGCAGACTTCTTATTGGAGCCCATTGCATTAGCTTTTTCTTAAATAATATGTTTGTAGACTAAAATTTTATAAATCATTTCATATTGCATTGTCAAAAAGGAGACAATTAAGAAAATCACAAAATTTAAATTCAACAAATTCTTAGCACTGCATTTATCTCTATAGGACTTTAAAATTATCAAAGTTGAAAAAACGTAATATTTTGATTTTTCAATTTATTGTTAATGCCAGTGCATTTTGAATGGAGAGAAAAACATAATATTTTAATATGTTAATTGGTCAAAAATACAAGTAATGGACTCAATTGTATAAAATATACGTGTATGGATGACTATTATAAATAACAATCCCAAGCTTTAATCTCGAGTCAAGCGTATTGCTCTTGAGGGGAGTGGGGAGACTTCTTATTAGAACCGATTGCATTAGCTTTTTCTTAAGTAATATGTTTGTAGACTAAAACTTTATAAATCATTTCATATAGCATTGTCGAAAAGAAGTCAATGTTTGTAGACTAAAACTTCTTATTAGAACTCCACTCTTGAGGGGAGTGGGGAGACTTCTTTTTAAGGTCCATTGCATTAACTTTTCCTTAAATAATATGTTTGGAGACTAAAACTATATAAATCATTTCATATCATACTGTCGGAAAGGCGACAATTCAAAAAATTGCAAAATTTATATTCAACAGATTCTTAACATTGCATTTATCCCTATAAGATTTTAAAATTATCATAGTGGAAAAAATGCAATGTTTTAATTTTTCAATTTATTGTTATTGCCCCTACATTTTGAATGGTGAGAAAAAATAATATTTGAATATGTTAATTGAAAAACAATACAAGTAATGGACTCAATTGTATAAAATAAATGTCCATGGATGACAATTGTAAATAGGAATCTCAAGCTTTAATGTTGAGTCAAGAGTATTGCCCTTGAAGGGAGTGGGAAGACTTCTGATTAGAGCCAATTGCATTAACTTTATCTTAAGTAATATATTTGTAGACTAAAATTTTATAAACCATTTCATATCGCATTGTCAAAAAGGAGACAATGAAGAAAATTGCAAAATTTAAATTCAATAGATTCTTAGCTTTTCATTTATCCCTATAAGACTTTAAAATTATAAAAGTTGAAAAAATGTAATGTTTGATTTTTCAATTTATTGTTAATGCCAATGCATTTTGAATGGAGAGAAAAACATAATATTTTAGTATGTTAATTGGTCAAAAATACAAGTAATGGACTCAATTGTATAAAATACACGTGTATGGATGACTATCATAAATAGCAATCCCAAGCTTTAACATTGGGTCAAGCCTATTGCTCTTAAGGGGAATGGGGAGNTCCCTATAAGAGACTTTAAAATTATCAAAGTTGAAAAAAATGCAATGTTTTGATTTTTTAATTTATTGTTATTGTTCACTACATTCTCAATGGTGAGAAAAGATAATATTTGAATATGTTAATTGAGCAAAAATACAAGTAATAGACTCAATTGTATAAAATACATATGTATGGATGACTATTATAATAGCAATCCTAAGCTTTATTGTTGTGTCAAGCGTATTGCCCTTGAAAGTAGTGGAGAGACTTCTTATTAGAGTCCATTGCATTAGCTTTTTCTTAATAATATGTTTGTAGACTAAAATTATATAAATCATTTCATACCCCATTGTTGGAAAGGAGACAATTAAGAATATTGCAAAATTTAAATTCAACAGATTCTTCATAATGCATTTATCCCTAAAAAGACTTTAAAATTATAAAAGTTGAAAAAATGTAATGTTTTGATTTCTCAATTTATTGTTAATGCCATTGCACTTTGAATGGAGAGGAAAACATAATATTTGAATATGTTAATTGATCAAAAATACAAGTAAAGGACTCAATTGTATAAAATACACATTTATGGATGACTATTATAAATAACAATCCCAAGTTTTAATGTTGGTTCAAGCGGATTGCTCTTGAGGGGAGTGGCAAGACTTCTTATTAGAGTCCATTCATTAGCTTTTTGTTAAGTAATATGTTTGTAGGCCAAAATTTTATAAATCATTTCATATCGCATTATTGGAAAGGAGACAATTAAGAATATTGCAAAATTGAAATTCAATAGATTCTTAGCATTGCATTTGTCCCTATAAGACTTTAAAATTTTAAATGTTCAAAAAATGCAATGTTTTGATTTTTAAATTTATTGTTAATGCCATTGCACTTTGAATGGAGAGGAAAACACAATATTTGAATATGTTAATTGATCAAAAATACAATTAATGGATTCAATTGTATAAAATACACGTTTATGGATCACTATTATAAATAGCAATCTCAAGCTTTAATGTTGGGTCCAGCGTATTGCCCTTGAGGAGAGTGGAGAGACTTCTTATTAGAGTCCATTGCATTAGCTTTTTCTTAAGTAATATGTTTGTAGACTAAAATTATATAAATCATTTCATATCACACTTTCAGAAAGGAGATAATTAAAAAAATTTCAACTCAACAGATTCTTAAAATTGCATTTATCCCTATAAGACTTTAAAATTATCAAAGTTGAAAAAATGCAATGTTTTGATTTTTCAATTTATTGTTATTGTCACTACATTCTCAATGGTGAGAAAAAGATAATATTTGAATATGTTAATTAAGCAAAAATACAAGTAATAGACTCAATTGTATAAAATACACATTTATGGATGACTATTATAAATAGCAATCCTAAGCTTTCTTGTTAGGGCAAGCGTATTGTTTTTGAGGGGAGTGGGGAGACTTCTTATTAGAGTCCATTGCGTTAGCTTTTTCTTCAGTAATATGTTTGTAGACTAAAATTATATAAATCATTTCATATTGCATTGTCAGATAGGAGAAAATTAAGAAAATTGCAAAATTTAAATTCAATAGATTCTTAACAATGCATTTATCCCTAGCAGACTTTAAACTTATCAAAGTTGAAAAAATGCAATGTTTTGATTTTTAAATTTATTGTTAATGCCATTGCACTTTGAATCGAGAGTAAAACACAATATTTGAATATGTTAATTGATCAAAAATACAATTAATGGATTCAATTGTATAAAATACACGTTTATAGATCACTATTATAAATAGCAATCTCAAGCTTTAATGTTGGGTCAAGCGTATTGCCCTTGAAGAGAGTGGAGAGACTTCTTATTAGAGTCCACTGCATTAGCTTTTTCTTAAGTAATATGTTTGTAGACTAAAATTATATAAATCATTTCATATCACACTTTCAGAAAGGAGATAATTAAGAAAATTTCAACTCAACAGATTCTTAAAATTGCATTTATCCCTATAAGACTCTAAAATTATCAAAGTTGAAAAAATGCAATGTTTTGAGTTTTCAATTTATTGTTATTGTCACTACATTCTCAATGGTGAGAAAAAGATAATATTTGAATATGTTAATTAAGCAAAAATACAAGCAATAGACTCAATTGTATAAAATACACATTTATGGAAGACTATTATAAATAGCAATCCTAAGCTTTCTTGTTAGGTCAAGCGTATTGCTTTTGAGGGGAGTGGGGAGACTTCTTATTAGAGTCCATTGCGTTAGCTTTTTCTTCAGTAATATGATTGTAGACTAAAATTATATAAATCATTTCATATTGCATTGTCAGATAGGAGAAAATTAAGAAAATTGCAAACTTTAAATTCAATAGATTCTTAACAATGCATTTATCCCTAGCAGACTTTAAACTTATCAAAGTTGAAAAAATGCAATGTTTTAATTTTTAAATTTATTGTTAATGCCATTGCACTTTGAATCGAGAGTAAAACACAATATTTGAATATGTTAATTGATCAAAAATACAATTAATGGATTCAATTGTATAAAATACACGTTTATGGATCACCATTATAAATAGCAATCTCAAGCTTTAATGTTGGGTGAAGTGTATTGCCCTTGAGGAGAGTGGAGAGACTTCTTATTAGAGTCCATTGCATTAGCTTTTTCTTAAGTAGTATGTTTGTAGACTAAAATTATATAAATCATTTCATATCACACTTTCAGAAAGGAGATAATTAAGAAAATTTCAACTCAACAGATTCTTAAAATTGCATTTATCCCTATAAGAGACTTTAAAATTATCAAAGTTGAAAAAATGCAATGTTTTGATTTTTCAATTTATTGTTATTGTCACTACATTCTCAATGGTGAGAAAAAGATAATATTTGAATATGTTAATTGAGCAAAAATACAAGTAATAGACTCAATTGTATAAAATACACATTTATGGAAGACTATTATAAATAGCAATCCTAAGCTTTCTTGTTAGGTCAAGCGTATTGCTTTTGAGGGGAGTGGGGAGACTTCTTATTAGAGTCCATTGCGTTAGCTTTTTCTTCAGTAATATGATTGTAGACTAAAATTATATAAATCATTTCATATTGCATTGTCAGATAGGAGAAAATTAAGAAAATTGCAAACTTTAAATTCAATAGATTCTTAACAATGCATTTATCCCTAGCAGACTTTAAACTTATCAAAGTTGAAAAAATGCAATGTTTTGATTTTTAAATTTATTGTTAATGCCATTGCACTTTGAATCGAGAGTAAAACACAATATTTGAATATGTTAATTGATCAAAAATACAATTAATGGATTCAATTGTATAAAATACACGTTTCTGGATTACCATTATAAATAGCAATCTCAAGCTTTAATGTTGGGTGAAGCGTATTGCCCTTGAGGAGAGTGGAGAGACTTCTTATTAGAGTCCATTGCATTAGCTTTTTCTTAAGTAGTATGTTTGTAGACTAAAATTATATAAATCATTTCATATCACACTTTCAGAAAGGAGATAATTAAGAAAATTTCAACTCAACAGATTCTTAAAATTGCATTTATCCCTATAAGAGACTTTAAAATTATCAAAGTTGAAAAAATGCAATGTTTTGATTTTTCAATTTATTGTTATTGTCACTACATTCTCAATGGTGAGAAAAAGATAATATTTGAATATGTTAATTGAGCAAAAATACAAGTAATAGACTCAATTGTATAAAATACACATGTATGGATGACTATTATAAATAGCAATCCTAAGCTTTATTGTTGGGTCAAGCGTATTGCTCTTGAGGGGAGTGGGGAGACTTGTTATTACAGTCCATTGCATTAGCTTTTTCTTAAGTAATATGTTTGTAGACTAAAATTCTATAAATCATTTCATATCACACTTTCAGAAAGGAGATAATTAAGAAAATTTCAACTCAACAGATTCTTAAAATAGCATTTATCCACATAAGGGACTTTAAAATTATCAAAGTTGAAAAAATGCAATGTTTTGATTTTTCAATTTATTGTTATTGTCACTACATTCTCAATGGTGAGAAAAAGATAATATTTGAATATGTTAATTAAGCAAAAATACAAGTAATAGACTCAATTGTATAAAATACACATGTATGAATGACTATTATAAATTGCAATCTTAAGCTTTATTGTTGGGTCAAGCGTATTGCTCTTGAGGGGAGTGGGGAGACTTCTTATTACAGTCCATTGTGTTTGCTTTTTCTTAAGTAATATGTTTGTAGACTAAAATTATATAAATCATTTCATATTGTATTGTCAGAATGGAGAAAATTAAGAAAATTGCAAAATTTAAATTTAATAGATTCTTAACAATGCATTTATCCCTATAAGACTTTAAACTTATCAAAGTTGAAAAATTGCAATGTTTGGATTTTTTTTATTTATTGTTAATGTCACTGCATTTTGAATGGTAAAAAAAAATGTAATAATTGATTATGTTAATGGAACAAAAATACAGCTAAAGAACTAACTTGTGTAAAATACGCTTTTATGGATTAATATTTTAAATAGCAATCCCAAGCTTAAATGTTGGGTCAAGCGTATTGCTCTTGAGGGGAGTGGGGAGACTTCTTTTTAGAGTCCATTGCATTAGCTTTTTCTTAAGTAATATGTTTGTAGACTAAAATTATATAAATCAATCCATATCGCATTGTCGAAAAGGAGACATTTGAGAAAATTGCAAAATTTAAATTCAACAGATACTTAACATTGCATTTATCCCTATAAGACTTAAAAATTATAATAGTTGAAAAAATGCAATGTTTTGATTTATCAATTTATTGTTAATGCCATTGCATTTTGAATGGGGAGAAAAACATGATATTTGATTATGTTAATTGATCAGAAATATAAGTAATGGACTCAATTGTATAAAATACACGTTTGTGGGTGACAATTATAAATAGAAATCGCAAGCTTTAATGTTGCGTCAAGCGTATTGCTCTTGAGGGGAGTGGGAAGACTTTTTTTATAGTCCATTGCATTAGCTTTTTCTTAAGTTATATGTTTCTAGACTAAAATTAAATAAATCCTTTCGTATCGCATTGTCATAATGGAGACAATTAAGAAAATTGCAAAATTTAAATTCAAAAGATTCTTAGCATTGCATTTATCCTTATAAGACTTTAAAATTATCAAAGTTGAAAAAATGCAATGTTTAGATTTTTCAATTTATTGTCAATGTCACTACATTTTGAACAGTGTAAAAAACATAATATTTGAATATATTGATTGAACAAAAATTCAACTAAAGGACTCAATTTTGTAAAATACACTTTTATGGATTAATATTTTAAATAAAAATCCCAAGCTTTAAAGTTAGATCAAGCTTATTGCTCTTGAGGGAAGTAGGGAGACTTCTTTTTAGCATCCATTGCATTAGTTTTTTCTTAAGCAGTATGTTTCTAGACTAAAATTATATAAATCGTTTCATATCACATTGTTGGAAAGGAGACAATTAAGAAAATTGCAAAATTTAAATTTAACAGGTTCTTAACATTGCATTTATCCCTATAAGACTTTAAAATTATAAAAGTTGAAAAAATACAATGTTTTGATTTTTCAATTTATTGTTAATGCCATTGCATTTTGAATAGAGAGAAAAATATAATATTTGAATATATTAACTGAACAAAAATACGACTAATGGTGTCTATTATGTAAAATACACTTTTATGGATTAAAATTATAAGTAGCAATCCCAAGCTTTATTGTTGGGTCAAGCTTATTGCTCTTGAGGGGAGTGGGGAGAATCCTTATTAGAGTCTGTTGCATTAGTTTTTTCTAAAGTAATATGTTTATAGACTAAAATTATATAAATCATTTCATGTTGCATTGTTGAAAAGGAGACAATAAAGCAGTTTTAAAATTTAAATTCAACCGATTCTGAACATTGTATTTACTCGTATAAGACTTTAAAATTATCAAAATTGAAAAAATGCAATGTTTTGATTTTTCAATTTATTGTTAATGCCATTGCTTTTTGAACGGAGAGAAAAACGTGATATTTGATTATGTTAATTGATCAAAAATACAAGTAAAGGACTCAATTGTATAAAATACATGTTTGTGGATGACTATTATAAATAGAAATCACAAGCTTTAATGTTGGGCCAAGCGTACTGCTCTTGAGGGGAGTGGGGAAACTTCTTTTTAGAGTCCATTGCATTAGCTTTTTTTTAAGTAATATGTTTGTAGACTAAAATTATATAAATCCTTTCCTATCACATTGTCAGAATGGAGGCAATTAAGAAAATTGCAAAATTTAAATTTAACTGATTCTTAACATTGCATTTATCCCTAGAAGGCTTTAAAATTATAATAGATGAAAAAATGCAACGTTTTGATTTCTTAATTTATTGTTAATGTCATTGCATTTTGAATGAAGAGAAGAACATAATATTTGAATATGTTAATTGAACAAAAATATTACTAATAGTGTCTATTGTGTAAAATACACTTTTATGGATTAAAATTATAAATAACAATACCAAGTTTTAAAGTTGGATCAAGCTTATTGCTCTTGAGGGGAGTGAGGAGACTTCTTATTAGAGTCCATTGCATTAGCTTTTTCTGAAGCAATATGTTTGTAGACTAAATTATATAAATCATTTCATGTCGCATTGTTGGAAAGGAGACAATTAAAAAAATTACAAAATTTAAATTCAACAGATTCTAAACATTGCATTTATCCCTATAAGACTTTAAATTTATCAAAATTGAAAAATGCAATGTTTTGAATTTTCAATTTATTGTTAATGCCATTGCATTTTGAACGGAGAGAAAAACGTAATATTTGAATATGTTAATTAAACAAAAATACGACTAATGGTGTCTATTATGTAAAATACTCTTTTATGGATTAAAATTATAAATAGCAATCCCAAACTTTAAGGTTGGGTCAAGAGTATTGCTCTTGACTGGAGTGGGGAGACTTCTTACTAGTGTCCATTGCATTAGCTTTTTCTTAAGTAATATGTTTGTAGACTAAAATTATAAAAATCCTTTCATATCGCATTGTCAGAATGGAGACAGTTAAAAAAATTGCAAAATTTCAATTCAACAGATTCTTAACATTGCATTTATCCCAATAAGACTTTAAGATTATAAAATTTGAAAAAAATGCAATGTTTTGATTTTTCAATTTATTGTTAACACCATTGCATTATGAATGGAGAGAAAAACATGAAATTTGATTATGTTAATTGATAAAAAATACATGTAATGGACTCAATTGTATAAAATACATGTTTATGGATGACTATTATAAATAGAAATTGCAAGTTTTAATGTTGAGTCAAGTGTATTGCTCTTAAAGGGAGTGGGGAGACTTCTTTTTAGAGTCCATTGCATTAGCTTTTTCTTAAGTAATATGTTTGTAGACTAAAATTATATAAATCATTTCCTATCGCATTGTCAGAATGAAGACAATTAAGAAAATTGCAAAATTTATATTCAACAGATTCTTAACATTGCATTTGTCCCTAAAAGACTTTGAACTTATCAAAGTTGAAAAAATGCAATGTTTTGGTTTTTTTATTTATTGTTAATGCCATTGCATTTTGAATGGTAAAAAAAACGTAATATTTGAATATGTTAATGGAACAAAAATACAACTAAAGAACTAAATTGTGTAAAATACACTTTTATGGATTAATATTTTAAATATCAATCCCAAGCTTAAATGTTGGGTCAAGCGTATTGCTCTTAAGGGGAGTGGGGAGACTTCTTTTTAGAGTCCATTGCATTAATGGTAAAAAAAACGTAATATTTGAATATGTTAATGGAACAAAAATACAACTAAAGAACTAAATTGTGTAAAATACACTTTTATGGATTAATATTTTAAATAGCAATCCCAAGCTTAAATGTTGGGTCAAGCGTATTGCTCTTGAGGGGAGTGGGGAGACTTCTTTTTAGAGTCCATTGCATTAGCTTTTTCTTAAGTAATATATTTGTAGACTAAATTTATGTAAATCAATCCATATCGCATTGTCGGAAAGGAGACAATTGAGAAATTTGCAAACTTTAAATTGAACAGATACTTAACATTGCATTTATCCCTATAAGACTTAAAAATTATAAAAGTTGAAAAAATGCAATGTTTGATTTATCAATTTATTGTTAATGCTATTGCATTTTGAATGGGGAGAAAAACATGATATTTGATTATGTTAATTGATCAAAAATATAAGTATTGGACTCAATTGTATAAAATACACGTTTGTGGATGACAATTATAAATAGAAATCAGAAGCTTTAATGTTGTGTCAAGCATATTGCTCTCGAAGGGAGAGGGGAGACTTCTTTTTAGAGTCCATTGCATTAGTTTTTTCTGTAGTACTATGTTTGTAGACTAAAATTATATAAATCATTTCATGTCGCATTGGTGGAAAGGAGAAAATTAAGAAAATTACAAAATTTCTATTTAATAGATTCTAAACATTGCATTTATCACTATAAGACTTTAAATTTATCAAAATTGAAAAAATACAATGTTTTGATTTTTCAATTAATTGTTAATACCATTGCATTTTGAATGGAAAGAAAAATATAATATTTGAATATGTTAATTGAACAAAAGCATGACCAATGGTGTCTATTGTGTAAAATACACTTTTAAGGATTAAAATTATAAATAGCAATCCCCACCTTTAATGTTGGGTCAAGCGTATTGCTCTTAAGGGTTGTGTGGAGACTTCTTATTATAGTCCATTGCATTAGCTTTTTCTTAAGTAATATGTTTGTAGATTAAAATTATATAAATAATTTCATGCCAAATTGTTGTAAAGGAGACAATTATGAAAATTACAAAATTTAAATTCAACAGATTATGAACATTACATTTATCCCTATATGACTCTAAAATTATCAAAATTGAAAAAATGCAATGTTTTGATTTTTCAATTTATTGTTAATGCCATTCCATTTTGGAAGGAGAGAAAAACATAATATTTGAATAAGTTAATTGCACAAAAATATGACTAATGGTGTCAATTGTGTAAAATACACTTTTATGGATAAAAATTATAAATAGCAATCCTAAGCGTTAATGTTACGTCAAGCGTATTGCTCTTGAGGGGAGTGGGGAGACTTTTTATTAGAGTCCATTGCATTAGTTTTTTCTTCAGTAATATGTTGGTGGACTAAAATTATAGAAATCCTTTAATATTGCATTGTCAAAATGGTGACAATGAAGAAAATTGCAAAATTTAAATTCAATAGATTCTTAACATCGCATTTATCCCTATAAGACTTTCAAATTATAAAACTGGAAAAAATACAATGTTTTGTTTTTTCAATTTATTGTTAATGTCATTGCATTTTGAATGGAGAGAAAAACACAATATTTGAATATGTTAATTGAACAAAAATACGGCTAATAGTGTCTATTGTGTAAAATACACTTTTATGGATTAAAATTATAAATAGCAATCCCAAGGTTTAATGTTGGGTCAAGCGTATTGCTCTTGAGGGGAGTGGGGAGACTTCTTATTAGAGTCCATTACATTAGCTTTTTCTTAAGTAATATGTTTGTAGACTAAAATTATCTAAATCCTTTCATATCGCATTGTCAGAAAGGAGACAATTAAGAAAATTGCAAAATTTAAACTCAACAAATTCTTAACATTGCATTTATCCTAATAAGACTTTAAAATTATAAAAGTTGAAAAAATGCAATGTTTCAATTTTTCAATTTATTGTTAATACCATTGCATTTTAATGGAGGGAAAAACATAATATTTGAATATGTTAATTGGTCAAAAATACAAGTAATGGACTCAATTGTATAAAATACACGTGTATGGATGACTATTATAAATAGCAATCCCAAGTTTTAATGTTGGGTCAAGTGTCTTGCTCTTGAGGGGAGTAGGGAGACTTTTTTTAGAGTCCATTGCATTATCCTTCTCTTAACTAATATCTTTGTCGACTAAAATTATATAAATCATTTCCTATTGCATTGTCAGAAAGGAGACAATTAAGAAAATTTAAAGATTGAAATTCAACTGATTCCTATCATTAAATTTATCACCGTAAGTCTTTAAAATTATAAAAGTTGAAAAAATGCAATGTTTCGATTTCTCAATTTATTGTTAATGCCATTGGATTTTGAAAGGAGAGGAAAACATAATATTTGAATATGTTAATTGATCAAAAATACAAGTAATGGACTTAATTGAATAAACTACACATTTATGGATGACAATTATAAATAATAATCCTAAGCTTTAATGTTAGGTCAAGCGTATTGCTCTCGAGGGGAGTGGGGAGACTTCTTATTAGAGCCCATTGCATTAGCTTTTTCTTAAGTAATATGTTTGTAGACTAAAACTTTATAAATCATTTCATATCGCATTGTCGAAAACGAGTCAATTAAGAAAATTGCAAAATTTAAATTCAATAGATTCTTGGCATTGCATTTATCCCTATAAGACTTTTAAATTATCAAATTGTTAATTTCACTACGTTTTCAATAGCCAAAAACCATAATATTTGAATATGTTAATTGATCAAAAATACACGTTTATGGATGACTCTTATAAATAGCAATCCCAAGTTTTAATGTTAGGTCAAGCGTATTGCTCTTGAGTGGAGGGGGAAGACTTCTTATTAGAATCCATTGCATTAACTTTTTCATAAGCAATATGTTTGTTAACTAAAATTATATAAATCATTTCATATCGCACTTTCGAAAGGAGACATGTAAGAAAATTGCAAAACTTAAATCCTACAGATTCTTAACATTGGATTTATCCCTATATGACTTTAAAATTATCAAAGTTGAAAAAATGTAATATTTTGATTTTTCAATTTATTGTTAATGCCAGTGCATTTTGAATGGAGAGAAAAACATAATATTTTAATATGTTAAATGGTCAAAAATACAAGTAATGGACTCAATTGTATAAATTACACGTGTATGGATGACTATTATAAATAGCAATCCCAAGTTTTAATGTTGGGTCAAGCGTATTGCTCTTGAGCGGAGTGGGGAGACTTCTTATTAGAACCCATTGCATTAGCTTTTTCTTAAGTAATATGTTTGTAGACTAAAACTTTATAAATCATTTCATATAGCATTGTCGAAAAGGAGTCAATTAAGAAAATTGTAAAATTTCAATTTAACAGATTCTTGACATTGCATTTATCCCTATAAGACTTTAAAATTATCAAAGTTGAAAAAATATAATGTTTTGATTTTTCAATTTATTGTTAATACTAGTGCATTTTGAATGGAGAGAAAAACATAATATTTTAATATGTTAATTGGTCAAAAATACAAGCAATGGACTCAATTGTATAAAATACACATGTATGGATGACAATTATAAATAGCAATCTGAAACTTTAATGTTGGGTCAAGCATATTGCTCTTGATGGGAGTGGGGAGACTTCTTTTTAATGTCCATTGCATTAGCTTTTTCATAAGTAATATGTTTGTAGACTAAAATCTTATAAATCATTTCATATCGCATTGTTGGAAAGGAGACACTTAAGAAAATTGCAAAATTTATATTCAACAGATTCTTAACATTGCATATATCCCTATATGACTTTGAAATTATCAATGTTGAAAAAATGCATTGTTTTTATTTTTCAATTTGTTTTTAATATCACTGCATTTTGAATGGTGAGAAAAAAAATAATATTTGGTTATATTAATTGAAAAACGATACAAGTAACGGACTCAATTGTATAAAATACACGTTTATGGATGACTATTATAAATAGTAATCCCAAGTTTTAATGTTGGGTCAAGCGTATTGCTCTTGAGGGGAGGGCGAAGACTTCTTATTAAAGTTCATTGTATTAGCTTTTCCTTATCTAATATGTTTGTAGACTAAAATTATATAAATCATTTCATATCGCACTTTCAGAAAGGAGGCAAGTATGAAAATTGCAAAATTTAAATCCAACAGATTCTTAAGATGGTATTTATCCCTATAAGACTTCAAAATTATAAAGGTTGAAAAAATTCAATGTTTTAATTTTTCAATTTATTGTTAATGCCATTGCATTCTGAATGGTGAGAAAAAGGTAACAAAAGAATAACTTAATGGAACAAAAATACAACTAAAGGACCCAATTGTGTAAAATACACTTTTATGGATTAATATTCTAAATAGCAATCCCAAGCTTTAATGTTGGGTCAAGCGTATTGCTATTGAGGGGAGTGGGGAGACTTCTTATTGGAGCCCATTGCATTAGACTAAAATTCTATAAATCTTTTCATATTGCATTGTTGGAAAGGAGACAATTAAGAAAATTGCAAAATTTATATTCAAGAGATTCTTAACATTGCATTTATCCCTATAAGACTTTAAAATTATCAAATTGTTAATGCCACTGTGTTTTCAATAGCCAGAAAAACATAATATATGAATATGTTAATTGATCAAAAATACACGTTTATGGATGACTCTTATAAATAGCAATCCCAAGCTTTAATGTTGGGTCAAGCATATTGCTCTTGAGGGGAGGGGGAAGACATCTTATTAGAGTCCATTGCATTAGCTTTTTCATAAGTAATATGTTTGTAGACTAAAATTATATAAATCATTTCATATCGCACTTTCGGAAAGGAGACATGTAAGAAAATTGCAAAACTTAAATCCAACAGATTATTAACATTGGATTTATCCCTATATGACTTTAGATTTATCAAAGTTGAAAAAATGTCATGTTTTAGTTTTTCAATTTATTGTTATTGCCAATGCATTTTGAATAGGGAGAAAAACATAATTTTTTTCTTATGTTAATTGGTCAAAAATACAAGTAATGGACACAATTGTATAAAATACACGTGTATGGATGGCTATTATAAATAGCAATCCCAAGCATTAATGTCGGGTCAAGCATATTGCTCTAGAGGGGAGTGGGGAGACTTCCTTTTAGAGTCCATTGCTTTAACTTTTTCTTCAGTAATATGTTTGTAGACTAAAATTACATAAATCATTTCATATTGCATTGTCGAAAGGGAGACAATGAAGAAAATTGCAAAATTTAAATTCAACAAATTCTTACTATTGCATTCAATTTATTGTTAATGCTAGTGCATTTTGAATGGAGAGAAAAACATAATATTTTAATATATTGATGGGTCAAAAATACAAGTAATGGACATAATTGTATAAAATACAAGTGTATGGATGACTATTATAAATAGCAATCCCAAGCTTTAATGTTGGGTCAAGCGTATTGCTCTTGAGGGGAGTGGGGAGACTTCCTATTGGAGCCCATTGCATTAGCTTTTTCTTAAGTAATATGTTTGTAGACCAAAATTTTATTAATCATTTCATATTGCATCGTAAAAAAGGAGACGATTAAGAAAATTGCAAAATTTAAATTCAACAGATTCTTAGCACTGCATTTATCCCTATAGGACTTTAAAATTATCAAAGTTGAAAAAACTTAATGTTTTGATTTTTCAATTTATTGTTAATGCCAGTGCATTTTGAATGGAGAGAAAACATAATATTTTAATATGTTAATTGGTCAAAAATACAAGTAATGGACACATTTGTATAAAATACACGTGTATGGAAGACTATTATAAATAACAATCCCAAGCTTTAATCTTGGGTCAAGTGTATTGCTCTTGAGGGGAGTGGGGAGACTTCTTTTTAAGGTCCATTGCATTAGCTTTTCCTTAAGTAATATGTTTGTAGACTAAAACTATATAAATCATTTCATATCGTACTGTTGGAAAGGCGACAATTCAGAAATTTGCAAAATTTATATTCAACAGATTCTTAACATTGCATTTATCCCTATAAGACTTTAAAATTATCATAATGGAAAAAATGCGATGTTTTAATTTTTCAATTTATTGCTATTGCCCCTACATTTTGAATGGTGAGAAAAAAATGATATTTGAATATGTTAATTGAAAAACAATACAAGTAATGGACTCAATTGTATAAAATAAATGCCTATGGATGACAATTGTAAATAGGAATCCCAAGCTTTAATGTTGGGTCAAGAGTATTGCCCTTGAAGGGAGTGGGAAGACTTCTGATTAGAGCCCATTGCATTAGCTTTTTCTTAAGTAATATATTTGTAGACTAAAATTTTATAAACCATTTCTTATCGCATTGTCGAAAAGGAGACAATGAAGAAAATTGCAAAATTTAAATTCAAGAGATTCTTAGCTTTTCATTTATCCTTATAAGACTTTAAAATTATAAAAGTTGCAAAAATGTAATGTTTTGATTTTTCAATTTATTGTTAATGCCAATGCATTTTGAATGGAGAGAAAAACATAATATTTTAGTATGTTAATTGGTCAAAAAACAAGTAATGGACTCAATTGTATAAAATACACGTGTATGGATGACTATTATAAATAGCAATCCCAAGCTTTAACGTTGGGTCAAGCGTATTGCTCTTAAGGGGAATGGGGAGATTTTTTTTTAGAGTCCATTGCATTACTTTTACCTTAAGTAATATGTTGGTAGAATAAAACTATATAAATCATTTCATATTGCATTATCGAAAAGGCGACAATTCAGAAAATTGCAAAATTTATATTCAATAGATTCTTAACATTGCATTTATCCCTATAAGATTTTAAAATTATAAAAGTTGAAAAAATGCAATGTTTCGATTTCTTAATTTATTGTTAATGCCAATGCATTTTGAATGGAGAGAAAAGCATAATATTTGAATATGTTAATTGGTCAAAAATCTTAGTAATGGACTCAATTGTATAAAATACATGTGTATGGATGACTATTATAAATAGCAATATCGAGCTTTGATGTTAGGTCAAGCGTATTGCTTTGAGGGGAGTGGGAAGACTTCTTATTAGAGTCCATTGCATTAGCTTTATCTTAAGTAATATGTTTGTAGATTAAAATTATAAAATCCTTTCATATCACATTGTCAGAATGGAGACAATTAAGAAAATTGCAAATTTAAATTCAACATATTCTTAAAATTGCATTTGTCCTATAAGACTTTAAGATTATAAAAGTTGAAAAAAATGCAATGTTTTGATTTTTCAATTTATTGTTAACGTCATTGCATTATGAATGGAGAGAAAACATGATATTTGATTATGTTAATTGATCAAAAATACATGTAATGGACTCAATTGTATAAAATACATGTTTATGGATGGCTATTCTAAATAGCAATCTCATGCTTTAATGTTGGGTCAAGCATATTGCTCTTGAGGGAAGTGGGGAGATTTCTTTATTAGAGTCCATTGCGTTAGCTTTTTCTTAAGTAATATGTTTGTAGACTAAAATTATATAAATCATTTGATATCGCATTGTCGGAAAGGAGACATTAAGATAATAACAAAATTTTTATTCAACAGATTCTTAACATTGCATTGATTCCTATAAGACTTTGAAATTGTCNAAACTATATAAATCATTTCATATTGCATTGTCGGAAAGTCGACAATTCAGAAAATTGCAAAATTTATATTCAATAGATTCTTAACATTGCATTTATCCCTATAAGATTTTAAAATACAAAAGTTGAAAAAATGCAATGTTTCGATTTCTCAATTTATTGTTAATGCCATTGCATTTTGAATGGAGAGAAAAGCATAATATTTTGAATATGTTAATGTGTCAAAAATCCTAGTAATGGACTCAATTGTATAAAATACATGTGTACGGATGTCTATTATAAATAGCAATCCGAGCTTTAATGTTAGGTCAAGCGTATTGCTTTTGAGGGAGTGGGAGACTTCTTATTAGAGTCCATTGCATTAGCTTTATCTTAAGTAATATGTTTCTAGATTAAAATTATAAAAATCCTTTCATATCGCATTGCCAGAATGGAGACAATTAAGAAAATTGCAAAATTTAAATTCAACATATTCTTAACATTGCATTTGTCCCTATAAAACTTTAAGAATTATAAAAGTTGAAAAATGCAATGTTTTGATTTTTCATTTATTGTTAATCGCCATTGCATATGAATGGAGAGAAAAACGTGATATTTGATTATGTTTAATTGATCAAAAATACAAGTAATGGACTCAATTGTATAAAATACCACGTTTATGGATGGCTTATTCTAAATAGCAATCCCAAGCTTTAATGTTGGGTCAAGCGGTATTGCTCTTGAGGGAGTGGGGAGACTTCTTATTAGAGTCCATTGCGTTAGCTTTTTCTTAAGTAATATGTTTGTAGACTAAAATTATATGAATCATTTGATATCGCATTGTCGGAAAGGAGACAATTAAGAAAATAACAAAATTTTTATTCAACAGATTCTTAACATTGCATTGATTCCTATAGGACTTTGAAATTGTCAAAGTTGAAAAAATGTAATGTTTTGATTTTTCTATTTATTGTTAATGCCACTGCATTTCGAATGGTGAGAAAAACCTAATATTTTAATAAGTTAATTGATAAAAATACATGTTTATGGATGACTATTATAAAAAGCAATCCCAAGTTTTAATGTTGGGTCAAGCGTACTGCTCTTGAGGGAGTGGGGAGACTTCTTATTAGAGTCCATTGCGTTAGCTTTTTCTTAAGTAATACGTTTGTAGACTAAAATTATATAAATCATTTCATATTGCATTGTCGGAAAGGAGACAATTAAGAAAATAACAAAATTTTTATTCAACAAATTCTTAACATTGCATTGATTCCTATAAGACATTGAAATTATCAAAGTTGAAAAAATGCAATGTTTTGATTTTTCTATTTATTGTTAATGCCACAACATTTCGAATGGTGAGAAAAACCTAATATTTTAATAAGTTAATTGATGAAAAATATACATTTATGGATGACTATTATAAAAAGCAATCCCAAGCTTTAATGTTGTGTCAGGCGTATTACTCTTGAAGGGTGTGGGGAGACTTCTTTTTAGAGTCCATTGCATTAGCTTTTCTTTAAGTAATATGTTTGTAGAATAAAACTATACAAATCATTTCATATCACATTGTCAGAAAGGCAACAATTCAAAAAATTGCAAAATTTATATTCAACAGATTCTTAACATTGCATTTATCCTAAAAGATTTTAAAATTATAAAGGTTGAAAAAATCCAATGTTTCGATTTCTCAATTTATTGTTAATGCCATTGCATTTTGAATGGAGAGAAAAACATAATATTTGAATATGTTAATTGGTCAAAAATCCTAGTAATGGACTCACTTGTATAAAATGCATGTGTATGGATGACTATTATAAATAGCAATCCTGAGCTTTAATGTTGGGTCAAGCGTATTGCTCTTGAGGGGTGTGGGAGACTTCTTATTAGAGTCCATTGCATTAGCTTTTTCTTAAGTAATATGTTTGTAGACTAAAAGGGTGTGAGGAGACTTCTTTTTAGAGTCCATTGCATTAGCTTTTCTTTAAGTAATATGTTTGTAGAATAAAACTATATAAATCATTTCATATCACATTGTCAGAAAGCAACAATTCAAAAAATTTCAAAATTTATATTCAACAGATTCTTAACATTGCATTTATCCCTATAAGATTTTAAAATTATAAAGGTTGAAAAAAATCCAATGTTTCGATTTCTCAATTTATTGTTAATGCCATTGCATTTTGAATGGAGAGAAAAACATAATATTTGAATATGTTAATTGGTCAAAAATCCTAGTAATGGACTCAATTGTATAAAACACATGTGTATGGATGACTATTATAAATAGCAATCCTGAGCTTTAATGTTGGGTCAAGCGTATTGCTCTTAAGGGGTGTGGGGAGACTTCTTATTAGAGTCCATTGCATTAGCTTTTTCTTAAGTAATATGTTTATAAACTAAAATTATAAAAATCCTTTCATATCGCATTGTCAGAAATGGAGACAATTAAGAAAATTGCAAAATTTATATTCAACAGATTCTTAACATTGCATTCATCCCTATGAGACTTTAAAATTATAAAAGTTCAAAAAATGCAATATTTCATTTTTTCAATTTATTGTTAATGCCAATGCATTTTGAATGGAGAGAAAAACATAAGATTTGAATATGTTAATTGGTCAAAAATACAAGTAATGGACTCTAATTGTATAAAATACACGTGTATGGATGACTATTATAAATAGCAATTGCAAGCTCTATGGATCACTATTATAAATAGCATATAGCTCTTGAGTTGAGTGGGGAGACTTCTTTTTAGAGTCCATTGCATTAGTTTTTCTTAAGTAATATGTTTGTAGACTAAATTTTAAAAATCATTTCATATCACATTGTCGAAAAGGAGACAATTAAGAAAATTGCAAAATTTAAATTCAACAGATTCTGAGCACTATATTTATCCCTATAAGACTTTAAAATTATCAAAGGTGAAAAAATGTAATGTTTTGATTTTTCAATTTATTGTTAATGCCAGTGCATTTTGAATGGAGAGAAAAATATAATATTTTAATATGTTAATTGGTCAAAAATACAAGAAATGGACTCCATTGTATAAAATACACGTGTATGGATGACTATTATAAATAGCAATCCCAAGTTTTAATGTTGGGTCAAGCGTATTGCTCTTGAGAGGAGTGTGGACACTTCTTATTAGAGTCCATTGCGTTACCTTTTTCTTAAGTAATATGTTTGTAGACTAAAATTATATAAATCATTTCATATCGCACTTTTAGAAAGGAGACACGTAAGAAAATTGCAAAATTTAAATCCAATAGATTTTTAACATTGTATTTATCCCTATAAGACTTTAAAATTATAAAAGTTGAAATAATGCAAAGTTATGATTTTTCAATTTATTGTTAATGCCGTTGTATTCTGAATGGCGAGAAAAACGTAATATTTGAATATGTTAATGGAACAAAAATACAACTGAAGGACACAATTGTGTCAAATACACTTTTATGGATTAATATTCTAAATAAAAAATCCCAAGTTTTAATGTTGGATCAAGCGTATTGCTCTTGAGGGGAGTGGGGAGGCTTGTTATTAGAGCCTATTGCATTGGCTTTTTCTTAAGTAATATGTTTGTGGACTAAAATTTTATAAATCATTTCATATCACATTGTTGTAAAGGAGACAATTAAGAAAATTGCAAAATTTAAATTCAACAGATTCTTAACAATGCATCTATGCCTATAAGACTTTAAAATTATCAAAGTTGAAAAAATGTAATATTTTGATTTTTCAATTAATTGTGAATGTCACTACATTTTGAATGGTGAGAAAAACATAATATTTGAATATGTTAATTGATCAAAAATACACGTTTATAGATGATTATTGTAAAGAGCAATCCCAAGCTTGAATGTTGGGTCAAGTGTATTGCTCTTGAGGGGAGTGGGGAGACTTCTTATTAAAGTCCAATCGCATTAGCTTTTTCTTAAGTAATATGTTGGTAGACTAAAATTTTATAAATCATTTAATATCGCATTGTCGGAAAGGAGATAATTAAGAAAATTGCAAAATTTAAATTCATTAGATTCTTAATATCGCATTTATCCCTATAAGACTTTAAAAATATCAAAGTTAAAAAAATGCAATGTTTTGATTTTTCAATTTATTGTTAATGTCAATCCATTTTGAATGGAGAGAAAAACATAATATTTTACTATGTTAATGGGTCAAAATACAGGTAATGGACTCAATTGTATAAAACACATGAGTATGGATGACTATTATAAATAGTAATCCCAAGCTTTAATGTTGGGTCAAGCGTATTGCTCTTGAGGGGAGTGGGGAGACTTCTTTTTAGAGTCCATTGCATTAGCTTTTCTTGAAATAATATGTTCGTAGACTAAAATTTTATAAATAATTTCATATTGCTTTGTCGAAAAGGAGACAATTAAGAAAATTACAAAATTTAAATTCAACAGAATCTTAACATTCCATTTATCCCTATAAGACTTTAAAATTATCAAAGTTGAAAAAATGTAATGTTTTGATTTTTCAATTTATTGTCAATGTCACTGCATTTTGATTGGTGGAGAAAAAACGTAATATTTGAATATATTAATTGGCGAAACAAAAATACAACTAAAGGACTCAATTTTGTAAAATACATTTTTATTGGATAATATTCTAAATAGCAATCCCAAGCTAAAATGTGGGTCAAGCATATAACTCTTGATGGGAGTGGGATCAACCTTCTTATAAGTCCATGCATTAGCTTTTCTTAAGTAATATGTTTTGTAGACTAAAATTATATAAATGATTTCATGTCGCATTGTCGGAAATGAGACAATTAAGAAAATTGCAAAATTTATATTCAACAGATTCTTAACATTGCATTTATCCCCTATAATACTTTAAAATTATCAAAGTTGAAAGAATGTAATGTTTTGATTTTTCAATTTATTGTTAATGCCACTCCATTTTGAATGGAGAGAAAAACATAATATTTGAATATGTTAAATTGGTCAAAATACAAGTAATGGACTCAATTGTATAAAATACATGTGTATAGATGACTATTATAAATAGTCATCCTAAGTTTTATGTGGGTCAAGCGTATTTGCTCTGAGGGGAGAGGAGTGGGGAGACTTCTTATTAAAGTCCATCCCATTAGCTTTTTCTTAAGTAATATGTTGGTAGACTAAATTTTATAAATCATTTAATATTGCATTGTTGGAAAGGAGACAATTAAGAAAACTGCAAATTTAAATTCATAGATTCTTAACATTGCATTCATCCTTATAAGACTTTAAAATTATAGAAGTTGAAAAAAATGCAATGTTCAATTTTTCATTTATTGTTAATGCCATTGCATTTTGAATGGAGAGAAAAACATAAGATTTGAATATGTTAATTGGTCAAAAATACAACTATGGACTCATTGTATAAAATACACGTGTATGGATGACTATTATAAATAGCAATCCAAGCTTTAATGTTGGGCAAGCGTATTGCTCTTGAGGGGAGTGGGGAGACGTCTTTTTAGAGTCAATTGCGTTAGCTTTTCTTAAGTAACATGTTTGTAGACTAAAATTATATAAATCATTTCATATTGTAATGTCAGAAAGGAGCCAATTAAGAAAATTGCAAATTTTCAATTCAACAAATTCTTAACATTGCATTTATCCTTACATGACTTAAAATTATAAAAGTTGAAAAAATGCAATATTTTGATTTTTCAATTTATTATTAATGCCAGTGCATTTTGAATGGGGAGAAAACATAATATTTTAATATGTTAATTGGTCAAAAATACAAGTAATGGACTTAATTGTATAAAATAAACGTGTATGGATAACTATTATAAATAGCAATCCCAAGCTTTAATGTTGGGTCAAGCGTATTGCTCTTGAGGGGAGTGGGGAGACTTCTTCTTATAGTCCATTACATTAGCTTTTTCTTAAGTAATATGTTTGTAGACTAAAATTATATAAATGATTTCATGTCGCATTGTCGGAAATGAGACAATTAAGAAAATTGCAAAATTTATATTCAACAGATTCTTAACATTGCATTTATCCCTATAATACTTTAAAATTATCAAAGTTGAAAGAATGTAATGTTTTGATTTTTCAATTTATTGTTAATGCCACTCCATTTTGAATGGAGAGAAAAACATAATATTTGAATATGTTAATTGGTCAAAATACAAGTAATGGACTCAATTGTATAAAATACATGTGTATAGATGACTATTATAAATAGTCATCCTAAGTTTTAATGTTGGGTCAAGCGTATTGCTCTTAAGGGGAGTAGGGAGACTTCTTTTTTAGAGTCCATTGCACTAGCTTTTTCTTTAGTAATTTGTTTGCAGGCTAAAATTTTATAAATCATTTCATGTCGCATTGTTGAAAAGGAGACAATTAAGAAAAGTGGAAAATTTAAATTCAATAGATTCTTAGCATTCCATTTATCCATATAAGACTTTAAAATTATCAAAGTTGAAAAAAAGTAATGTTTTGATTTTTCAATTTATTGTTAATGCCACTGCATTTTGATTGGTGAGAACAACATAATATTTGAATATGTTAGTGGAACAAAAAAACAAAAATACAACAAAAGGACTCAACTGTGTAAAATACACTTCAATGGATTAAAATTCTCAATAGTAATCCCAAGTTTTAAGGTTGTGTCAAGTATATTGCTCTTAAGGGGAGTGGGGAGACTTCTTATTAAAGTCCATTGCATTAGCTTTTTGTGAAGTAATATGTTTGTAGACTAAAATTATATAAATCATTTCATATTGTTTTGTCAGAAAGGAGCCAATTAAGAAAATTGCAAATTTTCAATTCAACAAATTCTTAACATTGCATTTATCCTTACATGACTTAAAATTATAAAAGTTGAAAAAATGCAATATTTTGATTTTTCAATTTATTATTAATGCCAGTGCATTTTGAATGGGGAGAAAAACATAATATTTTAATATGTTAATTGGTCAAAAATACAAGTAATGGACTTAATTGTATAAAATAAACGTGTATGGATAACTATTATAAATAGCAATCCCAAGCTTTAATGTTGGGTCAAGCGTATTGCTCTTGAGGGGAGTGGGGAGACTTCTTCTTATAGTCCATTACATTAGCTTTTTCTTAAGTAATATGTTTGTAGACTAAAATTATATAAATGATTTCATGTCGCATTGTCGGAAATGAGACAATTAAGAAAATTGCAAAATTTATATTCAACAGATTCTTAACATTGCATTTATCCCTATAATACTTTAAAATTATCAAAGTTGAAAGAATGTAATGTTTTGATTTTTCAATTTATTGTTAATGCCACTCCATTTTGAATGGAGAGAAAAACATAATATTTGAATATGTTAATTGGTCAAAATACAAGTAATGGACTCAATTGTATAAAATACATGTGTATAGATGACTATTATAAATAGTCATCCTAAGTTTTAATGTTGGGTCAAGCGTATTGCTCTTAAGGGGAGTAGGGAGACTTCTTTTTTAGAGTCCATTGCACTAGCTTTTTCTTTAGTAATTTGTTTGCAGGCTAAAATTTTATAAATCATTTCATGTCGCATTGTTGAAAAGGAGACAATTAAGAAAAGTGGAAAATTTAAATTCAATAGATTCTTAGCATTCCATTTATCCATATAAGACTTTAAAATTATCAAAGTTGAAAAAAAGTAATGTTTTGATTTTTCAATTTATTGTTAATGCCACTGCATTTTGATTGGTGAGAACAACATAATATTTGAATATGTTAGTGGAACAAAAAAACAAAAATACAACAAAAGGACTCAACTGTGTAAAATACACTTCAATGGATTAAAATTCTCAATAGTAATCCCAAGTTTTAAGGTTGTGTCAAGTATATTGCTCTTAAGGGGAGTGGGGAGACTTCTTATTAAAGTCCATTGCATTAGCTTTTTGTGAAGTAATATGTTTGTAGACTAAAATTATATAAATCATTTCATATTGTTTTGTCAGAAAGGAGCCAATTAAGAAAATTGCAAATTTTCAATTCAACAAATTCTTAACATTGCATTTATCCTTACATGACTTAAAATTATAAAAGTTGAAAAAATGCAATATTTTGATTTTTCAATTTATTATTAATGCCAGTGCATTTTGAATGGGGAGAAAAACATAATATTTTAATATGTTAATTGGTCAAAAATACAAGTAATGGACTTAATTGTATAAAATAAACGTGTATGGATAACTATTATAAATAGCAATCCCAAGCTTTAATGTTGGGTCAAGCGTATTGCTCTTGAGGGGAGTGGGGAGACTTCTTCTTATAGTCCATTACATTAGCTTTTTCTTAAGTAATATGTTTGTAGACTAAAATTATATAAATGATTTCATGTCGCATTGTCGGAAATGAGACAATTAAGAAAATTGCAAAATTTATATTCAACAGATTCTTAACATTGCATTTATCCCTATAATACTTTAAAATTATCAAAGTTGAAAGAATGTAATGTTTTGATTTTTCAATTTATTGTTAATGCCACTCCATTTTGAATGGAGAGAAAAACATAATATTTGAATATGTTAATTGGTCAAAATACAAGTAATGGACTCAATTGTATAAAATACATGTGTATAGATGACTATTATAAATAGTCATCCTAAGTTTTAATGTTGGGTCAAGCGTATTGCTCTTAAGGGGAGTAGGGAGACTTCTTTTTTAGAGTCCATTGCACTAGCTTTTTCTTTAGTAATTTGTTTGCAGGCTAAAATTTTATAAATCATTTCATGTCGCATTGTTGAAAAGGAGACAATTAAGAAAAGTGGAAAATTTAAATTCAATAGATTCTTAGCATTCCATTTATCCATATAAGACTTTAAAATTATCAAAGTTGAAAAAAAGTAATGTTTTGATTTTTCAATTTATTGTTAATGCCACTGCATTTTGATTGGTGAGAACAACATAATATTTGAATATGTTAGTGGAACAAAAAAACAAAAATACAACAAAAGGACTCAACTGTGTAAAATACACTTCAATGGATTAAAATTCTCAATAGTAATCCCAAGTTTTAAGGTTGTGTCAAGTATATTGCTCTTAAGGGGAGTGGGGAGACTTCTTATTAAAGTCCATTGCATTAGCTTTTTGTGAAGTAATATGTTTGTAGACTAAAATTATATAAATCATTTCATATTGTTTTGTCAGAAAGGAGCCAATTAAGAAAATTGCAAATTTTCAATTCAACAAATTCTTAACATTGCATTTATCCTTACATGACTTAAAATTATAAAAGTTGAAAAAATGCAATATTTTGATTTTTCAATTTATTATTAATGCCAGTGCATTTTGAATGGGGAGAAAAACATAATATTTTAATATGTTAATTGGTCAAAAATACAAGTAATGGACTTAATTGTATAAAATAAACGTGTATGGATAACTATTATAAATAGCAATCCCAAGCTTTAATGTTGGGTCAAGCGTATTGCTCTTGAGGGGAGTGGGGAGACTTCTTCTTATAGTCCATTACATTAGCTTTTTCTTAAGTAATATGTTTGTAGACTAAAATTATATAAATGATTTCATGTCGCATTGTCGGAAATGAGACAATTAAGAAAATTGCAAAATTTATATTCAACAGATTCTTAACATTGCATTTATCCCTATAATACTTTAAAATTATCAAAGTTGAAAGAATGTAATGTTTTGATTTTTCAATTTATTGTTAATGCCACTCCATTTTGAATGGAGAGAAAAACATAATATTTGAATATGTTAATTGGTCAAAATACAAGTAATGGACTCAATTGTATAAAATACATGTGTATAGATGACTATTATAAATAGTCATCCTAAGTTTTAATGTTGGGTCAAGCGTATTGCTCTTAAGGGGAGTAGGGAGACTTCTTTTTTAGAGTCCATTGCACTAGCTTTTTCTTTAGTAATTTGTTTGCAGGCTAAAATTTTATAAATCATTTCATGTCGCATTGTTGAAAAGGAGACAATTAAGAAAAGTGGAAAATTTAAATTCAATAGATTCTTAGCATTCCATTTATCCATATAAGACTTTAAAATTATCAAAGTTGAAAAAAAGTAATGTTTTGATTTTTCAATTTATTGTTAATGCCACTGCATTTTGATTGGTGAGAACAACATAATATTTGAATATGTTAGTGGAACAAAAAAACAAAAATACAACAAAAGGACTCAACTGTGTAAAATACACTTCAATGGATTAAAATTCTCAATAGTAATCCCAAGTTTTAAGGTTGTGTCAAGTATATTGCTCTTAAGGGGAGTGGGGAGACTTCTTATTAAAGTCCATTGCATTAGCTTTTTGTGAAGTAATATGTTTGTAGACTAAAATTATATAAATCATTTCATATTGTTTTGTCAGAAAGGAGCCAATTAAGAAAATTGCAAATTTTCAATTCAACAAATTCTTAACATTGCATTTATCCTTACATGACTTAAAATTATAAAAGTTGAAAAAATGCAATATTTTGATTTTTCAATTTATTATTAATGCCAGTGCATTTTGAATGGGGAGAAAAACATAATATTTTAATATGTTAATTGGTCAAAAATACAAGTAATGGACTTAATTGTATAAAATAAACGTGTATGGATAACTATTATAAATAGCAATCCCAAGCTTTAATGTTGGGTCAAGCGTATTGCTCTTGAGGGGAGTGGGGAGACTTCTTCTTATAGTCCATTACATTAGCTTTTTCTTAAGTAATATGTTTGTAGACTAAAATTATATAAATGATTTCATGTCGCATTGTCGGAAATGAGACAATTAAGAAAATTGCAAAATTTATATTCAACAGATTCTTAACATTGCATTTATCCCTATAATACTTTAAAATTATCAAAGTTGAAAGAATGTAATGTTTTGATTTTTCAATTTATTGTTAATGCCACTCCATTTTGAATGGAGAGAAAAACATAATATTTGAATATGTTAATTGGTCAAAATACAAGTAATGGACTCAATTGTATAAAATACATGTGTATAGATGACTATTATAAATAGTCATCCTAAGTTTTAATGTTGGGTCAAGCGTATTGCTCTTAAGGGGAGTAGGGAGACTTCTTTTTTAGAGTCCATTGCACTAGCTTTTTCTTTAGTAATTTGTTTGCAGGCTAAAATTTTATAAATCATTTCATGTCGCATTGTTGAAAAGGAGACAATTAAGAAAATTGTAAAATTTAAATTCAACAGATTCTTAGCATTCCATTTATCCTTATAAGAATTTAAAATTATCAAAGTTGAAAAAATGTAATGTTTTGATTAATCAATTTATTGTTAATGCCATTGCATTTTGATTGGTGAGAACAATATAATATTGGAATATGTTAGTGGAACAAAAATACAACTAAGGGACTCAATTTTTGCAATTATATAAATCATTTCATATTGCACTCTTGGAAAGGAGACAATTAAGGAAAATTGCAAAATTTAAATTCAACAAATTCTTAACATTGCATTTATCCCTATAAAGCTTTAAGATTATAAAAATTGAAAAAAATGCAATGTTTTGATTTTTCAATTTATTTTTAATGCCAGTGCATTTTGAATGGAGAGAAAAAGATAATATTTGAATATGTTAATTGATCAAAAATACAAGTAATGGACTCAATTGTATAAAATACACATTTATGAATGACTATTATAAATAGCAATCCCAAGCTTTAATATTGGATCAAGCGTATTGCTCTTGAGGGGAGGCGAAGACTTCTTATTATAGTCCATTGCATTAGCTTTTTCTGAAGTAATATGTTTGTAGACTAAGATTATATAAATCATTTCATATCGCATTGTTGGAAGGGAGACAATTAAGAAAATTGCAAAATTTAAATTCAACAGATTCTTAACATTGCATTTATCCCTATAAGACTTTAAAATTACCAAAGTTGAAAAAAATGCAATGTTTCGATTTTACAATTTATTGTCAATTCCATTGCATTTTGAATGGAGAGAGAAACATAATATTTGAATATATTAATTAATAAAAAATACATGTAATGGACTCAATTGTCTAAAATACACGTTTATCGATGACTATTATAAATAGGAATTCCAAGCTTTAATGTTGGGTCAAGCATATTGTTCTTGAGCAGAGTGGGGAGACTTCTTATTAGAGGCCACTACATTAGCTTGTTCTTAAGTAATATGTTTGTAAACTAAAAATATATAAATCATTTCATATCGCATTGTCAGAAAGGAGACAATTAAGAAAATTACAAAATTTAAATTCGACAAATTCTGAACATTGCATTTATCCCTATATGACTTTAAAATTATCAAAGTTGAAAAAATGCAATGTTTCGATTTTTCAATTTATTATTAATGCCATTGCATTTTGAATGGAGAGAAAAAACTTAATATTTTAATATATTAATTGATCACAAATACAAGTATTGGACTCAATTGTATAAAATAGACTTTTGTGGATAAATATTATAAATAGTAATCCGAAGCTTTAATGGTGGGTCAAGCATATTGCACTTGAGGGGAGTGGTGAAACTTCTTACTACAGTCCTTTGCATTAGCTTTTTCTTAAGTAATATGTTTGTAGTCTAAAATTATATAAATCATTTCATATCGCTTTGTCGAAAAGGAGACAAAGAAGAAAATTGCAAAATTTAAATTCAACACACTCTTAACATTGCATTTATCCCTAAAAGACTTTAAAATTATCAAAGTTGAAAAAATGCAATATTTTGATTTTTCAATTTATTGTTAATGCCACTGCATTTTGAAAGGTGATAAAAACATAATATTTGAATATGTTACTTGAATAAAAAATACAACAAAAGGTCTCATTTGTATAAAATACACTTTTATGGATTAATATTCTAAATTGCGATCCCAAGTTTTAATATTGGGTCAAGCATATTGCTCTTGAGGGGAGTGGAAAGACTTCTTATTAGAGTCAATTACATTAGCTTTTTCATCGGTAATATATTTGTAGTCTAAAATTATATAAATCATTTCATATTGCATTGTCGGAAATGAGATAATTAAGAAAATTGAAAAATTTAAATTCAACAGATTCTTAACTTTGTATTTATCCATATAAGACTTTAAAATTATCAAAGTTGAAAAAATGCAATGTTTTGATTTTTCAATTTATCGTTAATGCCATTGCATTTTGAATCATGAGAAAAACATAACATTTGAATATGTTAATTGAATAAAAATACAACTAAAGTACTCAATTGTGTAAAATACACTTTTATGGATTAATATTCTAAATAGCAATCTCAAGCTTTAATGTTGGGTTAAGTATATTGCTCTTGAAGGGAGTAGGGAGACTTCTTATTAGAGTCCATTGCTTTTGCATTTTCGTAAGTAATGTGTTTGTAGACTAAAATTATATAAATGATTTCATATCACATTGTTGGAAAGGAGACAAAGAAGAAAATTGCAAAATTTAAATTCAAAACACTCTTAACATTGCATTTATCTTTATAAGACATTAAAATTATCAATGTTTTGACTTTTCAATTTATTGTTAATGCCACTGCATTTTGAATGGTGAGAAAAACATAATATTTGAATATGTTACTTGAACAAAAATACAACTAAAGGACTCATTTGTATAAAATACACTTTTATGGATTACTATTATAAATAACAATCCAAAGCTTTAATGTTGGGTCAAGCGTATTGCTCTTGAGGGGAGTGGGGAGACTTCTTATTAAAGTCCACTGCATTAGCTTCTTTTAAGTAATATGTTTGTAGTCTAAAATTATATAAATCATTTCATATCGCATTGTTGGAAAGGAGACAATTAAGAAAATTGCAAAATTTAAATTCAACTGATTCTTAACATTGCATTAATCCTTATAAGACTTTAAAATTATAAAAGTTGAAAAAATGTAATGTTTTGATTCTTCAATTTATTGTTAATGTCACTGCATTTTGAATGATCAGAAAAACATAATATTTGAATATGTTAATTGAACAAATATACAACTAAAGGACTCAATTGTGTAAAATAGACTTTTATGGATTAGTATTCTAAATAGCAATCCTAAGCTTTAATGCTGGGTCACGCATATTGCTCTTAGGGGATTGGAGAGAGTTTTTATTAAAGTCCATTGCATTAGCTTTTTCCTAAGTAATATGTTTGTAGACTAAAATTATATAAATCATTTCATATCGCATTGTTGAAAAAGAGACAATTAAGAAAATTGAAAAATTTTAATTCAACAGATTCTTAACATTACATTTATCCCTACAAGATTTTAAAATTATCAAAGTTGGAAAAATGCAATGTTTTGATTTTTCTATTTATTGTTAATGCCATTGCATTTTAAATGGTGAGAATAACATAATATTTGAATATATTAATTGAACAAAAATAAAACTAAAGGACTCATTTGTGTAAAATACACTCTTATGGATTAATATTCTAAATAGCAATGCCAAGCTTTAATGTTAAGTCAAGCATATTACTCTTGAGGGGCATAGGGAGACTTCTTATTAAAGTCTATTGCATTAGCTTTTTCCTAATTGATATGTTTGTAGACTGAAATTATATAAATCATTTCATATCGCATTGTCGGAAAGGAGACAATTAAGAAAATTGAAAAATTTAAATTCAGCAGATTCTTAACATTGCATTTTTCACAAAGGTTGAAAAAAAATGCAATGTTTTGATTTTCCAATTTATTGTAAAAGCCATTGCATTTTGAATGGAGAGAAAAACATAATATTTGAATATGTTAATTGATAAAAAATACAAGTAATGGACTCAATTGTGTAAAATACATGTTTATGGATGACTATTATAAATAGCAATCTCAAGCTCTCATGTTGGGTCAAACGTATTGTTCTTGAGGGGAGCGGGGAGACTTCTTATGAGAGTCCATTGCATTAGCTTTTTTTTTTAAGTAATATGTTTGTAGTCTAAATGTATATAAATTATTTCATATCGTATTGTCAGAAAGGAGACAATTAAGAAAATTGCAAAATTTAAATTCAATAGATTCTTAACATTGCATTTATCCCTATAAGATTTTAAAATTATTAACGTTGAAAAGATGCAATGTTTTGACTTTTCAATTTATTGTTAACGCCACAACATTTTGAAAGGTAAGAAAAACATAATATTTGAATATGGTAATCAAGCAAAAATACAACTGAAGGACTCATTTGTGCAAAATACACCTTTATGGATTAATAATCTAAATAGCAATCCTAAGCTTTAGTGTTGGTCAAACATATTGCTCTTGAAGGGAGTGGGGAGACTTCTTATTAGAGTCCCTTGCATTAGCTTTTTCTTAAATAATATGTTTGTAGTCTAAAATTATTTAAATCATTTCGTATCACATTGTCGGAAAGGATACAATTAAGAAAATTGCAGAATTTAAATTTAGCAGATTCTTAACATTGCATTCATTCCTATAAGACTTTAAACTTAACAAAGTTGAAAAAATGCAATGTTTTGATTTTTCAATTTATTGTTAAAGCCACAACATTTTGAATGGTAAGAAAAACATAATATTTGAATATGGTAATCGAGCAAAAATACAACTAAAGGACTCATTTGTGCAAAATACACCTTTATGGATTAATAATCTAAGTAGCAATCCTAAGCTTTAGTGTTAGGTCAAACATATTGCTCTTGAGGGCAGTGGGGGGACTTCTTATTAGAGTCCCTTGCATTACCTTTTTCTTAAGTAATATGTTTGTAGTCTAAAATTATTTAAATCATTTTATATCGCATTGTCGAAAAAGAGACAATTAAGAAAATTGCAAAATTTAAATTCAACATATTCTTAACGTTGCATTTATCCTTATAAGAATTTAATATTATAAAAGTTCAAAAAATGTAATATTTTGATTTTTCAATTTATTGTTAATACCACTACATTTTGAATGGTGAGAAAAATATAATATTTGAATATGGTAATTGAACAAAAACACAACTCAACGACTCAATTGTGTAAAATACACTTTTATGGATTAATATTCTAAAGAGCAATCTCGAGCTTTAATGTTAGGTCAAGCATATTATTCTTGAGGGGAGTGGGGAGACTTCTTATTAGAATCCATTGCATTAGCTTTTTCTTAAGTAATATGTTTGTTGTCTAAAATTATATAAATCATTTCATTTCGTTTTGTCTGAAAGGAGACAAATAAGAAAATTGCAAAATTTAAATTCATCAGACTCTTAACATTGCATTTATCCCTATAAGACTTTAACATTATCAAAGTTGAAAAATGCAATATTTTAATTTTTCAATTTATTGTTAATGCCACTGCATTTTGAATGGTGAGAAAAACATAATATTCCAATATCTTACTTGAACAAAAATACAACTCAAGGATTCAATTGTGTAAAATACACTTTTATGGATTAATATTTTAAATAGCAATGCCAAACTTTAATGTTGGGTCAAGCATATTACTATTGAGGGAGTGGGAAGACTTCTTATTAAAATCCATTGCATTAGCTTTTTCCTAAGTAATATGTTTGTAGACTAAAATTATATAAATCATTTAATATCGCATTGTTGGAAAGGAGATAATTAAGGAAATTGCAAAATTTAAATTCAATAGATTCTTCATATTACATTTATCCCTATAAGACTTTAAAATTATAAAAGTTGAAAAAATGCAATGTTTTGATTTTCCAATTTATTGTTAATGCCATTGCATTTTCAATGGAGACAAAAACATAATATTTGAATATGCCAAAAACATGTTTATGGATGACTATTATAAATAGCAATCCCCAAGCTCTAATGTTGGGTCAAGCGTATTGCTCTTGAAAGGAGTGGGGAGACTTCATATTAAAATCCATTGCATTAGCTTTTTCCTAAATAATATGTTTGAAGACTAAAATTATATAAATCATTTCATATTGCATTTTGGGAAAGGAGACAATTAAGAAAATTGCAAAATTTAAAGTCAATAGGTTCTTAACATTGCATTTATCCCTATCAAACTTTAAAATTATCAAAGTTGAAAAATTGCAATGTTTTGATTTTTCAATTTGTTGTTAATGTCACTGCATTTTTAATGGTCAGAAAAACATAATATTATAAGATCTTACTTGAACAAAAATAAAACTCAAGGACACAATTGTGTAAAATACACTTTTATGGATTAATATTCTAAATAGCAATCCCAAGCTCTAATGTTGGGTCAAACGTATTGCTCTTGAGCGGAGTGGCGAGACTTGTTATTAGAGTCCATTGCGTTAGCTTTTCCTTAAGTAATATCTTGGTAGACTAAAATTATATAAATCATTTATATCGCATTGTCAAAAAGGAGACAATTAAGAAAATTGCAAAATTTAAATTCAAGAGATTCTTAGCATTGCATTTATCCCTATTAGACTGTAAAATTATAAAGTTGAAAAAATGCAATGTCTTGATTTTTCAATTTATTGTGAATGCCATGGTATTTTGAATGGGGAGAAAAACATAATCTTTGAATATGTTAATTGATTAAAAATACAACTGAAGCACTTAATTGTCTAAAATACACTTTTATGGATTAATATTCTAAATAGCAATCCCAAGCTTTAATGTTGGGTCAAGCGTATTACTCTTGGGCAGAGTAGGGAGACTTGTTAATGGAGTCCATTGCATTAGCTTTTTCTTAAGTAATATGTTTATAGACCAAAATTATATAAAGCATTTATATCATATTGTCGGAAAGGAGACAATTAAGAAAATTGCAAAATTTAAATTCAACAGATTCTTAACATTACATTTATCTATATAAGACTTTAAAATTATCAATGTTGAAAAACAGTAATGTTTTGATTTTTCAATTTATTGTTAATGTCATTGCATTTTGAACAGTGAGAAATACATAATGTTTGAATGTGTTACTTGAACAAAAATACAACTAAAGAACTCAATTGTGTAAAATACACTTTTATGGATTAATATTCTAAATAGCAATCCCAAGATTTAATGTTGGGTCAAGCATATTGATCTTGAGTGGACTGGGGAGACTTCCTATTAGAGACCATTACATTAGCTTTTTCTTAAGTAATATGTTGGTAGACTAAAATTATATAAATCATTTATATCGCATTGTCAGAAAAGAGGCAATTAAGAAAATTGCAAAATTTATATTCAACAGATTCTTAATGTTGCATTTATCTATATAAGACTTTAAAATTCTCAAAGTTGAAAAAAAGCAATAATTTGAATTTTCAATTTATTGTTAATGCCATTGCATTATGAATGGTGAGAAAATACATAATGTTTGAATATGTTACTTGAACAAAAATACAACTAAAGGACTCAATTGTGTAGAATAGACTTTTATGGATTAATATTCTAAATAGAAATCCCAAGTTTTAGTGTTGGGTCAAGCGTATTGTTCTTGAATGTACTACAGAGACTTCTTATTAGAGTCCATTGCGTTAGCTTTCTCTAAATTAATATGTTTGCAGTCTAAAATTATATAAATCCTTTGATATCACTTTGTCGGAAAGGAGACAATTAAGAAAATTGCAAAATTCAAATTGAACAGATTCTTAACTTTGCATTTATCTATATAAGACTTTAAAATTATCAAAGTTGAAAAACAACAATGTTTTGAATTTTCAATTTATTGTTAATGTCATTGCATTTTGAAGGGTGAGAAATACATAATGTTTCAATATGTTAATTGATCAAAAATACAACTAAAGGACTTAATTGTCTAAAATAAACTTTTATGGATTAATATTCTAAATAGCAATCCCAAGTTTTAATGTTGGGTGAAGCATATTGCTCTTGAGTGGAGTTGGGAGACTTGTTACTAGAGTCCATTGCATTAGCTTTTTCCTAAGTAATATGTTTGTAGACCACAATTATATAATTTATATCGCATTGTTGAAAAGTAGACAATTAAGAAAATTGCAAAATTTAAATTCAACAGATTCCTAACATTGCATTTATCTATATAAGACTTTAAAATTATCAAAGTTGAAAAAAAGCAATGTTTTGAATTTTCAATTTATTGCTAATGTCATTGCATTTTGAAAGGTGAGAAATACATAATGTTTGAATATGTTACGTGAACAAAAATACAACTAAAGGACTCAATTGTGTAAAATACACTTTTATGGATGAATATTCTAAATAGCAATCCCAAGCTTTAATGTTGGGTCAAACGTATTGGTCTTGTAGGGTGTGGGGAGACTTTTTATTAGAGTCCATTGCATTAGTTTTTTCTTAAGTAATATGTTGGTAGACTAAAATTATATAAATCATTTATATCGCTTTGTCGAAAAGGAGACAATGAAGAAAAATGCAAAATTTAAATTCAATATATTCTTAACATTGCATTTATCAATATAAACTTTAAAATTACCAAAGTTGAAAAAAAGCAATGTTTTGATTTTTCAATTTATTGCTTATGCCATTGTATTTTGAATGGCGAGAAATACATAAAGTTTGAATCTGTTACTTGAACAAAAATACAACTAAAGGACTCAATTGTTTAAAATACACTTTTATGGATTAATATTCGAAATAGCAATCCCAAGCTTTAGTGCTAGGTCAAGCGTATTGCTCTTGAGCGGACTGGGAAGATTTCTTATTAGAGTCCATTGCGTTAGCTTTTTCTTGAGTAATATGGTTGTTGTCTAAAATTATATAAATCCTTTGATATCACAATGTTGGAAAGGAGACAATTAAGGAAATTGCAAAATTTAAATTGAATAGATTCTTAATTGAAGTTCCCAACTTCACCCTAAGATCTACTAGTTTGTGATACTGAGAGGGGGGGTGAATCAGTATCACCACAATTCGCAATTCGCAGGAAAGTGAACAACTTCAATCTTTTCTTAAAAGCGAACTCTTTCTCAGATTCGACTAAGGTAGATCTATTGCTACCTACTAATCACAATAGTCCCCAAAGTCACCTTTCAGACACCTTGCCTAATAGACAATTCGGATGTTCTTGTTTAGGTCTTCGTTAGGTTATGGGTTGGCTGATACTTTAGCTGCGTTCACAACTCAATTCAAAACACAGAACGTAAAGCAAATTAAGGACACACGAGATTTACGTGGTTCCGTCAACGTGACGTACATCCACGGTGGTAGGGACTCTCCTTTACCGAGACTATCCACTATACTTGAGAATTCCAATTACAATGGATGCCTTAATCTTCTGCTCCTTTCACTATTGCAATTACTAAGCAAGTACAATACAAAGAGTGTCACTTACTGTGTCTACCCTTCTTCTAGCTTGTCTTGCCTCTGTTGAATTGAAAGGCTGCTCCACTGCCGCTTAGAAGTTCACCGCAACGCTCTTTAACCTCTCTTGAAGAAATCTGGAAATACGTTGAGTTCTTTCCAATGCTTCGCCAAATTCCTTCTCTAGGTTGTCTCACACAGCTCCTGCTTTCACCGTCTCACGGTTTCACAGCTTGCACTCAAGCTTCTGGTCTGCCATTTCACGTCTCACGGCCTGCCCCACGCTTCTGATCAGTCACGCCGTTGCACGTTCTGGTCTCACGCTCCTGGTCTGCTGTTTCACGTCTCTTGGCCTGCCTCACACTACTGGTTTTTCTGGTTCACGTCTCTCGGCCTGCCTCACGCTTCTAGTCTGCTGTCTTCTCTTCCGGGTGGTCTCACGGATACCAGGTCTGCTGTCTTCTCTTCCGGGTGGTCTCACGAATACCAGGTCTGCTGTCTTCTCTTCTGGGTGGTCTGTTTCTTATTTCTCCTCTTGCTGGTTGTGCGTTTCTGGTTTGGTTGCAGGATGTGTTTCTGGTTTGCTTGCAGGAGGCGTTTCTGGTTTGCTTGCAGGATGTGTTTCTGGTTTGCTTGCGGGAGGCGTTTCTGGTTTGCTTGCAGGACATGTTTCTGGTTTGCTTTCCTGGTGGTGACGTTTCTGGTTTGCTCTCCCAGTGGTGTCGTTTCTGATCTCTTGTCGTTCTGCTCTCTCTTCCTTTTGGCCGGTTGTTGTAGGGTTGCTGTTTTTCAATTGTGTTGGCCCTCTTCCCTAGTTTTGTCTTCCAAGGCCTTTATATACTCTCTTCCATAAAACCCTAATAGGGCTTACATGGAAAATTTACATTCTTGCCCTTATGCGGCAGATTTACTTTCTTGCCCTTCCATGTGACTTTACTGCCCTTCCATGTGACTTTACTCTCTTGCACACTTAACCCTAGTTGACAACAATTACAACCCATACAAGGCTGTGGGAACAACAATCTCCCCCTTTGTAATTGTTGGCAATACTCATAACAAAAGCCATTATGCAGCAATCTTTCATAATCTTCTTAGAGTAATAATCCAGAAGCAGATAGATTACAACTCCCCCTAAATATGCACTCCCCCTTCCTTAACAGCTCCCCCTGCACTGTTACTTCTCTCCCCCTTTGCCAACTAATTACAAATCTGAAAAACTCGCAAAGTAGAGATGGAGGATTCACCTGATTTTCAGGCTTGAGGAGGCATTCGCACAGACAAACTCATTTTGTGCTTTTCAAATAGCTCTATGGACAGAGATTTAGTTAGATCTTGTGTAGCCTCTTCAATAGATTTAGGTTCAACTTATGAGAGTAAAGTAGTAGCTCCCACAATTCTTCTTCTTGTTGTAACTCCTGCTGATGGGTCACCTATGATCTGATTTTCTTGATGAGCACTGGTCCACGTTTTCTTTGTCTTTCTCTCTTGCACAGTCTTAGTTGCAAGAGAATCTCCTTCTTCATCTTCAGACTCACTCTTCTTTGAGTCTGAACTTACTTCTTTTCCCACTTCTTCATGTTGGTCAGATTCTTCATCTATCTTGAAGTCATCTTCTTCACTATCCTCAGCTTCTCCATTATGCGTTGTTTCCCAGTTTTCATCTATTCTCACATCACTGGAAGTGACCACTTTTCCCAGTTTATGGAGATAAACACTGTAACCTTTTGCCTTTGCTGAGTATCCCACAAAGATGCCTTCATTTGACCTAGCATGGAATTTTCCCAAGTTTTGCTCCTTGTTCTTCACAAAACATGGGCTGCCAAAGATTCTAAGATACTTGGCTGTTGTCTTCTTCCCACTCCATAGCTCATATGGAGTCTTATCAGTATTGGGCCTTAGTGAAACTCTGTTCAATAGGTGCACGGCTGTAAATGTTGCTTCTGTCCAAAATCTTGTGTGAAGCTTGGATTCCAGCAGTAGAGTTCTTGCCATTTCAACCACAGCTCTATTTTTCCTCTCTACCACCCCGTTCTGTTGAGGAGTTCTTGCTGCTGTCATCTGATGGTGAATTCCATGCTTCTCAAGGTAATCTTCAAAAGCTCCATTTGTGAATTCAGTGCCTTGATTTGACCTCAATACTTTGATCTTCTTTCCACTCTCATTTTCAGCCAATCTTCTGTATCTCTTGAAGCATTTCAAAACTTCTGACTTATATGTGAAGTGCATGATGCAGGTCCTTCTGGAATAATCATCAACAAACAAGATGAAGTACCTCTCACCATTCAACCCTTTTGTTCTCATCGACCCACATAAATCAGTATGCACAATGTCAAGCACTGCTTCAGAACTGACCTCTTTGGTCTTATACTGCTTTCTGACCTGTTTTCCTTTAGAGCATGCTGAGCAGACATACTCCCTCTCTCTCTTAAGGTCTGGAATGTCTCTGATTGCATGAGTAGTGGTCAGCTTGCTCATGTTCTTCTGTGTTAAGTGTCCCAGCCTCCGATGCCAGAGTTGATTTTCTTCTTCTTTTGTAAGTAAACAGCTGTTTGTCTTGTCCTCATCAATTACATATAAATTTCCACCTGTTCTTTTCCCAGCTGCAACAGTATTGCCTTTTTTACTCTTTACTTGGCAACCTGTTTTTGTGAATATCACTTTATGGTCTTCATTGCATAGTTGGCTGACATATGCTAGATTATATCTGAGTCCTTCAACATGCAGAACATCTTTCAGCTTTCCTTTTCCAATATTTATTGACCCTTGACCACTGATGTTGAGTGAATCATCATTGCCAAACTTGACTCTGCCTTCTATTGACTTGTTTAGCTTTGACAATTTACTCTTGTCTCCCGTCATGTGTGAAGTGCATCCACTGTCAAGGATCCACTGCTTATCCTTGTAGTCAGCTTTGAGTACAATTTCAGCTATATTAGCCACCTCCCTTTTAGCTTTATATTCCTTCTTTTGAATTGGCTGGAAGATAGCTTTCTCCTTTTTCTCAGCTTTGACTACACCGCTTGTTTTCACTATGCCATTGAGTGCCTTCTCTTGCTCAAGGAGAAGTGTCATGCATCTCTTGGCATTATGGCCATCCTGCCCACACCTTTCACATTGTTCCAAGTCTCCCAATATAGCAAACTTGTTCTTTGAAACCACTGGTTTGGGCTTCCACCAACAATCCTTGTCAGTGTGTCCTTGCTTTTTACAGTATGTGCAAGAACTCATGACAGGTGTTCTCCTCTGAATTTTGTATTGTCTCCCCCTGTATGCAGCATCGTATCTTCTCAAGTTGGAGACATATACTGGCCTTCTCCACCAGCAGTTACTTGCCTTATGACCCCAAACTCCACAATAAAGACAGTGACCTTGAAACTGCCTCTTCTTGGGTCTAATCACAGCTTGTTTTCTTTTGTTCATTACTTGCTGTGTAGGCAAGGTGGCTGGCTTCTTTGCTTGTGTGGCTTTCATTTCAGCCACCTTCTTTTTTTTCTTCTGTTCAGCTGTAGCCCTTTGCTGGCTGACCTTCTTTTCTTCATTTTTGTTTGCCACCCTAGGTTGCTTCTTCAAATCCTCTTTATTCTCAGCTATCTTCTCCTGAGTCACAACCTTCTCTTTCAACTTCTGTGGCACATTCTTATTATCTTTAGGCAATGCAGCCTCAGATTGCTGCACTTTCTCTTCATTCTTCTTTTCTCTTGCAAAACTTGTTTCTCCTATCATTTCAAGCTTCTGCACGTTCTCTTCACTCCTTTTGAGTTGTTGCTGAAGTCTCAGCAACTCTTTCTCCATTCCTTCAAATTTTGAAGTCCTTGAGCCAAGCTCCACTGTAAGGTCTTCATATATTTTGATTTGTTCTTCAAATCTTCTCTTCAAGTCAATATGTTCAACCCTTATTTCATCCTTTTGACTTTCAGCTTCCTCAGACTTTGCTTCAACTTGTTTTATATGGGCCTCCAACCTTCTTATGGTTCTACCCCTTCTGATTATCTCTTTTGAAGCTGCTTCTAACTCAGCTTCAAGATCTGGTTCTTCTTCATCAACCCCCTCTTCCTCTTCAGAAGTTGAACTACCACCTTGAGCTGATGCCATAAAGGCATGCTCATCTGATGATTCTTCACCTTCCTCCTCATCAGCTTCTTTTATCTGACTCACATAACTCTTGAATGAGCCTCTCTTCTTCTTCTGTGGGTTGGCAGTCTTCTTGCTGGACTTCTTTGATTTGAATGATGGTCTTCTCCATTTTGAATTCGGCTCATCATCACCATCCTCATCTTCATCATCAAGTTTCACTTTGCACTGAGAAGCAAAGTGTCCAGTCTGTCCACAACGATAACATCTCAAGGACAACTGTCCTTTTCCTTTCTTAGACTCCTTTTTGAATTTCCTTGTGAAGTATGCCAACACTTCACCTTCACTTTCTTCCTCATCATCATCATCATCCTCACTGGATGATTCTTCCTCTTCTTTTATCTTCAAGTGTTTCATAGCTTTGAAAGCTGCCTCCTTTGATACCTTTGACATTGAGGAGCTCTTAGTTGACTTTATTCTCATCTCATATGCAATGAGATTGCACTGGAGATCATGCAGAGACATAGAATTGAGATCTCTACTCTCCTCTATGGCTGCCACCTTTGAGGCAAACCTCTCAGGCAGAATTCTCATAATTTTCTTCACAATAGATGAGTCCTTGTTCTTCCCATGACTTCTAAGATCGTTTACAGCATCAATAACCCTGGTGAAGAACTCTTGGACTGTCTCATTTTTCTGCATTCTGAGAGATTCATATCTCTCCTTGAAAACTTGAAGCTTGGCCTCCTTCATTCTGCCATCACCTTCATAGACTTTCTGCAATCTGTCCCATATCTCCTTGGCAGATTTGCAGTCCATAACTTTAGCATATTCAGCATCTGTCAATGCTGAAATGATGACATTTGAGGCCTTCCCATTTATCTCAAATTGTCTTAATTCCTCTGGGGTTGGATCTTTACCTTCTTCTGGAGGCTCAAAACCCTCCTGTACAGATTTCACCACATTCATGCCCATGGTTGCAAATACCACCTGCATTCTCACTCTCCACACATGGTAGTTGGTTCCATTGAAGATTGGAACCTTCTTGCTATAAGTAGTGCAGGTGCTGGTACCGGCATCCATTTCTCAGTATGCTGAACAAGTTAAGACTTTTGGAGCTCTTCAAACTAGTACACCAAGCTGTTAAGCTTTATCTTGGTGAACCTGTGCTCTGATACCAATTGAAGTTCCCAACTTCACCCTAAGATCTACTAGTTTGTGATACTGAGAGCGGGGGTGAATCAGTATCACCACAATTCGCAATTCGCAGAAAAGTGAACAACTTCAATCTCTTCTTAAAAGCGAACTCTTTCTCAGATTCGACTAAGGTAGATCTATTGCTACCTACTAATCACAATAGTCCCCAAAGTCACCTTTCAGACACCTTGCCTAATAGACAATTCAGATGTTCTTGTTTAGGTCTTCGTTAGGTTATGGGTTGGCTGATACTTTAGCTGCGTTCACAACTCAATTCAAAACACAGAACATAAAGCAAATTAAGGACACACGAGATTTACGTGGTTCCGTCAACGTGACGTACATCCACGGTGGTAGGGACTCTCCTTTACCGAGACTATCCACTATACTTGAGAATTCCAGTTACAATGGATGTCTTACTCTTCTGCTCCTTTCACTATTGCAATTACTAAGCAAGTACAATACAAAGAGTGTCACTTACTGTGTCTACCCTTCTTCTAGCTTGTCTTGCCTCTATTGAATTGAAAGGCTGCTCCACTGCCGCTTAGAAGTTCACCGCAACGCTCTCTAACCTCTCTTGAAGAAATCTGGAAATACGTTGAGTTCTTTCCGATGCTTCGCCAAATTCCTTCTTTAGGTTGTCTCACACAGCTCCTGCTTTCACCGTCTCACGGTTTCACAGCTTGCACTCAAGCTTCTGGTCTGCCGTTTCACGTCTCACGGCCTGCCCCACGCTTCTGATCAGTCATGCCGTTGCACGTTCTGGTCTCACGCTCCTGGTCTGCTGTTTCACGTCTCTTGGCCTGCCTCACAGTACTGGTTTTTCTGGTTCACGTCTCTCGGCCTGCCTCACGCTTCTAGTCTGCTGTCTTCTCTTCCGGGAGGTCTCACGGATACCAGGTCTGCTGTCTTCTCTTCCGGGTGGTCTGTTTCTTATTTCTCCTCTTGCTGGTTGTGCGTTTCTGGTTTGGTTGCAGGATGTGTTTCTGGTTTGCTTGCAGGAGGCGTTTCTGGTTTGCTTGCAGGACGTGTTTCTGGTTTGCTTTCCTGGTGGTGACGTTTCTGGTTTGCTCTCCCAGTGGTGTTGTTTCTAATCTCTTGTCGTTCTGCTCTCTCTTCCTTTTGGCCGGTTGTTGTAGGGTTGCTGTTTTTCAATTGTGTTGGCCCTCTTCCCTAGTTTTGTCTTCCAAGGCCTTTATATACTCTCTTCCATAAAACCCTAATAGGGCTTACATGGCAAATTTACATTCTTGCCCTTATGCGGCAGATTTACTTTCTTGCCCTTCCATGTGACTTTACTGCCCTTCCATGTGACTTTACTCTCTTGCACACTTAACCCTAGTTGACAACAATTACAACCCATACAAGGCTGTGGGAACAACATTAACATTGCATTTATCTATATAAGACTTCAAAATTATCAAAGTTGAAAAAAAGCAATGTTTTGAATTTTCAATTAATCGTTAATGCCATTGCATTTTGAATGATGAGAAATACATAATATTTGAATATGTTCCTTGAAGAAAAATACAACTAAAGGACTCAATTGTGTGAAATACACTTTTATGGATTAATATTCTAAAAAGCAATCCCAATCTTTAATGTTGGGTGAAGCGTATTGCTCTTGAACGGAGTAAGGAGACTTGTTATTAGAGTCCATTACATTAGCTTTTCTCAAGTAATATGTTTGTAGACCAAAATTATATAAATCATTTATATCGCATTGTCGGAAAGCAGACAATTAAGAAAATTGCAAAATTTAAATTGAACAGATTCTTAACATTGCATTTATCTATATAAGACTTTAAAATTATCAAAGTTGAAAAAAAGCAATGTTTTGAATTTTCAATTTATTATTAATGCCATTGCATTTTGAGTGGTGAGAAATACATAATGTTTGAATGTGTTAGTTGAACAAAAATACAACTAAAGGACTCAATTGTGTAAAATACACTTTTATGGATTAATATTCTAAATAGCAATCGCAAGCTTTAATGTTGGGTCAAGTGTATTACACTTAAGCAGAGTGGGGAGAATTCTTATTAGAGTCCATTGCATTAGTTTTTCCTTAAATAATATGTTGGTAGACTAAAATTATATAAATCATTTATATCGCATTGTCGGAAAGCATGCAATTAAGGAGATGGAAAAATTTAAATTCAACATATTCTTAACGTTGCATTTATCTATATAAGACTTTAAAATTATCAATGTTGAAAAAAAGCAATGTTTTGAATTTTCAATTTATTGTTAATGCCATTGCATTTTGAATGGTGAGAAACACATAATGTTTGAATATGTTAATTGATCAAAAATACAATTAAAGTACTCAATTGTTTAAAATACACTTTTATCGATTACTATTCTAAATAGCAATCACAAGCTTTAATGTTGGGTGAAACATATTGCTCTTGAGCAGAGTAGGAAGACTTGTTATTAGAGTTCATTGCATTGGCTTTTTCTTAAGTAATATATTTGTAGATCAAAATTATATAAATCATTTATATCGCATTGTCGGAAAGCATGCAAAGTTGAAAAAAAGCAATGTTTTGATTTTTCAATTTATTGTTAATGGGATTGCATTTTGAATGGTGAGAAATACATAATGTTTAAATATGTTACTTGAACAAAAATACAACTAAAGGACTCAATCGTGTAGAATACACTTTTATGGATTAATATTCTAAATAGCAATCCTAAGCTTTAATGTTGGGTCAAGCGTATTGTTCTTAAGCGGACTGTGGAAACTTCTTGTTAGAGTCCATTGCGTTAACTTTTTCTTAAGTAATATGTTTGCAGTACAAAATTATATAAATCCTTTCATATCACATTGTCGGAAAGGAGACAATTAAGAAAATTGCAAAATTTAAATTGAACAGATTCTTAACTTTGCATTTATCTATATAAGACTTTAAAATTGTGAAAGTTAAAAAAAAGCAATGTTTTCATTTTTCAATTTATTGTTAATGGGATTGCATTTTGAATGGTGAGAAATACATAATGTTTGAATATGTTACTTGAACAAAAATACAAGTAAAGGACTCACTTGTGTAAAATATACTTTTATGGATTAATATTCTAAATACTAATCCCAAGCTTTAATGTTGGGTCAAGCGTATTGGTCTTGAGCGGAGTGGGGAGACTTGTTGGTAGAGTCCATTGCAGTAGCTTTTTCTTAAGTAATATGTTGGTAGACTAAAGTTATATAAATCATTTATATCGCATTGTCAGAAAGGAGACAATTAAGAAAATTGCAAAATTTAAATTGAACAGATTCTTTATGTTGCATTTATCTATATAAGCCTTTAAAATTATCAAAGTTAAAAAAAAGAAATGTTTTCATTTTTCAATTTATTGTTAATGCCATTGCATTTTGAATGGTGAGAAATACATAATATTTGAATATGTTAGTTGAACAAAAATACAACTAAAGGACTCAATTGTGTAAAATACATTTTTATGGATTAATATTCTAAATAGCAATCTCACGCTTTAATATTGGGTTAAGTGTATTGCTCTTAAGGGGAGTGAGGAGACTTGTTATTAGAGTCCATTGCATTAGCTTTTTCTTAAGTAATATGTTGGTAGACTAAAATTATATAAATCATTTATATCGCATTGTTGGAAAGGAGACAATTAAGAAAATTGAAAAATTTAAATTCAATAGAGTCTTAACATTGCATTTATCTATATAAGACTTTAAAATTATCAAAGCTGAAAAAAAAAAAAAGCAATGTTTTGATTTTTCAATTTATTGCTAATGACATTGCATTTTGAATGGTGAGAAATACATAATGTTTGAATATGTTACTTGAACAAAAATACAACTAAAGGACTCAATTGTATAAAATACACTTTTATGGGTTAATATTCTAAATAGCAATCCTAAGCTTTAATGTTGGCTCAAGCGTATTGCTCTTAAGGGGATTGGGGGGACTTCTAATTAGAGTCCATTGCATTAGATCTTTCTTAAGTAATATGTTTGTAGTCTAAAATTGTATAAATCATTTCATATCACATTGTCGGAAAGGAGACAATTAAGAAAATTGCAAACTTTAAATTCAACATATTCTTGACATTCCATTTATCCTTATAAGACTTTAAAATTATAAACGTTGAAAAAATGTAATGTTTTGATTTTTCAATTTATTATTAATGTCATTGCATTTTGAATGGGGAGAAAAACATAATGTTTGAATATGTTAGTTGATCAAAAATACAACTCAAGGATTCAATTGTGTAAACTACACTTTTATGGATTAATATTCTAAATAGCAATCCCAAGTTTTAATGTTGGGTAAAAAATATTGGTCTTGAGGGGAGTTGGGAGCTTGGTATTAGAGTCCATTGCATTAGCTTTTTCTGATGTAATATGTTTGTAGTCTAAAATTATATAAATCATGTTATATCGCAATGTCAGAAAGGAGACAATTAAGAAAATTTCAAAATTTAAATTAAACAAACTCTTAACATTGCATTTATCCTTATAAGACTTTAAAATCATAAAATTTGAAAAAATACAATGTTTTGATTTTTCAATTTATTGTTAATTGCATTGCATTGTGAATGGAGAGAAAGACATAATATTTGCATATGTTAATTGATAAAAAATACAAGTAATGGACTCAGTTGGATAAAATACATGTTTATGGATGACTATTATAAATAACAATCTCAAGCTCTAATGTTGGGTCAAGCACATTGCTCTTGAGGGGACTTAGGAGACTTCTTATTAGAGTCCATTGGATAAGTTTTTTCTTAAGTAATATGTTTGTAGTCTAAAATTATATAAATCATTTCACATCGCATTGTTGAAAAGGAGACAATTAAGAAAATTGCAAAATTTAAATTCCACAAATTCTTAACATTACATTTATCCCTATAAGACTTCAAAATTATAAAAGTTGAAAAAATGCCATGTTTTGATTTTTCAATTTATTGTTAATGCCATTGCATTTTGAATGGAGAGAAAGACATAATATTTGAATATGTTAATTGATCAAAAATACAAGTAATGAACCCAATTGTATAAAATACATGTTTATGGATGACTATTATAAATAACAATCTCAAGCTCTAATGTTGGGTCAAGCGTATTAGTCTTGAGGGTAATTGGGAGACTTCTTATTGGGGTCAATTGCGTAAGCATTTTCTTAAGTATTATGTTTATGGTTTAAAATTATATAAATCATTTCATATCGCATTGTCAGAAAGGAGACAATTAAAAAAATTGTGAAATTTAAATTCAAAAGATTCTTAATATTGAATTTATCCTTATAAGACTTCAAAATTATAAAACTTGAAAAGATGCAATGTTTTGATTTTTCAATTTATTGTTAATGTCATTGCATTTTGAATGGTGAGAAAAACATAATATTTGAATATATTAATTGAACAAAAATACGACTAAAGGACTCATTTGTCTAAAATGCACTTTTACGGATTAATTTTTTAGATAACAATCCCAAGCTTTATTGTTGAGTCAAGCATATTGCTCTTGAGGGGACTTGGGAGACTTCTTATTATAGTCTATAGCATAAGTTCTTTCTTAAGTAATATGTTTATAGACTAAAATTATATAAATCATTTTACATCGCATTGTCGAAATGGAGACAATTAAGAAAATTGCAAAATTTAAATTCCATAGATTCTTAACATTGCATTTATCCCTTTAAGACATCAAAATTATAAAAGTTGAAAAAATGCAAGGTTTTGATTTCCCAATTTATTGTTAGTGCCATTGCATTTTGAGTATAGAGAAAAACATAATATTTGAATATGTTAATTGATCAAAAATACAAGTAATGGACTCAATTGTATAAAATACACTTTTATGGATTAATATTCTAAAAAACAATTCCAAGCTTTAATGTTGGGTCAAGTATATTGCTCTTGAAGGGAGTGGGGAGACTTCTTATTAAAATCCGTTGCATTAGCTTCTTCCTAAATAATATGTTTGTAGGCTAAAATTTTATAAATCATTTCATATCTCATTTTTGGAAAGGAGACAATTAAGAAAATAGCAAAATTTAAAGTCGACAGGTTCTTAACATTACATTTATCCCTATAAGACTTTAAAGTTATAAAGTTGAAAAAATTCAATGTTTTGATTTTTCAAATTATTGTTAATTCCATATCATTATGATTGGTGAGAAAAACATAATATTTGAATATGTTAATTGAACAAAAATACAACTAAAGGACTCATTTGTGCAAAATACACTTTTATGGATTAATATTCTAAATAGCAATCCCAAACTTTAATGTTGGGTCAAACATATTGCCCTTGAGGGGAGTGGGGAGACTTCTTATTAGAGTCCATTACATTAGCTTTTTCTTAAGTAATATGTTTGTAGTCTCAAATTATATAAATTATTTCATATTGCATTGTTAGAAAGGAGACAATTAAGAAAATTGTAAATTTTAAATTCAACAGATTCTTAACGTTGCATTTATCCTTATAAGACTTTAAGATTATAAAATTTGAAAACATGCAATGTTTTGATTTTTCAATTTATTGTTAATGCCTCTGCATTTTGAATGATGAGAAAAACATTCTATTTGAATATCTTAATTGAACAAAAATACAACTAAAGCACTCAATTGTGTAAAATACACTTTTATGGATTAATATTCTAAATAGCGATCTCAAGCTTTAATGTTCGATCAAGCATATTGCTCTTGAGGGGAGTGGGGAGACTTCTTATTAGAGTCCATTGCATTAGCTTTTTCTTAAGTAATATGTTTGTAGACTAAAATTATATAAATCATTTCATTTCGCGTTGTCGGAAAGGAGATAATTAAGAAAATTGCAAAATTTAAATTTAACAGACTCTTAACATTGCATTTATCGCTATAAGACTTTAAAATTATCAAAGTTGAAAAAATATAATGTTTTGATTTTTCTATTTATTGTTAATGCCACTGCATTTTGAATGAAGAGAAAAACATAATATTTGAATATATTAATTGATCAAAAATACAACTAATGGACTCAATTGTATACAATACATGTTTATGGATGACTATTATAGATAACAATCCCAAGCTCTAATGTTGGGTCAAGCGTATTGGTCTAGAAGGGAATGGGGAGACTTCTTATTAGAGTCCATTGCATTAGCTTTTTCTTAAGTAATATGTTTGTAGACTAAAATTATATAAATCATTTCATTTCGCATTGTCGGAAAGGAGACAATTAAGAAAATTGCAAAATTTAAATTCAACAGACTCTTAACATTGCATTTATCGCTATAAGACTTTAAAATTATCAAAGTTGAAAAAATATAATGTTTTGATTTTTCAATTTATTGTTAATGCCACTGCATTTTGAATGGAGAGAAAAACATAATATTTGAATATATTAATTGATCAAAAATACAACTAATGGACTCAATTGTATAAAATACATGTTTATGGATGACTATTATAGATAGCAATCCCAAGCTCTGATGTTGGGTCAAGCGTATTGGTCTAGAAGGGAATAGGGAGACTTCTTATTAGAGTCCATTGCATTAGCTTTTGTTAAGTAATATGTTTGTAATCTACAATTATATAAATCTTTTCATATTGCATTGTCGAAAAGCAGACAATTAAGAAAATTGCAGAATTTAAATTTAATAGATTCTTAACATTGCATTTATCTATAAAAGACTTTAAAATTATCAAAGTTGAATAAAAGCAATGTTTTGAATTTTCAATTTATTGTTAATGCCACTACATTTTGAAGGGTGAGAAATACATAATATTTAAATATGTTACTTGAACAAAAATACAACTAAAGGACTTAATTGTGTAAAATACACTTTTATGGATTAATATTGTAAATAGCAATCCCAAGCTTTAATGTTAGGTCAAAAATATTGCTCTTGAGGGGAGTAGGGAGACTTCTTATTAAAGTCCATTGCATTAGCTTTTTCCTAGGTAATATGTTTGTAGTCTAAAATTATATAAATCATTTTATATCACATTGTCGGAAAGGCGACAATTAAGAAAATTGCAAAGTTTAAATTCAACAGATTCTTAACGTTGCATTTATCTCTATAAGACTTTAAAATTATAAATGTTGAAAAAATGCAATGTTTTGATTTTTCAATTTATTATTAATGCCATTGCATTTTGAATGGAGAGAAAAACATAATATTTAAATATGTTAATTGATGAAAAATACAAGTAATGGACTTAATTGCGTAAAATACACTTTTATGGATTAATATTCTAAACAACAATCCCAAGCTTTAATGTTGGGTCAATCATATTACTCTTGAGGGGAGTGGGGAGAATTCTTACTAAAGTCCATTGCATTAGCTTTCTCTTAAGTTATATGTTTGTAGTCTAAAATTATATAAATCATTTCATATCGCATTGTTGGAAAGGAGACAATTAAGAAAATTGCAAAATTTAAATTCAATAGATTCTTAATGTTAGGTCAAACACATTGCTCTTGAGGGGAGTAGGGACACTTCTTATTAAAGTTCATTGCATTAGCTTTTTCCTAAGTAACATGTTTGTAGACTAAAATTACATAAATCATTTCATGTTGTATTGTCGAAAAGGAGACAATTAAGAAAATTGCAAAATTTAAATTTAACAGATTGTTAACATTGCATTTATCCTTGTAACACTTTAAAATTATAAAAGTTGAAAACATGCAATGTTTTGATTTTTCAATTTATTGTTAATGTCATTGCATTTTGAATGGAGAGAAAAACATAATATTTGAATATGTTAATTGATCAAAAAAAACAAGTAATGGACTCTATTGCGTAAAATAGACTTTTATGGATTACTATTCTAAATAGCAATCCCAAACTTTAATGTTGGGTTAAGCATATTGCTCTTGTGGGGAGTGGGGAGACTTCTTATTAGAGTCCATTGAATTAGCCTTTTCTTAAGTAATATGTTTGTAGTCTAAAATTATATAAATCATTTCATGTCGCATTGTCAGAAAGGAGACAATTAAGAAAATTACAAAATTTAAATTCAACAGATTCTTAACATTGCATTTATCCCTATAAGACTTTAAAATTACAAAAGTTCACAAAAATGCAATGTTTTGATTTTTCAATTTGTTGTTAATGCCACTCCTTTTTGAATTGTGAGAAAGACATAATATTAGAATATGTTAATTGACCAAAAATACAACTAAAGGACTCTTTTGTATAAAATACACTTTTATGGATTCAAAATTCTGAATAACAATTCCAAACTTTAATGTTGGTTCAAGCACATTCCTTTTGAGGGGAGTAAGGAGACTTCTTATTAAAGTTCATTGCATTAGCTTTTTCCTAAGTAACATGTTTGTAGATTAAAATTATATAAATCATTTCATGTTGCATTGTCGTAAAGGAGACAATTAAGAAAATTGCAAAATTTAAATTCAACAGATTCTTAACATTGCATTTATCCTTGTAAGACTTTAAAATTATAAAAGTTGAAAATATGCAATGTATTGATTTTTCAATAAATTGTTAAAGCCATTGCATTTTGAATGGAGAGAAAAACATAATATTTGAATATGTTAATTGATCAAAAAAACAAGTAATGGACTTAATTGTGTAAAATACACTTCTATGGATTAATATTCTAAATAGCAATCCCAAACTTTAATGTTAGGTCAAGCATATTGCTTTTAAGGGGAGTGGGGAGATTTCTTATTAGAGTCCATTGCATTAACTTTTTCTGAAGTAATATGTTTGTAGTATAAAATTATATAAATCATTTCATATCACATTGTCAGAAAAGTGACAATTAAGAAAATTGCAAAATTTAAATTCAACAGATTCTTAACATTGCAGTTATCCCTATAAGACTTTAAAATTATAAAAGTAGAAAAAATGCAATGTTTTGATTTTTCAATTTGTTGTTAATCCTGCTACATTTTGATTGCTGAGAAAAACATAATATTTGAATCTGTTGCTTGAACAGAAATACAACTAAAGGACTCAATTGTGTAAAATACACTTTTATGGATTAATATCCTAAATAACAATCCCAAGCTTTAATGTTGGGTCAAAAATATTGCTCTTGAGGGGAGTGGAGAGATATGTTTGTAGAGTAAAATTATATAAATCATTTCATATCGCATTGTCGGAAAGGAGACAATTAAGAAAATTGAAAATTTTAAATTCAACAAATTCTTGACATTGCATTTATCCTTATAAGACTTTAAAATTATAAATGCTAAAAAAATGCAATGTTTTGATTTTTCAATTTATTGTTAATACCATTGCATTCTGAAAGGAGAGAAAAACATAATATTTGAATATGTTAATTGATGAAAAATGCAAGTAATGGACTCAATTGCGTAAAATACACATTTATGGATTAATATTCTAAATAGCAATCCCAAGTTTTAATGTTGGGTCAAGCATATTGCTCTTAAGGGGAGTGGGGAGACTTCTTATTAGAGTCCATTGCATTAGCTTTTTCTTAAGTAATATTTTTGTAGTTTAAAATTATATAAGTCATTTCATATCGCATTGCCAAAAAGGAGACAATTGAGAAAATTGCAAAATTTAAATTCAACAGATTCTTAGCATTGCCTTTATCCCTATAGGACTTTAAAATTATAAATGTTGAAAAAATGCAATGTTTTGATTTTCAATTTATTGTTAATGCCACTGCATTTTCATTAGTGAGAAAAAGATAATATTTGAATATGTGAATTGAACAAAATACAACTAAAGGACTCACTTGTGAAAAATACACTTTTATGGATTAATATTCTAAATAGCAATGCCAAGCTTTAATGTTGGGTCAAGCATATTGCTCTTGAGGGGAGTGGGGAGAATTCTTATTAAAGTCCATTGCATTAGCTTTTTCTTAAATAATATGTTTGTGGTCTAAAATTATATAAGTCATTTCATATCACATTGCCAGAAAGGAGACAATTGAGAAAATTCCAAAATTTAAATTCAACAGATTCTTAATATTGCATTTATCCCAATAAGAGTTTAAAATTATAAATGTTGAAAAAATGCAATGTTTTGATTTTCAATTTATTGTTAATGCCATTGCATTTTGAATGAGGAGAAAACCATAATGTTTGAATATGTTAATTGATCAACAATACAAGTAATGGACTTAATTGTATAAAATACATGTTTATGGATGACTATTATAAATATCAATCCTAAGCTTTAATGGTGGGTCAACCATATTGCACTTAAAGGGAGTGGGGAGACTTCTTATTATAATACATTGCATTAGCTTTTTCCTAAGTAATATGTTTGTAGACTAAAATGTATTAATCATTTCATATCACATTAACAAAAAGGAGATAATTAAGGAAATTGCAACTTTAAATTCAACAGATTCTTAACTTTGCATTTGTCTCGATAAGACTTTAAAATTATCAAAGTTGAAAAAATGCAATATTTTGATTTTTCAATTTATTGTTAATGCCACTGCATTTTCATTAGTGAGAAAACATAATATTTGAATATGCGAATTGAACAAAATACAACTAAAGGGCTCATTTGTGAAAAATACCCTTATATGGATTAATATTCTAAATAGCAATCGCAAACTTTAATGTTAGGTCAAAAATATTGCTCTTGAGGGGAATAAGGAGACTTCTTATTAGAGTCCACTGCATTAGTTTTTCTAAATTAATATATTTATAGTCTAAAATTATATAAATCATTTCATATCGTATTGTTGGAAAGGAGACAATTAAGAAAATTGAAACAGATTCTTGACATTGCATTTATCCTTATAAGACTTTAAAATTATAAATGTTGAAAAAATGCAATGTTTTGGTTTTCCAATTTATTGTTAATGCCACTGTATTTTGAATGGTGAGAAAAACATAATATTTAAATATGTTGGACTCAATTGTGTAAGGTACACTTTTATGGATTAATATTCTAAATAGCCAATCTGAAACTTTAATGTTGGGTCAAGCATATTGCTCTTAGGGGGATTAAGGAGACTTCTTATTAGCGTCCATTTGCATTAGCTTTTTCTTAAGTAACATGTTTGTAGCCTAAAATTATATAAATCATTTCATATCGCATTGTAGGAAAGGAGACAATTAAGAAAATTGAAAATTTAAATTCAACAGATTCTTAACATTGCATTTATCCTTATAAAACTTTAAAATTATAAATGCTGAAAAAATGCAATGTTTTGATTTTTCAATTTATCATTAATGCAATTGCATTTTGAATTGAGAGAACAACATAGGGTTTGAATATGTTAATTTACCAAACATACAAGTAATGGACTCAATTGTATAAGATACACGTTTGTGGATGACTATTATAAATAAGAATCCCAAGTTTTAAGTTTTTTGTGTAAGCATATTGCTCTTGAGAGAAGGACTAGGCGTGACTTCTTATTAGAATCCATTGCATTAGCTTTTTCTAAGTAATATGATTGTAGACTAAAATTATATAAATCCTTTCATATCGTGTCGTCTAAAAGGAGACAATTAAGAACATTGCAAAACTTAAATTCAATAGATTCTTAACATTGCATGTATCCCTATAAGACTTTAAAATTCTAAAAGATGAAAAAATGCAATGTTTTCAGTTCTCAGTTTATGTTAATGCCACTACATTTTGAATGGTGAGAAAAAACATAATGTTTGAATATGTTAATTGATCAAAAATACAAGTAATGGACTCAATTGTATAAATACACATTTATAGATGACTATTATAAATAGCAATCCCCAAGTTTTAATGTTGGGTCAAACGTATTGCTCTTGAGGGGATTTGGGATGTTCTTATTAGAGTCCATTGCATTAACTTTTTCTTAAATAATATGTTTGCAGTCTAAAATTATATAAATCATTTCTTATCGCATATATACCTCAAGAGTATCTAATGATTGATATTTTCATAAAGCCTATATATATAACTATAATATAAAAAATTATCTATAAAGATAATGAAATACAATTTTTTATTAAGGACTGTAGTGTCAAAAGGTTCATAAATATTGGTGTATATAATTTCAAGAAACTAGGCATTTCAATATTATTATAAGATCTTATAATTTTCACCTTTTGTCTAATTATTTATAATCTCCTTTGTGTATACCCTAGCGATATCCAATGATTGATATTTTTATGAAGTAAATAGACATAACTATAATGTGAAAAATTATCTATAAAGGTGACGAAATTCAATTTTTTATTAAGCATTGGAGTGTCGAAAGGTTCTATAAATATTGGTATGTATAATTTCAAAAAGGTAGGTACTTCTTGTGGCTTCTTTAATGCTCTATTTCATTTGTTTTACACTTAATGCAATCCATAAATATTCTAAGATAAGTAAAATGTACATTCAAAAAATCTCATTATTGATCAATCTCATTAATATTTATTTGGATATATGACTTAAACATTTATGTCACAAGTAAATAAAATTTTCATTTATCATATTACACTTAATTTTAATATTATGATGTATGGTAAGTAAGAACTTTTTTAAATTTTATTATATTTCAATTGACATGAAACATTAATAAAAATGGATTAAAACAATCAAATTATAATGGATCTTTATATCGTTATGGATGTATAAATAGTAACACTAGGATTAAACTACTAAATATTATGAGGAATTTTAATTAAATTTGATTCAATATATACCAAAGTATTGAATTTTTTCTTTTCTTTTTTAAACTAAACCTTACATTTCAGATAATTTTTCTAATAGCGTCTAGCATTCTTTACAGAAGTGAAATTGTCACCCTTTTGTTTCCTCTTTTTAGCCTTAGTATAAATAGGCTCTTTCTTTTCTTAAATTAGTTGACTTTCACTTTCATTCCTTTTCCTTTATTTTTTGTCTATAATATTAATGAAGTTACTCATTAATTTTTCTATTTCATTTCCTCTTAAATGAGTATATTAATCAATTCATTAACTTTCCACTTTTCCTTTATAATATTGTAATGAATTTAAAATGGCTCATACTTAAAAGGTAATGAGTTCAAAATGAAGTATACTAAAAAAGAATTATCTACTATTAATCATGAAGTTTCAAAACTTACAATAAAATTAGTCATTTTAATAACCTGTTTTTACATAGTTGGCAACTCAATAAACTTTAAGGTGATAAATTCTGTTATAAAAGTACCAATAAATGATTTGTTTGCAAAATAAAATTGTCATTCCACAAACTATAAATATTCTTTTGTATCTTCTATTTGTAAAATAATTTTATTAATGTTATTGGCAATAATTACTCTTATAAATATATAGCTTAACTTATTGTTTTACTTTTATATTTATTATGTTAATTCTCTTCTTCATTGCCTAAATCTATAATAATATTAGACTTACTCATTAATAATACAAGTCAAGATTCATAATACCTAAGTGAAAAATTGACTTGTTTATATCATTTTAAGAAATTTAATTTAATGAACAAAACAAATGAAACATGCAAATGTATCAAACTAGTTATATGACTATAAATACTCATAATTAATTATAAGTCATATAAAATAATTAGAGTATATTGTAATTGTAGTTCTTCTTTACAAATCCTACAATACATTATTATAAATAATACCATTAACTTTAATAGGTAATTAAATAGTTTTCAATGAAATATACTTGATATCTTTGGATAAACAAATATATTTAACTAAAAATATTAATAAATCTCAATTATATTATTAATAATAGAATAATAATTTACTTTTGAGTAAATCCTGAAATTTCAATAATTAATAATATTAATTTATCAAATCATTTTTCATTATAGGTATTTATTAAAATTATAGATAAATAACTTATTTATATATGTTGTTAAATATATAAATTTGCTCAACTTAGTTTTATCTTTTTATTTGGTATTCTCTTTATTCCATAATTATTTGTTTTTTTTGTTTTCCCAAGCATACAATTCATTCAATAAAGAAGTTGCATGTCTCCATATGCCCACTATGAATACCAAGTCATGTTGTCGTGTGGTTTGTCTTTTTTTGTGCAAGTTTAGATTTTTTTTCCATTTTAATGAAAAATTGAGTTTGGCACATTACATTTATAATCTCTTCTTCTTCTTCTTCTTCTTCTTTTCTCTCTTCTTTTAAAACTCATGATAATGGGCAAAGCAAAAATTCTACACCCATGCCTACTAAATTGTGACCATTAGATTTGAAATATTTTGTATTTACCATCAAATTAAAAGTTTGTATAAAACTTGTTACATGTTAGACTTGTGATTATGATAAATCCAAGTTTAAGAGTGAGTTATAGATATATAATAAAAAGTGTAAAAATAATAAATTAGCGTTATGTTTTTCATAAAAATCAAGTAAGCTAATTTTCTTTTAATTTAAATTTTAAACAATTAAATAAAATTGAAATTGATTTGGTTATTTATTATAATTAGTATTTTAGTTAATTTAAGATTTTAAACTTATATTAAAGGAATTGAATGAAATTAAAACAAAATGATTGATTAAAAATAAAGTATGTCATTTTTGTATGTTGATTATAATTAAATTCATAAGTAAAATACTAATCAATAGTATTACTATACTACAAGCATTAATCTTAAAAAGAAAAAAATTGCTTTGGTTAAAAAATTTAATATATAAAATTGAATAATTTGGATAAAAGAAAGAAAAAGAATAAAAATGTAAATTAAGTATACTTAACTTTATAGTGTAAAAAAGAAAATTAGATATATTTTGAAATTTTAATTTTATTAAAATACTAAAAATGACTACAAAATAATTACTAAGGCCATTTTGTGTATAAAATGTTTTTTTAAGGCCATTTTGTGTCCAAGATATTATGTCAACAAGTAGTAGAGATTATCTACTGAAGAGGTAGAGAATCTAAGTTTAACCTTTTCTTTTTCCTTTTCGAAATTTAATTTCACACAATTTCACACTTCTAGATAGAGTAAATCAAATTTTGACTTCCCCATCTTGGAATTTAATACTTCTTCCACTTGTTTATTAACCTGTTTAACAAGTTCAACTGCTTTTTCCAATATCCATTTTTCAAGTAATTTAACCCGATCCCAAGCAATTGTTTTAGGAATCATAATATTAGATTTCCCCTTTATTAGTATATTTTGCTAAAATATCTTTAATTCCTAGAACGGTAGAGTTAATAATGTTATAATATATCCTGTAAAGAAGGATTAAATTTTTAGAAGTAGGTATCATATCAAATCCCTCAATTTTAATGTCTAAACATAAAGCATGCATAGGAAAATAAAAGAACTAAATATGCCTATCACTAAGAGCAGATTCAATTACTCTTAATAATGAGTTATGAAATCAGTTATGTCTTTTATTTCTAACATATATAATTATTGAGTTATTTAAACTCAATCTAATAGTAGGTTTTAATACTACTTACACCATCCCAATATGGATAAATTTACATTTTTACTAATGCGAGTCAATAATATTCTAAGATAGCAAAAAAAAAATCATTGTAACCTTGAGTAAAGGGTAAAGGTTCTTTAACAATTTTAATAACATAATTGACTTTAGAAACGAAACTTCCATATTTATAAACTGAGGAAGACAATGAAGAAGGAAGAGTCTAATTCTGTAAATAATTATTATTTAAATTTTTACCAATTACTATTTCTTTATTTTATTCCTAGAAAAACCATCACTTTTAACCAATCGATCAGATCTTAACCTATTTAGAAGAACAATATTCCTCTAAGGTAGTACAACTTGGGGTTTCAATAATGAGACACTAACAAGTTTAAACTTTCAACTATTTAGAAGAACAATATTCCTCTAAGTTTAAGACTCTAATACTATTCCTATCTTGGTAACATAAGATCATACTCACAGAGATATATAACATAGGTTTTAAACCAATTTGGAAATCTTTTTGGGTCATTTGGAAGTTGTATTTAAATGAACCAACTAAATTTTGTTTGCCTATTTTCATATAATGAAGCTTTTTCTTGTACTTCAATATAATCAAAGTAATTATAGATTTTAACATTCCATCATTCTTTTAGTTCTTAGTAGCCAAAGAGATCCACCTACCAATTCTCTGGATAAAGAATTTTCTTTATCTTGAATTTGGCATAGGCCCAATCTCTAAAGCCATAACCAAATCCTTTTCCAAATCCTCTCTCTATGGGTTCAATCACCATCAAGCCTATTTCATGAAGTATATCTGCTGATAATACAAATAATCCTTTATATTATTATAAGGATACATATCATCTTTAAGATAAAATTATGTGACCTCATTATGATCAAATTGAGTATAATTATTTTCAACAACACATAAAAAAATATGTGCTTAGGGATTAAAAGATATGTAATAGATTTATCCAAAGCTTGCTCATAACTATCATCACAAAGTTTATTAACTTCCTTTTCTTTTGCACCTTTAGCTAGTGAATTAATTGACTTTGTTGGAAACTAGGGCCTTTATATAAGAGGCCTTTTACTCATCTTTTAGTTTCCTACAAAAATTCATGAGCTAAGAAATTTGGCAAAGTGTTAGAATTTCTTTTAATAAACTTAATATCAATATCAAATACAAAAAATATTCCTTGCCATTTAGCAAAAATTTGTTTCGAGGCAATATTTTTAATATCTTTAGTAGGGACATCTTTTACTAACTTACAATCAATTCTTAAAATGAATTCCTGATTTAACAGATTACTTTCAAATTTTTGAATACATTGCATAATAGTAAGATTTCTTTTTTAATAGTAGTAAAGTAATTGACTCTAACTCTTTTCCATACTCCTGAAGTGAAGCAAACGAGTTGTTCTTTTGAGTTAATCCTTTATTTGAGGATTCCTTCATAACTCTTATCTGATACATCAATTTTAACTATTTTAAAGGCATTAGGATGAGTAAGAGTTGAGCATGACAATTATTTTGTCTTCAATTTTATCTTTTTAACTACCTTAGTATACTCATTCGTCCATTTAGGAGGATTTTTCTTTAATTTTTCAAATAAAGGCTTAGTGTCATAAACTAATTCTTTATAAAATTTTGAAATATAATTCAAACATCCTAAAAACCTTTGCAATTGTTGTTTTTCTCTAATTTTATTAGGAAATTTAGAGGCAAACTCGAAGTGACCAAGGAATTTGACCCTAGTTTGGAATAATTTCATCTTTTTAATTGATATGACTAATCTAGCTTTTTCAATAACCTTTAAAAATAGGATTAAATGTTTAAAATGTTGTTCTATTGTGTTAGAAAATACTAACACATCATAAATATAGACAATAGTAAATACTGTATAAGTATTCAATATTTCATTTATAATCTTTTGAAATTTAGAAAAGTGCTTTTTTAACCCAAAAGGGCATTACATTCCATTTATAGTGCCTGAATGCTACTATAAATATTGTTTTATATTTATCTTTTTCATGAATCTAGATTTGCAAATAACCAAATTTCATATCAAATTTTTAAAAATACTTGGATTTCTTAAAACCTATTAAGAAAATATTTTTTATTAGGTATAGGATACCTAATCCATCTTAAGGTCTTATTTAAAAACTTATAGTTAATATTTTCAACATAAAATGTTAGGCAACTTTATGGGTTGTTACTTTTTCTAATAAGCCCTTTCTTTAAAAGATCATTTATTTCCTTTTTACAAATCTCTAAATGCTTTGACCCCATATCTATGAGTTAGGACTTAGTAAGAATTTGACTTTCATTAAAAGTCACATCGTATGGTAATTCTACCATATGCTTTTTCCTCTTTCAAAAAGCTATAGGAATCTCTGTGCAGACTATTCTTTCTAACTTTCTTTGTATATCAGGAAGATAAGGAAGATCTTTGTCCTTTTCTAATACTGATTCTAATATTGATACCTTTTTTTTTAATCCTTTTATCTCAGTTTTTAATTGATTAATTTTAACTTTAAGCTCTCTAATAGAAAGTTCTATTATTGCTTTTCTAATTTTTAAACTAAAATGGTCATTTCTAATTCTCTAAATAACAATTTTTAAACTATAATCTTCTTCTGATTCTTTGACCTTAATCTCATTTTGAGACAAATGAAGATATTTTTCTAACTGTTTTCTTTTTTCTTTTGGATTTATAATCTTATCAATAAGATCCAATATTAGAGTATCTTCCTTTGTAAGCATTAATAAGCCATTACTTTTGCATAAAACTTGATAATAGTTGCATTGATTGTTACAACGACTACCAAACTCATCCTCAAAGGTGGTTTCCTCCTTAAGAAGATCTACTTTAAGTCTAATTCTTCAAATTCATCTTCTGATAAGAAGATATTCATTAATCCCCTTTTAATGTCATCATTTATAGATAACTCTTGAATTTTTTGTTTCATTTTATATTTATTAGAATAATGCTCTATTTTTTTTTTGCATTTATAACAAATAACTATTTTCTTTTTCCTTTTCTATGGAGTAGGCCTTTTTTTCTTTTAATTTTTTCTTTTTATAAAAGAATTTCTTTTGGGGTATGAGTTTATAACCCTTCATTCTGAATTTTTTAAGATATTTCATAGGTGGATAACCCATTTATTTATAAAAATCTCTTAGGAGTTTTTCACCTTAAATTTTCTTATTTTCTTAACTACCTATGTAGTATTATTTCATTGCAAAGTTTAACTCCTTTAGCCACCACCTTAACAACTAATTCTCTATAGGTATAACTAAAATAATTAATAACTCTACTATAATAGGATTTTAACCTATTTTTTACTTTAGCTATCATCCCTAGTAAAAAGTTTAGAAAAGAAGACAACTTTGTACCACCTAAGGTGAGATAGATTCAAACATCTTAAATTAATAAGTTGCTCATATCATAAGTCTTATCTACCAATAAGGTAGCTATACCAATAAAATGGTTGGTAATCATGTAAATTAGTGTATTAACACTATTAGCAAAGTGCATCTCTTACTTTATTTTTATAGTATTAAATATTTAAAATTTAACTTCTATTGATAAATAAAAATCTCACTAGCTTTTAACTTGTCTAGTAAACTCATTTATTATAGATCTTACTATTTGGGAGTTAGAATTACCTCATTTACATTTTACAGTAGTAACAAATATCACGATACTGCTACTATCGTATTGTACATAATTGTACTTAAGATAATATAATTTTGTAGGGATTTTATTAGAAATCATTTTGTTAACGTCCATTCCTTCCTTCTTATAAAAAAGTGATAGTCCTTTTGAACTGGTTTTTATTTTCATAAGAATATTTTTTGAATTTTGTCTACATAATCTTCAATTACTAATTCTTCTTTTGTAATTTGTTCCTTTTTTCTAATATAGAAATATCCTTTTCTTTTAATCCAAGGTTTTTTTAACCTTTTGATTATTTCATCGACTTATTTTATTTTTTCAAGATTTTATCCTAACATGTAATTTATTTCTTCTAAGAACATTAGTTTAAATAAAACCTTTTTTTTCTTTTGGCTTAACTAGAGGTTTTAGAGCCTTTTTAGCTACTTTTTCTATCTTTTCTTCAATTCTATTAAGTTGATTTCCTATTAACTAAATATAAAAATTAGTATAATTTTCTTACTCCATAACAACAGTAGTAGAAGGCTCTGCTTTATATAGTGAACTATAACTTCACAGTCTTCTATTTTAACACTTAATTTTAGTGCATATGGGTGAATACTTAATCTCTTCCTCCTTTAATGTGGGATATTAGGATGAAGATAAAAGTCTTTATATTTTTTAAACCATTAATAAGGTAGATGAAAATGTGAGAGAATTATTTTACTCCCTTGAAAATAATATAAAAAGAAAATAATTTTTTATGATCTTTAATAAAAAATAATGAGAAGTATGACATGAATGCCATAAGATATATACTAATAGTATGGAAGATTAGATATGTTTACTTATTTGGAAAAAGTCAACAAATTTAAGAAAAAACCTTTTCTAAATTTTTTTTTTCCCTCGAGTAATGTATGGTCCTTGAAAGAGTATATCAAGAATATGTCATAAGAAAAGGAAATATGGTGAATAGTATTCATCCACCTATACTAAACTTAAGTGCTAAAATAGAAGATGGTGAAGTTATAACTTCACCATATAAAGCATAACCTTCTTATAGTGCTGTTATATAAGAAATCTATATTAATCTTTATCTTCAGTCAAATAGGTAATCAATTTAATATAATTAAAGAAAAGATAGAAGAAATAGTTCAAGAAGCTCAAAAAACCTTTAGTTAAACTAAAAATGAAAAAAAAGGGGTTTTATTTAAACCCATGTCCTCATAAGAAATAGATTATAACATGTTAAGTAAAAATCTTGAAAAAATAGAATGAACTAATGAAATAATCAAAAAGTTAAAAGATGCTTTTGTATTACAAAAGAAGAATCAAAAGTTAAGGATTATATGGATAAAATTCAAGAAATGTTCTTATTAAAACAAAACCTAGCTCAAAAGGATTCATCACCTTCTTGTAAGAAGGAAGGAATAGAAGTTAACAAAATGACTTTTAATAAGATCCCTACAAAATTATATTATTCTAAACTTACTATGATTGACCTCTTACTAGAGGAACAATTTGAGTACAATTTTATACAATATGATGGTAGTAGTATTGTAAAATGGATTTTTAGATGGAATGATCGAAAATTAGATGGTAGTAGTATAATTTGCACCTCATTTTCTTCCTTCACCTACATATTTAATGCTTGCCTTGTGATGAGAGCTACTCCATTAACCGGATACTCCTCTCCATCACTTTCACCTTTTGATAATGGTACAGAATCATCATTTTCATGGTCATAGGCACATCTCAACGACTTGCTTGCTTTAGGAGCCTCATATTCCCCACGCCTCTTTTGTAACTCTGTTATTATATTGGCTTACTCCTCCATCCACTCTCTCATATCATCAAATCTGGTATTTATGCACGCAAATTATTGTTACATAGCTTTGATCATGAAGGACACATCACCAACTCCCTCCTGAGCTGCACCTTTGCCTTTGGATGTCATAGTATTACTTCTACACAAAATAATTAGGATACGTAGCTCACAGAACACTCCCTTACATGTTTCACTCAAAGAAGGTGTCACACTCCTTTGTGTTTACACTCTTTATGGCTTTTTCTTTATATGAACTTTCACTCTTGTCTTTTACCACTTTGATTTCCCCTTTTAGCTCTGATTTAAAGCTAGGCTCTGATACTAACTAATGTGAAAAAACCCTAAAAAGATGTGGCTTAGGGACCCAACACACACAAGGAATCAAAGAACAACTAGGAAAGCTAAATCAGAGTTTAATAACACAAACCCTAGACCCAACATTCGAAGGAGGACAAACTTAAGGTATTCAAGAAGGATATGGATGCCACACTCCAGAAAAGAAAGGAATTGGGAGTGATAAGTCAATTTGAATGTTACAAGAAGAAATACCTCTTGTTAAGTTCTTTAGTTCTCAAAAGAACCAAGGGAGAAAACCCTTACTTTCTATTTCACTCAAAGTTGTCTGATGAATTGTTTGATCTTTCGGAGTTTACATATGGTGCCTATATATAGGCTAAGATAGCAATTCTAAAAAGGCACAAATTTCTAATTAGGACAATTCCTTATTTAAGAGGAATTCCTATCTAGGGACAAATTCTTACACAGAAAATAAACTCCTAATTTGGAGTGACTGCTATTACTTAGTCTTAACTCTTAATTACTCTAATGATATTAAAAAGGCATGGACTCTCTTTTAAGTTTGAATTCGCACCATTTGAAACTTGGTTGGGCTGAATGTCCTTAATCAGGCCATTTAGTGCTTTTTTCATCTTTCTGGCTCTAACTCTTGTTAGTAGGCCTTCTGGAATGTGCAATGGACCTCTTGCATCGATTGAAACTCTAGCTCGTGATATTGAGCCTTTTGGAATGTGCAATGTACCCCTTGCATCCATTGAAGCCTTCCACCCATCATCTTCACAGTTCTCATCACTTTCATTATAGATTACTTATACAACATAAAAGTAATTTAATATTTTTAGTAGGTGCAATAATTTGTAATGAATACAACTTAGAAGAGTAACATAATGTTGGACAAATGTTATAGCACAAAACTCAATGACATTATGATGTACACTAAGTAGGTATAGGAATTGCTTCTGTTGGATTACCAAAAACATAAAAATAAAAATAAAAATGAAATAGAATTCTTTTTTTTTTAATGTTTTCTATTTTATGAACACACAATTCTAGTTACTGATAGATTAGTACAATATTTCTACCTTGTTTTATCCATAGAGGTAGGATTTTACTTAAGCAAATAGATGTTTAGTTTGATTTTGATTGACATATAAACTAAGAATTAGAATTTGGTTGAATAAATGAAACAAAAATAAGAGAGGTCATAACCAATCTAGGAGCCATGAAATGTTGGTCAAATTGATATTTCATATTGCTCAAATCTATTGGTATGGTTGATTTAAACTATGTGAAATTGCGGACTATTCAAGAAATGACGAGTTTGTTAGTAAATAGTAATCTGTTGACAATTGATAAGGTGATGGTTAAGAGTGATGTGACCCACGTTCTATCCTAGATGAGTAATGTAAACAATCATCTATGGAAATGGAGTCATATATATGTGTGTGTGTGTGTGTGTGTGTGTGTGTGTGTATTGATAAAAATGAAAGAAAAACTCAAATTGCTCCATAATTTTAGAAAATAAAATGTTGAAGTTCAAAACACTATCAAAATCCCTAATTTAGTTCTTTTTTTTATTAAAGAAAAAACAAAAGAAAACATAAAAAATTATTTTTCAAGCCCCCCTTTTGCTTTTAAGATTGACGAAAAAAAATTATTTGCTTTCAATATTGTTTAATATCTTAGATGTTGACATTAGACCTGTTCAATAGCTGGCAAAACAATAAATATTTGATGATGGGAAAAATTTGACTTTTTTATTATGATGGAGTCTACACGAGAAAAGGAGTCATTTATATAAATGATCCTAAGGCTCTACTACCAAAGTCGACTCTACTAATTTCAAAGAGATATTGAAGATTTTAATGAAATTTATATTAAAAGAAAGGTTATTAGAAATGATGGCTGCTTTGCTTTAAGTAGATAAAGACACCTAAGATGACCAAACTAAGATTTTATGTCATAGAGTTTGCAGGTATTTTAAGGTATTTCGTGCTTGCTAGAGTACCTTACATCTTTGTAATGCACATCCTTGACAATGTATTACGAATGAAACTAAGGACCAATGTGGATAATATGCTGTTTTGGTTTGCTTATATGATTCATGATCTAACATTGATGGATTAGAATCCATAAGGATGTTGGATGGATAAAATTATGAACTAACATTTGCATGGTATTTTATAGGTAAAAATGATTGAAATGTAGTAAATGATTCAATTGTTTCTAACAGACATATATTATTTGAAGTCACTTTTGGTCTCCTGTCAACATAAGTTAATCAAGAAAGAACAATAAAATCAATTCACTTGTGCATATAAGTTGAGTTATCAAATAACTAGGTCAACTTAGTGTCACAAATCTATATAAGTCTGAAAACAATCTTCTATGCCATGACTAGTTGGAGTTTTGGAGCCATAAATAGACTTTTTACCTCTACAATACACATGTATTAAAAACCTAATCCTTGTGGGTCATGAAAGAGCTATAACTTACATATTAAAGAGCCTATTACCTATTAGAGATTAAGAGAGAAACATACATAGAGTTGTAATTGTTAGATCTTTCATATTCATTGTAAGTTGCATTGATTTAAATACGTTATGATAAAATTATTTCCTATACTCTTATATATAAGAGGAGTCTAGTGAGTTTGCACTATAATAACAATAAAAAAATGGTAATAATTACTAGCATTTAGTAAAAGTCTACTGGTATAAAGATACTTGTTTTACGTGTTTTAATTTCCTTGATTTTTTATTAAGGTTATGATTCTAGTCCTTTAAGAAACAAAGGGAAAAAAATATGGACAACTAAGTTACACTAAGAATATGATAGAAGCTTGATTAATAGTTAGAAATTATAAAAGTTGTAAACGTATGCAACTTAAAAAGCTACACATTTATTACAAAAAAGCTAGAGGAATATATAAAATTATTTTTTATGACCAAATTATTTTAGTCAAAACTCCGGGTTGTTAGTGCAACTCCCATTACAAACATGGTGTATAATTTAATAATAATGTTGTATATAATTTCAAAACTTATAATATAATATAATATAATAAAGTGTCTTACATAATTCCCAAACATATTATGTAATACAATAAAATTTCATATGTAATTCTCAGACATTTCCTATAATTCGTTACAACTGTTTATATATAATTCATATATAATTCAAAAACATGTCATATAATAAAAAAATATATCGTATATAATTTTTAAATTAATTATATAATTCAATTAAAAATATCGTATATAAGATATTTATAGAATTATAATACTTACCAAAAATATATATGAAATATTGACCAAATTATATGACATTTAAAAATTATAAATTTAAATCTCATAAAATTATTACCTAGAAAAAAATATCACAATTTGATCGTATTATATGATAGTTTAATTATATAAGATGAAAAATATTTTTTTAAAAAACATACTTAATTATAATGAAAATTTTCAATATCCCATCCAAATTGTAAATGAGCATTACTCGATATAGTCTTTGACATGCTATTTTTGTTTCATAATTTTTTTTTTTAAGATGATAAGTCATTATTTTCAAAATTGTTCATAAATACAAACTAAGAACAATGCTTCTAAGAATTTGATTGAAACAAATTTCAAATACATAATTAGAAAGCAAAGAACTTGACAATAAAAAACATGCTTAGGGATCCATTGGTGAATTCAAAAGGTCACCCAACAACTGCAATTGGGCAATGAACTTATGTGCCAAAAGGGCATTTTTTTTGTTGAAGAATGAATATCTCATAGGTTCAAAATATTTAGATGGAGATTTTAGACCTTTAAATGATTAATTATATTTTAAATATATTTTATTGTATACCATAAAGTTTTAATTAAATAATCTTATTAAATTACATGTTTATTGTATATGTTATGTATATATTATACAAATATAAATATACATTTACATCATATGTCGTATTCTATATAACATGATATATAATAATATAAGATGTCATGTTGTTTTAATATCTTTCTTACCTTTTGTCCTTTTATTCATATAAGTATTACAGTAATAAAATCTTCATAACTTAGAGTCCACAAATTATAAGTTTTAATGAAAATATTAAAAACAAATTGATACGATATTTTAATAAAATTATATGACACTTTACAGAAAATACACTTTTAGAAAATTAAATAACTTTTGACAAAGATAATACATTGAAGGAAGAATAATACAATACCTTATAAGTTAAATTCAACACCATATAATATGTAATTCTCAAACCTTTAAATTACCACAAAGATTTTTAACAAATTAAGTTGTTGTAAATGTCTTGATATTAGTATATATATAGTTTTAAAAATAAACATACAGTTTTTTGAGTTTACATAATAATATTATTCTTGAATTTCAATAATATAGTAATTATGTACTAGTTTGTAAAAATCATATTTCATTTTATTATAATTATTCATTTGACATTATTTATTCTTTAATCTAATTAATGTTTCTTTATATTAAGTGTTTTTAAACCTTAATAATATAAAATTTTATTATAATCTTTAGTTGGCTCAACTATGAATAAAAAATAAAATAAAATGAATACAATACTTTTTATATTGCCCATTATTCTTTTACCAATTTCCCTTTTTTCTTTAAAAAATAAAAAAAAGCAAAAATGCTAAGTGGTAGAAGTTTTTGGGGGCATGTGCATGTGCCCTTGCAACTTAATAAATTTTCCATTTAAATATATATCATACACAACAATGCCTTATATCTCCTTCATTATCATTTATGTTTAACTAAAATCAAAATAAGACAAAAAATCATATATTTATAATAACACTAAATTACATATAAATCAATCAAATAGATAATAATAGTAATCAAACATACAATTGAATTATATTTAATAAGTGAACCTAAACTTTGAGACCACTATTAAGAATGCAAAGATATTTTTTAAATAAATATACAACAGAAATAAAAATTTAAAATTTTAATTTTTAAGAACTAATCGATTGTTTATTAAATATAATTATAATTTTGTATAAAAGATGGAATCATTTTTGAAATAGTTTTCAATTCTTCTTCTCTTTTAAACCTATCAATGGATTATCGCAAAACACCACTATCCAAGTTTTCAACTTTTAACAATAATCTACATAGATAACAAGAAGCAAATATACAAGAAAGAAACAACCTTTATAACCTAAAACCCTTTTAGGTAAAGAGAAAAAAGGCTAGTATTTTTAATGTGCTAGGCATATGAGAACCATAGACATGAAGGGTGGAAGGCTTCAAAGGATGCAAAAAGTCCATTGCACATTCCAGAAGGCCCAATAACACGAGTTAGAGATTCAATTGATGCAAGAGGTCCATTGCACATTCTAGAAGGCCCAATAACACGAGCTAGTGCTTCAATGGATGCAAGAGGTCCATTGCACATTCCAGAAGGCCGAGCTAGGGCCAGAAAGATTAAAGAAGCACTAAATGGGCTGATTCAAGACGCTTAGGCCAACCCAACTTCAAATGGTGCGAATTTAAACTTGGAAGAGAGTCCAGGCCTTATTAATATCATTAGAGTAATTAAAGTGTTAGGACTAATAATAGTAGTCACTCCAAATTAGGAGTTTATTTTCCATATAAGAATTTGTACCTAGATAGGAATTTCGCCTAAATAAGAAATTGTCCTAACTAGGAATTTATGCCTTTTTAGGATTACTATCTTAGCCTATAAATAGGCACCCCTTGTAAGCTTTGGAAATCAGACAATCAAGAAATCAGAGCAAACTTTGAGTGAAATACAAAGCAAGGGTTTTTNTAGGTTGGCCTGAGTGTCCTGAATCAGCCCATTTAGTGCTTTCTTTAATCTTTCTGGCCCTATTTATTTATGGGCCTTCTTGAATGTGCAATGGACCTTTGCATCCATTGAATCTCTAAACTCGTGTTATTGGGCCTTCTGGAATGTGCAATGGACTTTTTGCAACCTTTGAACCTTAAACCCTTCTAATGTCTACAGTTTTCATCACATATGGTGGCAAGCCATAAAGTGTGGCATTTATAGGGATTCTAAGTCTTAAATTTTGTCAAAGGAAGAAGTGTCAATTTTCAATAAATTGCACTTTAGTCCATGTAATTTCAAATATCATATATTTTGATCCCAAAGTTCTTAATTTTTCAATCAAGTAAAACTTGATCTCCAGTTGATATTTTCTTAAATGTCCTTATATATAAACCATTAAGATCTAAATATGTTGGCAATAATATGATTTATAATTCTAAGGAATTAGATAAAATTAAACTCATTTAATATATTATTAATTCTCTAATTAATCAATTTATATTCATTGATCAAAATTGATGTCGACCTATGTACCATGATCACCTAAACATTAGGACTATCAAAGTGATTTGACTAATCCCTTCAGTGCATAGTCTCTTAATGTAATTCAATCCTTTTAGCATAATAATATTCCAATTAGACATAAAGCACAAAATTAGTGTTTACTCTTTATTATTTAATTATATTAATTCTTGAACATTAATATGGTTATTGATTCCATGGATGAGATCGTAATTCCTTACAAATCATCATTTTCTCTTGCATAAGGGTTCTTAAATAATATACCTTAAGAACAGACGAAATGTTCTCCATTGATTACTTCAAAGTGGTGAATTTTTTATTAATGACTCAATTATCTCCATATAGTTCATGGTATGACCAACTTTCACCCCTATAAGCAATCCTTAAGTAGGAAAACCTAGAAGTGAGCTCAAAGCATACAAATTCTTATGAGAGACACCTTGGTGATCTTAAATCTAAGGATGACTTCAATAACCATCACATGAGAAATTTCATAGACATATAAGTAATGTTTTATTTAGGAATTCTTATAACAATTCAATTCAATGAATTTGTTCAACTAACAAGTATTTGCAGGTTTGTTTAAGTATCTTTATACTTCAATCTATACGATCAACTATTTGTTCATAAGGAAAAAACATAACCTTGTCTTGACGTTGCATTAACCATGAATATTTAGGAATAATATTTAGATGCAATAGGTATCTCATAATTTTGAACTCATTATAATTAACTTTACAAAGTAGATTTATTTCATAGACTTTATCTTTACAATTTATTGATGATGATATTATATATGTATCAAATATGTATTGATAATAGTAATTAACTTATTAGTTATTAAGGCATACTTGAACACACTATACCCCATAGGGATATGGTTATGGATGTCTAACACACACACGTTCATCTACCCTAAGGCCCTATTATGACCCTGGTTAGTGTCATGACCACGAATTTTTCAAAAGCAAAACCCCAATTAGGTCCAGCTCTGCAAGGCCTAGTTATAACATGCTTGCGATTGTTCTTATTACTGTTCTTTTACCTATCATCCAAAAGGATAAAAGCTATCCACCTTAAGGTCCTTGTACTCATAAGCATTACGATAGTAGTACTTACACTTTGTGTAAGATAGTAGGGACTAGAGACAACCTTCAAAAGGATTATTGTATTCTCAAATGGTACAAACTGTTAGCCTTAATACAATAAGAGAAAGCATGTTCTCCTCCTTTAAGATATGTGTCATTCTTTTCCAACAATTTGTAAAGAGGTTAAGGTTTTTTATGCATCTCTCTCTTAGGCAACACACACACAATAGTTGATAATAATTAACAAGTCTATTTACTTTACATGTTTACAGTTGACTAAAGATGATTGCATCGATGTTAGTGAATTAATATGCTTTATACCCCTTACAAGCAGCTTTTAAGATGACCTACATCAATTAGAACCACATGAGAATCTTACACCCAAGCTTAAAATGCTTGAAGGTTAGATGTCTACCTTTAAGGATGTTAAACCAGAATTCTTCTTCATGCAATTAGGTGATTTTAGGTTTTTTTCTCAAGACTAATCATTTGATCATATTATCCACCCAAGTATGAAAGCCAATGCCATTCTTACGTTCTCATCTTGATGTTTGAAAAGAGATTCTCAACATTTTGACATCTAAAAAATGGCAAATAAAGTCTGTATTGATCAAACAAGAGGATGTTCTTAATTCTTGAGGTTGCATTACCTTTCAAGCAAGCAAAAGTACATGTAGTTTTTAAAATAAGGGTCAACGAGTTTCTCTTCTTATTGTCAAACTTAAACATGATAGGTCATTAGTTTTCCAACATGCTTTAAGCTTTATAATAATATTGTTTAATATCCAAATTTCACTAACACTCTAATTATCTTCATGTAGGCATGGATTTCAGCCAAATGATGACTTACGAGTGCAAATGTGATAGCATGACTATGAACACTAATTCTACAAAAAACAAGCTCTTACTTATTGGTTTCTTTGTTAATGTATTGTTGCCTATGGCTAGGCTTCCCTAGCTCTACGAGACCATCGCCTTTGCACGAAACACAAGTGGAAAGCTTCACATATTAAGGACATGAGATCAAACTATCATCCAAATGGTTCAAATGAGTGCTCAATTTATGGTTTTGTTTAATGATGATCCTCATTCTTATATTGCAAACTTTTTTGAAATTTGTGATACTTTTAAGTATAATGGTGTGAGTTATGATGCTATTAGGCTTAGATTGCTTTCCTTTTCATTGTGTGATAAAACAAAGGGTTGGCTTAGCTCTCTTCCTACTAGATTCATTACTACTTAGGCTGCTATGAAATAAAAATTTTTGGCTAAAATTTTCTTTTTTTCTAAAATGACTAAAATAAGGAATGATACAACTACTTTTACCAAATTTGATAATGAGTCAAGGAAAAGATTTCTAGATTTTCTTAAGAAGTGTCTTCATCATGGTTTACCAATATGGCTTCAAATTTAAGCTATTCACAATGGTTTATACCCTTCTAATCATTATATGTTTGATGTAGCTATAAAGTTACCATTATGAGAAAGATACTGAAAGAAGCCTATGATCTTTTAAAGAGATGGCTTTAATAATTACTAATAGGGTAAGGAAATAATTACTAAAAAGGGAGCTAGTTTAACAAATGTTGATTCTTTTACTACTTCGAATAAATTGACTCTCTAGATAAAAAAGTTTAATAGTCTAAGAGCATCATCAATGAGTATTTCATCTAAAGTGTTATGCGAATTTTGTGGTTAAGTGTAAAATGTCAAGTAAAAATCATTTTTCTTCTAGTTTTTTGTTTTTTTATAAGCATGCTAATTTTTTCTCATGGTGGTAGCACTAACTTAAATCCTCACTCTAATACTTCCAATCCATATGGAAGGGTTATCTTAACTTTTCATTGACAAATAATCAAACTAAAGTACCTCCAGGGTTTTCAACAACAAAATCAACAAGAGAGGAAGTAGGATAATAGTGCCAAAATTAGGTTCCAAAGTTAAGAGGCATCTAATAGGAATTTAGAAGTTCAAGTCAGACAACTTGTTAGTTTTGTTTTGGAAAGAACTCAAGGAGTTTTACCTAGTAGTACCAAAAAGAATTTGAAGGAGCAAGTGAAAGCCATCACTTTAAGAAGTGGCGAGCAAAGAGTAGAAAATAAAAAAGAGAGTGAAGAAGGTTGTGACCTAGGAGAGAAGACACCCTAAACCTATGAGCATTAAAAAGGAGAAAAATAATAGGTTCGAGTTATGGATTGAGGAAAAAATGACGATGGTGATAAGGAACAAATCTAGAAGGCTTCTTTATGACCCAAATGTTAAACCTTAGAAGTATAAAATTCCTTTTCCTCAAAGATTATTACAAGCTAAATTGAATAAGAAATTTGCTAAATTTTTAGAAGTGCTTAAAAAGTTGCATATTAACATTCCTCTTATTAATGCTATTTCATAGATGTCGAGTTATGCATAATTCTTAAAAGAGATCCTAACAAACAAAAGGAAATTATAGTAGTTTGAGATGGTGAAATTGAGTTAAGAATGTTTTGCAGTTGTTCAAAACAAGCCACTTCCTAAATTAAAGGATTCATGGAGTTTTTCTATACCTTGCATTATTGGTGGTGTTAATTGTGATAAAGCCTTGTCTGATTTAGGTGAAGTATTAATCTCATGCCTTTTGATCCTTTTAGGAAGCTTAGATTGGGAAAATTTTCACTTACCACCATTTCTCTTCAATTGGGGAATAAGAGTATACAATATCCAAAAGGAATGGTGCATAATGTCTCAATAAATTTCGACAAATTCATTTTCTTGGTGGATTTCATTGTACTTGATACGGAAAAGAGACTTTAAGCTACCTTTACTTCTAAGAAGACCATTCCTTATTACTAGGAGAGTTCTCATTGAGGTGTAACAAGGAAACCTTAGTTGTAGAATACATGATGAAGAGATAGTTTTTAATGTATTTAAGACTATGAAATGTCCTTCTAAGGATGAAAGGAAGGTTTTAAGTGTTGATGCTATGGATGATATAGTAGATAGACATTTTAATATTTTTATGTTAGATGATTCTATTGAAAATTATATTACTAATGCCTTATATGGGCAAAATGGATTTTTAAGTGAGGAAAGCATGAAGATCATGCCATACATAGAAGAAAACTACAATGGACCACTCTTTAGAGGAGAAAATTTTTGATGGAAGATGGATTCAAATATAAGGTTCAACTACAAAAGTGGCTCAATCCTAATATGCAAGAGGTAGTGAAAAAGGAGGTAATCAAGTGGTTAAAAGCTAGTATTATTTTCTTATCTCTAATAGTACTTAGATTAGTCCTATTCAAATAATACCTAAGAAAGGTGGGACAAATTAGTAAAGAATGAGCATGATGAATTGATTCTTAAAAGGACAATAACAAGATGAATGTGGAAAGACTATAGAAAGTTTAATGAAACTATTAGAAAAAACCAATTGCTTTTTCCTTTTTTAGATGGTTATTCAACCTATCACTAAATACCTATTACACACAAGGATCCAAAGAAAGCAACATTTACTTGTCCACATGGTATTTTTGAATTTAGAAGGATGCCATTTGGGTTATGTAATGCTTCAACTATTTTTCAAAGATGCATGATGTCCTTGTTTTCAAATTTTGTTCATAATTTCATGGAAATATTAATGGATGAGTTTTCTATATTTGGATCTTCATTCAATGCAAGCTTTCATAATTTTTCTATGATGCTTAAGTGACATGAAGAGACTAGACTTGTATTGAATTGGGTATAATGTCATTTTATGGTTAGCGAAGGTATTAGTTCTATGCCATAAAGTGTCTAATAAGGGAATTAAAGTAGATAGAGAAAAAATATAATTAATTGAAAAACCTTTTCCTCCCAAATCAATTAAGGATGTTAGAGATTTTCTTGTTCATATAGGATTTTATAGGAGATTGACAAAGATTTTTCTAAAATAGCTAGTTTTTTTACTAATCTTTTGGTTAAAGATGTAACTTTTGTGTTTAACAATGATTGTATGTGTGCTTTTGATTTGTTGAAAAGGAAATTAGTGATTGCTCCCATTATTGTCACACCTTAGGTGTAGTTCTAAGACAAAGGAAAGAAAAGAAATTTTATATCATTTATTATGCATGTAGAACAATGGATAATGCTTAAAAGAATTATACAACTATTAAAAAATTAAAAAAAATTGCTTGCAATGGTGTTTGGTTTTGAAAAGTTTAGATCTTATCTAATTTTGTCCAAGTTGATTGTTTGCACTAATCATTTTGCACTTAAATAATTGCTTTCCAAAAATAACACTAAACCAAGGTTGCTTAGATGGATTTTTTTGTTGCAAGAATTTGACCTATAAATTAGGGATAAAAAGGGAATTAAGAGCTTGGTAACTGATCGTTTGTCTAAATTAGATGGCGACCATATAGGGAGTATGAATGACCAAACTCTACATGATGATTTTTAGATAAGTAATTGTTTTTAGCTTTTTTGTATGTTATTTCTTTGTCATGGTATGTAGACTTTGTTAATTATCTTGTGAGTGATGTTTTGCCTCCTAACCTTTCTTTTCAACAAAGAAAGAAGTTTTATTTTTTATTTTTTATTTTTTATGTAAGGCATTATTTGTGGGAGGAGCCATTTCTTTACAAGATATATAGAGATGGAATGACTAGATGACGTCTACTAAAAGAAGAAGTTGGGTGTCATTCTTGGTTTTCCCATGACAAGGAAGTAATGATCACTTTAGTGCTTCTAAAACAACAACTAAGGTTTTACAATGTGAATTTTATTGGCCTACTTTATTTAAGGATGTCTATGCTTATGTGATTGCATATAATCAATCTCAAATGTCTAGTAATATTTCTAAAAGGAATAAAATACCTTTAAGCATTATTCTTAAGTGTGATGTATTCGATGTTTGGGGCATAAATTTCAAGGGCCCTTTTCCTACATTGTTTCATAATGAGTATATTGCTATTGTTGTGGATTATATGAGCAAGTGAGTAGAGGATATTAGGTGTCTTACTAATGACTCTAAGATGGTTATCTAGTTTTTAAAGAAAAATATTTTTACTAGATTTGGCACACCTAGGTATATCATTAGTGATGGAGGAAAAAACTTTTATAACAAGCAATTTGAGAATATTTTGATAAAATTTGGTGTTATCCATAATATTACTAGTCCTTATCATCCTTAAGCAAGTAGACAAGTTAAAGTGTCTAATAGGAAATTGAAGAGAATTTTGGAAAAGACTATTAGCTTATCTAGGAATGATTGGTCACTTAAGTTGGATGATACACATTGGGCTTATAAGAAGACTTACAAAACTCCTATTGATATGTCTCCTTATTGATTGGTCTTTGGTAATGTTTGTCATCTTCTTGTTGAGTTGGAACATAAGTCATACTGGACTATAAAGTTTCTTAACTTTGATTTACAATCTACAATCCAGCAATGAAGATTTTAATTGAATGAATTAGAAGAATTATGAAACGAAACTTATGAGAGTGCTAGAATCTTAAAAGAAAGGAACTAAGGTATGGCATGACATAGATATTAAAAAGAGGAAATTTTAAGATGGTGACAAAGTTGTTCTCTTTAATTCTAAATTGCAACTCTTTCCTAGTAAGTTAAGATCAAGATGGAGTGGTCCCTTTGTGGTGACCAAGGTATTTCCCTATAGAGTTATTAAAGTTTTTTGATGAAACTGAGGGGACTTTTAAGGTTAATAGGCATCATTTAAAGCATTAAAATGAAGATAGTCCTCTTCCTAAGTATCAATCTACCCTTCTTTTGAAGGATCCTTGAGAATTGAGATGTGATAGCCACTCAAGCTACTGAAACTGAAGCTGTCAAACTTTGATGGTGAGAATCCACACGCATAGTTGAGGAAGTGTAATCATTATTTTCAATACTACGGCGTGACAGAGGAAAGGCTAGAAACTGTGGCCATGCACATGGATCCATCACAATCAAACACTATTAAGGAGTTTTATAAGTTACAACAGATAATAGGAGTGAGAGTATACTAGGAGCGTTTTGAGGAGCTCCATTACTTATTGCTAGTTAGAAATCCCTTGGTTACTGAACCATTTTTCATTTCGAGCTTTCTCAGTGAGCTTGACAATGGGATTCAGCTACTGGTGAAGATGTTCTAGCTAGCCACACTTAATTAGGCCTTCGAGTTTGCAGTCCTGTAGGAAGTAGCCATAAGTGTTGTTGGAAAAAAGGAAAAGCATAGTACTCTAAACAGAGTAGCTGAGCCACAAATGAATGTGGCCACTAAGGGAATTCAGGACCTATCCAAAGGAACCTCAAACCATTTGTCATGGGATGAATTGAAGAGAGTCAAAATGTGCTATTGATGTGGGGACAAGTATACACATGGTCATCAATGCTCTCGGAAGCTGTTTGATGCACTGTAAGGTGAGGAGGTTGAGCATGATGCCTCAACGGTCAATCAGCCACCGTTTTGGGATTATTGAGTCCTTGAGAACAAGGATGATTTTGGGTCAGGGAGGGTGTTAGGATCCATACCCTAAGTCCATTATCAGTGATGAAGGTAGTCTAATAGTATAGAATAATAGGTTGCTTAATATGTAACGAGAGTCTGCTAAAAGTGTATATATATAGGTACTATAACATATGAGGGAGGTAGACAATGAATTAATTCAAAAACTCTATTTCCTCCATTCAATTGCTTTATCGCTTTCTCTTTATCCTTCTTTCCTTTTCTCTAAACTCTATTTTCTTCTCTCGATTACTTTCTCTCTTTCTCTCCCTTTCTCTCTTTCTTCTCTCTCACACAATTAATTCATGGATTCCATTCCTTTAAGATCATAACAAATTAGTATCAAAGCACCGACCATAGGTGTTGCTCCGACTTTGGGTAGGAAGCATAATCTGAATATGGCAAAGAACACGAGACTCAAAGTGGTGGATGAGCAACTCCAATGATATAAGTAGTTGATACAGTTACTAGTTGAGAAGTTTTAACCATTGGAGTCTTTACCTGACTAAGTACAAGTACTAGAGATGCAACTTGTTGAGAGTGTCTGGGCGGAAGCTAAAACTGTAATGCAGCAAATGGTAGAGACTCTCACCATGCAAGCACCTATTCGGTACACAAACAAGGAAGGGGTGGTGGGAATGCCTAATAACTTTACGGAGCAAGGTATCCTTCCGTCTCTTAGAATTTAGCCCTTAGACTCAAGCAAAGGAAGTTTTGCTAAGGGATCGTCATGTGCTAGGAATTTAAGACCACCACCCAAGCCACTGAAACTAAAGTTACTACACTTTGATGGTAAGAATCCACATGCATGGTTGAGAAAGTGCAATCATTATTTTCAGTACTATGACATGATAGAGGAAAGGTTAGAAATCGTGGCCATGCATATGGATCCATCATAGTTAAATGCCACTAAGGAGTTTTATAAGTTATGACAAATAACAAGAGTGAGAGCATACCGAAAAGTGTTTTAAGGAGCTCCACTACTTATTGCTAGTTGGACATCCCTCGCTTACTAAACCATTTTTCATTTCGAGCTTTCTCAGTGGGCTTGATAATAGGATTCAAGCATTGGTGAGGATGCTCCAGCCAACCACACTTGAGGAGGCCTTCAAGTTTGTAACCCTACAGGAAGTAGCCATGAGTGTTGCTGAAAAACAAGGAAAACAAAGTATTTTAAACAGAGTGGTTGAGCCACAAACAAATGCAACCACTAAGGGAATTTAGGACCTATCTAAAGGAACCTCAGATTGTTGTCGTGGGATGAATTGAAGAACTTACTTATTGCGAGTTGGAAATCCCTCACTTATTGAACCATTTTCATTTTAAGCTTTCTTAATGGGTTTAATAATGGGATTCGACCAGTGGTGAGGATGCTCCAGCCAGCCACACTTGAGGAGGCCTTTGAATTTGTAACCCTGTAAGAAGTAGCCATGAGTGTTACTGAAAAAAGGGGAAAATAGAGTATTCCAAATAAAGTAGTTGAGCCACAAACAAATGCAGCCACAAGGGAAATTTAGGACCTATTCAAAGGAACCTCAGACTATTTGTTGTGGGATGAAATTGAAAAGAGTTAGAATGTGCTATCGATGCGAGGACTAGTACACACATGGTTATCAATGCTCTTGGAAGCTATTTTGTACATTGGAAGGTGAGGAGGTTGAGGGTGACACCCCACAGTCACTTAGCCACCATTTAGGGATCATTAAGTCCTTAAGAACAAGGACAATTTCGGCTCAAGAAGGGTATTAAGATCCATACTCTAAGTCTATTACTAATGACGAGAGTAGTCCAATAGTATAAAATAATGAGTTGAGTAATATGTAATGAAAGTCCACTAAAAGTCTATATATATAGATATTATTATATAGGAGACGGGCAGATAATGAATTAATTAAAAGCCCTATTTCTTTCGCTCAATTGCTTTATCTCTTTCTCTCTATCCTTCTCTCCTTTTCTCCAAACTTTATTTTCTTCTTTTAATTGCTTTCTCTCTCCTTCTCTTTTTCTTCTCTCTCATACAATTTATTCACGAATTTCATTCCTTTACGATCCTAACATGGCCCTTATGCATCTGGGCAACACTGTTGAAGAGTAGGGTCTTAGGGGGTGAAACCTAATGAAACACGACCCAATGAAACAACCCTAAAAGCCTTTCTGGAAGAATTCTCAAATGTCTTTTCTGAGCTCACTACCCTTACTCCCCCATGTGTACATGATCCTAGGATCATTCTCAAGAAAGGAGCCTAGCCCATAAATGCATGGCCTTACCAATACCTAGCTCTCCAAAAGAATGTCATCAAAGCCATAGTGAAGGAGATTAAGGATGTTGATACAGAGCAACACTAGTCCGTTTGCTGCTTTCACCATTATGGTGGAAAGGAAGGATAATTGTTGGTGATTGTGCGTAGATTACAAGGAACTGAACAATACCACTGTCAAAGACAAATTCCCCATTCCACTCATTGATCAACTGCTCAACGAATGACATCTCTGAGCTGTTTCTTCAGAGTTTCATACTGGTTTTCTTGAACGACGTCCTGGTCTACAAAAAAACTTAGGATGACCATCTTCTTCATCTGCGCCAAATCCTACAATTACTTTGGCAAAACAAGCTCTATGCAAAATAGAGCTAGTGTTTTTTGGCCCAAACAAAGGTCAAATATCTAGGCCATGTCCTTTTAGTTGTCGGAGTGGTGACAGATTTCAAAAAGGTTAAAGCAGTTTTGAATTGGCCCCTTACTAATCTTCGACAACGACTCAGGTTCCTTGGCCTCACCAACAATTACAATCGATTTGTTTGTGGTTATGCAAGAATCACCCATCCCTTGAATCAACTCCTTAAAAAGGATTCTTCTTGCACTTAGTTTGAGATGATGCATTCTCACAGTTTGAGATGACTTGGGTCACCGCCCTTATTCTTGCCATGCCTAATTTCTTGCAAGAATTTACCATCGCAATGGACACTTCCGATACGAGTATGATGCATTCAATAAGGACATAGAGGACTACGTATGAGAATGTGACATGTGTCAATGTTGTAAATTCGATCCCTCTGCTTTTCCCAGGTTGTTACAACCACCTCCGATTCTAGGTGGTTTGTGGCAGGGTCTCACTGTGGACTTCATTGATCAGTTACCGTGAAGTATAGGAAAGGATACCGTTATAGAGGTTGTCGATCGATTCAATAGATATGCTCACTTCATCACCCAAACCCATCCATTCATTGCCAACACCATCGCCAAAGCCTTCACCGACAATGTTTTCAAACTACATAGATTTCCAGAACAGATCATTGGCGATAAGGATTCGGTTTTTTTAAGCCAATTCTAGCAAGGAATCTTCTGCTTTTAGGGTGTTTGAGTTAATTTCTACACCACTTATCACCCTCAAATTGACAATTAGACAAAAGTTATCAATCACTGTCTTGGGACGTACTTGAGGTGTGCTACCAGTGCTTACCATCATCACTGGAGTTCTTGGCTATCACTCGTGGAATGGTGTTACATGACTCACTTCCATTCCAGCATTCATATGACACCATTTTAACCCTTATAGGGCTACTTTGCTCTAATCCACCTCCCATGCATGCCAGGCGACTCCACTATTCCTTTAGTAAATCAGCAGCTCTATCTCAAGGAAGCCACCATCCGTCTATTACAATACTACTTCAGCAAAGCACCAAACCGCATAAAGTAGTAATGTGACAGAAATCACTCGTAAAGAGAGTTTCAAGTAGGGGACTATGTCTTCCTCAAATTGCAACCATATCAACAGTACTTTCTGATGCAACGTCCCTACTAGAAATTGGTTACTAGGTTTTTTGGCTCGTACCAAGTTCTTGCTAAGATAGGTAAGGTGGCCAATCATCTAACATTATCTCCCTAAGCTAAAATCTATTTCGTATTCTACATATCTTAGCTTAAGGTGAAGCTTAGTCCCACTCAAGACTTCACCCTTAAGTTGTCCCCTAAAATGTCAGACCTCTTGACCCAAGCCATTCCTCTAGCTATCTTGGACAGACAGATTGTTAAATACACCAACAGAGTAGTCATTTAGGTTTTAGTCCAGTAGTCTATGGGTGCCACTCCTACTTGGGAATACCCCTATGATCCTAAGAAGAAGTACCCTACCTGTACCTTTTAGGACAAGGGTGCTTAAGAGTAAAGGTTTTGATATGAAGAAAAATAAAAGTCAATGTGGAAGCTTTTGGTAGTTAAATGTTATAGTGGTTATTCTAACAAAGTGCAGGAGGAGGAAAAATTGGGTTTCAATAGCATGAAACATTTAAATTCTTCCTTGTTATGTTTTTTTTTTTTTTTAAAATTTTAGCCTTATTGAGCTTCTAGAATACATATTGTAATTGATCTTAATCAGTATATAAGCAAAAAGAAGGGCATATGCAATGTGTGTGATCTACTATGCAATTCTTCAATCAATCCATACACTCTTCGTTCCTTTTCTGTGCAATCACTTTTCTCTCTCCTAATCCTCTTGATTCTTTTCTCTCCCTTGCAAATCACTTTCTCCACGAGATTGATTGGGCTTGAGGTTGATTCTTTAATTCATTCAACTTCTTGCTTCATTATTCCCTAGATCCTTGAAGCTTCGGCATCAACATCTGGCCATAACCTATTTACCACCTTATCCTAATGCCAAATCTAAACTTAAGACTCACACATCTTTAGCATCAAACTAAACAAACTGAAGTAAGCCTATTCATTATCAAATTTCACTGTCAAGGTACCCTTATGCACATCAATCCTTGTCCTAGTTGTCCTCAAGAACAACCTCCCTAATAAAATAGGTACAAGGTTAGGAAAAACATGTCATCCATATCAATTATGTAGAAGTCAGTTGGAAACACTAGGTTGTTCACTTACACTAACATTTCCTTAACTATATGATTATCCAATTGCATAATGACACTAATATTTTTTGGAGCTCCTTGATTTAAAGAAGTATAAATGGATTGTGGTATCATTTTGATAGAAGTTACTAAATTTAACATAGCTTTTTCAAATCTAATACAACCTAGTGTACATATGATAGTGAACATACTTAGATCATTACACTTAAGGGGAAGCTTCCATTGGAGAATTGTGGATATATTCTCTCCCACTTTGGTCTTCTCATCATCTCATAGTTTTCACTTATTAGTGTATAATTCCTTAACAAATTTCACATACCTTGGTACTTACTTGATTATATATAGTAATGGTATGTTTACTTTTATCTTGTAAAAGGTCTTAAGGATTTCTCTCTCCTACTCCATCTTAGATTTTGTGCACACCTAATTGGAAAAGGAAGGAGGTAAGCTTTGATTTGAATGGAAGGGTTAGGAATTACCTTAAATGGAGAAATCTCAACTTCCTTCTTAATTTCCTCCTCCATAGTTATAACAAAAGTTTTCTTACATGGTTCTTCTAGCTCTTTTCTAGTTCTCAATGATATAAAAATCACATTCTCTTTTGGATTTACTAGGGTTTGAGAAAGTAATTTTCTTGAAACTAAGCATCTAATCTACCTAGGGTTTGAGAAAGTAATTTTCCTAAAACTAAGCCTCTAATCTACCCATTATGATAGTTAGTTGACTCACCTGATTCTCCAAATTTTGTATGCTCACCTTTATCTCCTATTGGAACTGTTGAGTGTGAGTTAAGAAATCTTTGAACATATCTTCCAATAGTATACCTAAACTAGACTGAGTTACTTGTTTAGGTTGATATGGCTATTGATTTGATTGAAATCTTATATGTTTATTTTGATATGCATTCTGAATTGGTTGCCTATTTCTCCTATAACTCAAATTGGGGTGATCCCTCCATCCTAGATTGTATGTATTAGAATAGGGATCATACTTTCTCTGCTGCCTTGGGAATCCTCTATAATAGTCACTTGCTTTTTATGAAGAATTGAGTACAAATTCGTTGCATGTTCCATTGTTGAACATATGCCACATGCCTTAACTTGTTGTATGTTTCCTACAACCATCTGTTGAACAATAGAGGCAAGATAAAAAATTTGTTGTTGAAAAATAAATGTATTTACCTCATTCACTTTTCTGATTGGGGTATCTTGTCTCGCCTTAAACTATTGGGAATTTGTTTTCATATTAGAGATCAAATTCCTTGCAGCATTAGACATCTTGCCCATCAAAGCTCCTCCACTTGTTGCATCTATCATGTTCCTGTCTATAGGGAGTAAGCCTTCATAAAAATATTGAATCAATAACTAGTCACTTATCTAGTAGTGTGGACAGTTTGCATGCAACTTCTTGAATCTCCCTCAATACTCATGAAGGGTCTTTCCATTATATTGATGAATACCACAAATTTCCTCCTTATAGTCGACAACCCTATAAGTTGAAAAATGCTTTTTCAAGAATTGATTCTTCATCTTATTCCATGTTGTGATTGACTTTGATGATAGATAGTAAAGTCAATCCTTAGGATCATTGGCTAAGGAGAATGGAAAAGCTCTCAATTTTATCTAGTCATCTATCATACCTAATGGCTTTATGCTTGAATAGACAATATGGAATTCCTTTAAATGCTTATTAGGATCCTCACCTGTATGACCATGGAAAGTGGTAACAAATGTATCAATTCTAATTTAAGTTCAAAAGCTATAGGTAATTTAGGATATTTTATACATAAAGGTAGTAAATTAAAATTAGGAGGAGCAAACTCTTTCAAAGTCTAGTTATTCATAGCCATGTCTTTAAGCTTTGAATCATTAGATGAACTACTAGATACAACATTGAGGGCTATGTTAATGCTATGTGAAGTAACCATAGATTGCTCTTGATTCTACTGAGCCTATTCACTAGAGGGAGATGATTGAGTCATAAGTCATAAATAAACATAAAATAAAAAGAAGTATGCAAAGATAACTAAAAAAATTCTGACCAAGAACACAAAAAAATTGTTAAAACCTTATCAAATAATATTTTTAAGGCATAAAAAGGTAGGGCCAATGGCATAGCTATAAGTTCTACTCAAAATGTCATTTGCCTTGAAAGAGTAAAGTCTTATCACCTAATTAAGCTGACAATTTCTTAATAAATAGTACCACCACAATTGAAACACCAAAAATGCCTAAAAAAACACAAAACTTAACAAATAAAATGGGAGATAATCCTATAATCAACTAAGTATAGCTAAAAGGTTCAAAAAATGAAAAATAATTGATAAAAAACATTCCTTAACAATGGGGCCAAATTCTGGAAGCTATTGTTAAGACGCCAAAAATTTAATACCTTATTCTCAATTATTCAATAGTAGATGGTTTGAGTAAAGGCTGATTCCATAAACAATGCAATCAATTCACTACCAATTAATTAAAAATTAAAAATATTAACATAATTGGGGAGGAATAGTTGAATTTTGATTTTGTAATAAATAAACTAATTAAAGAAAGATCAAATACTAAAAGTCTAGTTCCAAGTTCATTCATAAATATGATATTCAATGATTTCGATCCCCTACAATGTTATATCAATTCTAATGGAACTATCAATCTTAAATAACAACAGGTTTTGTTACATGAATTTTTCCTTAGATATTCACTAAGAAAAATAAGTTTTTTATTTAAACTCTAGCTATAATACCCTTATAATAAGCTCTATAGTGTAATATACTAGTAGCCTTTGGAACTAGAAAAATAGGTTAATACAAGTAACAATTACATAAACTTGGATCATTTAACTTGTATTGAGCCATTTATAATAATAAGATGAAAACTTGTCCATAATCTCTTATTGTTATTTACTACTTGGTGATTAGGAAAGGGTAAAAATGGATCACAATTTCTTATTTTAACAATTCATATTTGTTTGATCAAGGCCAAACTAGATTAATTGAACAATCATTTAACCATTAAATTAGAATAACTCAAACAATTCCATAAGAAAAGGGAATAACATACTAGAACAATATATGTCATTGAAATATCAAAAGTTTTAAAATCTCCTAAAATTGTTAAAGAGCTTATCTATGCATGCTAAAAAAACAAATTCCTATTAGAATGATTGTTTTATTTTATAGTTCTCTCCTCATTTTGCTCTCAAAAGAAGATTATTTATATCTTAAAAATGTACATAGTAGCTACTAGCAAACCCTAAAGAATTAGGGTTTTCTTAATTTTTTAGAATTTTCGTATTGGCTTTTAAGTTAATTATGGACTAAATACAATCATAATTAAGGTTTGACTTCTTTATAAAAGTCATAGTACTTCTCTTTAGCTTTTCAATGCATTAAGTCTTTCTTGAAAAAAAGGTCTAAAGTCTAAGTTATGAGCTAAAAATTGAGACTTTGTCTAGCCCATAACTGATTTTATAACAAATTTTTAAATAATTAAATAACCAATTTAGGCCTTAGTTTATTCATAACAATTATAGGCTTGAATGTATACTTTAATTCTCCCACACTTAGTTTTTGTACGCCATTGAGCAAAACAAAGTCAATTTAAAGGAATAGTATACATTAGTTATGCCTCATAACACCATTATAATTCACAAGCTTATTATGTTCAAATTTCAACCAACATATACACCTATGCACCAAACTTAAAAATTTAGCAATGTCAAATAAAATAACAACAAGCATACTCATCTCTCATCCTCTCTTTCCATGACATACACACCTAACAAAAATTGAAAGATTTCTATCTGTGAACTCTTATGCGTTAGCTCACTCTCTCATGAAGTGTTGTTGGCAAATGAAGGTGATTAAGCTAATGGTTTTATATTTATAAGCAAAACCCATTTTAGTCTCCTTAATTCCAACCATTTTTTTTTGAAATTGGTAAGTAGTTATTGTTAAAGAACCAAAAATTTAATATCTTACTTTGATTCTTCAATAATAGATAGTGCGAACAAGGTCACAAGGAGTGTAATCAATTCACTACTAATTAACTAAAAATTGAAGCAATTAACATAATTAGGGGAAATAGTTGAATTTTGATTTTGTAACAAAGAAAATGGACAAACTAATTAAACAAAATAAATTATAGAAAGATCACATACTAAAAGTCAAGTTCCAAGTTCATTTGTAACTACAGTTAAGGTGGAAGCTAAACAACTCTTTACAGTTCCTAGAGTATCCCAATCAGGACACACTCATATTGGTGCTTAGGACACTTTACACTTCCCTATGATTATGTTGTCTGCTGAGTGAAATAAATTAGAGTAGTGACTTTGGAAGGCTACTTTGGGTAAGGCCTTCTTATTATAAGGAAGAGATTATGTTGAAAGCTTTGAGAAGTTCAATGCCAATAACTTCTAAGAAACTTTTAGGAGCTTTAAGGATGGGCATTGTTTTGATGTTTAGTGGCTAAATGACGATTAATGTTGGTGACTTTATTTAACACCCACCACCCTCTTCAACGAAAAATGTATATTGTTTATGATTTGAAGGCACAAATGCATGCCTTTTTTTTCTTCTACTTTTTCTTTTTATTCTTGTTTCATATTTTTCTTTGGAGGGAATATTTGGTTCATTTTTAATGATGAAATATTTGATTAATTTAAGAGTTTGGATACATTGTGAATGGGGAGCTTTTGTTTATTCTTTTAGGTGGGGAGAATGGCAGGCCTGTTTGCAAAGTTGAGATTAAAGCCTTTTAAGGGAAAGAATGAAGTATAGTTGCCAAGTTACAAAGCTAGTAATGTGAATGGAGATGCTTTTGATGAGAAGAGACAGATTCCAAATCCGTAGAGGAAGATCAAGGCTTACTTCCAAGTAGCAGCTACCTTAACCCATCTCAGGGCATTTACTATTAGTGGTTATGCTACTATGTAGTGAGTGACATATGGATTCTAGATTTCATTCAGCATTGTGAGCGAGGTGATATGTATGATGCAAATCAAGCAACTTGTATTTTATGTTAATTGTTTGAGTTTAAATTATATTGGTATTAATTGGGAACTTACCATTAACAATTCAATTTATTGATCTCTCAAGATAATCCAAATTTATCATTTAATTTTCTTTAACTTGTGGATATAATTAAAATCTTCACTTTTAATAAAACATGAGAGAGCAAAACTTCTTGAATCATGATTGACCACTTGATTGTAGGCCTTTTATTTTGGTGATTCTTTTCTAATCTTTGACATGGTGTTTTGTTGTATTTTTTTTTCACTTATGTTGTTTGAAAAGGGTTTGCTCTTTCAACTTTTTTATTTCAAAATCAATTTCTAGTGTTCTTTTATTTATTGTTGGTTGTTTATAAATTGTAGTTGTCATTCACTAATTGCCTTAATAATTCACTTGTGTTGATTAATTCTTTGTTGTTCATTATAATTCATTTGTGTTGATTAAACATTATAAAAGCAATATGGATAATGACTAGATTACCAAATGCAACCAAGGAAAACCATAGGATTTTAATCATACTTTTAGAAGAGGCAAAAACAATTTATGACACAAAACTTAACAACTACCTATTTTTAAGCCAAGACATTATTTGAAATCGATATTTTTCTAAACTTTCTTTTTTATGTCTCTAAGGCTTTATGGCACATTTTCTAAATTGCATTAAATCAAGTTGCCAGATTTGATGCTAATCCTAAAGAGCATAATGAGACCTATAAGTACAACAAGGAATCCAAAGAGAAAAGTCTCAAATTTCTTTTTGAAGAAAATCAATTAGTCAACCTCCATAAAAAAGAGTTGCATACCTATATATAGAGTTTAAAACAAAATAGTAAGTTCAAAATATACTAGTAAATTTAAAACAAAATAACAAACTTGCCTAACAAACTATTAAATAAAGGATTAGGTAGATGGAGCTTAAATTAAGGCATTATTTAGCCCATTATAATTACAAAAAAACTAAATAAAACACATAGCTCCCCAAAGAAACAAGACATGTTACCAAGTCTAGAATTCAGCCCAAACTCCTTAAATATGCTATGTTTGACCTTGTATGAAGTTTATTAAACCTTGATGTTCCTCCAAACCTTGCTCATTGTTGTACATTACTTTTAGCACAAATAACTTCAATAAGCCCATTTAAAACTTTTTGCATCCTTTTAACTTTACCTCTTATTATTAGACCCCTATGTATGTGTAATGGATCACTACAGATGTTGACTTAATTTCCATCATTCCCCCTCTCCTTAAAAGGGATTTGTCCACAAATCATCACTTAAATAAAAAGGAAAAGATCAAAAACATTAAAAATATCATTAATGTTATACTTATAAGGAAGATCCAATTTATAGGCATTGTCATAATCCTTGCAATCACTTAGAATGGTCTATCTCCTCTTGGTTACAACTTTAAATGCCTTTGTGTGAAGAATCTCTTCTTGTGCATATACATCTAACTCAATCATTGAGTTTAAGAACAACTTACTTTCACCCTTTATTGGCTTGGTTTGTATATTGCTCAGCCCTCCTTATAAGTGTTGATGCACTTTTTCATGCAATTGCCTAACCATTTCAACTTTCTTCTTGCCATCCAAACTAGCTCATTCCTTAACAGGTAAAGGCAATAGATCCAAAGGGGTAAGTAGATTAAATAGAGAATAATTAGTTGTTGAATAGACGTTTCTATTGTAAGAAAATTCAACACATAACAAACACTCTCCCTAATTCTTTAAGTTCTTTTGAATGATAGTGTGCACAAGGTTGCCAATGTTCTATTAACCATTTCAATTTCTCTATCAGTTTAAGGATGATATATAGTTGAGAATAATAGTTTAATTCTTAACTTTACCCATAAAATCTTTTAAAAGTAACATTAGAACTTAATGTCTTGATTAGAAATAATAAAGATAAGGATATAACTTCAAAATAATGTATTAGCCACAACATTTTTTTACCTTACTTATACTTGATCACATAAGGAAACATCTTAATGAATTCCACCCTTTTCACATGTTGCTTATTTAACTTACCTTGTCTCTTCAAATGCTTTAAGCACTCAGGGTCAATATGGATCATGAACTCCCTAGGCCACAGATAATGTTGCCTTATCCCTTGCCAATGCATACAATTTCTTATAATAAGTTAGATAATTAAGCACTGCCCTATTTAGTTCTTTATTAAAGAATGTAATAGATGATAAGAAGCTTAAAGGATGCAAGAGGTCCATTACACATTCCAAAAAGTCTAATAACACAAGTTAGAGCCAAAAAGATGAAAGAAGTACTAAATTGGTTAATTGAGGACATTCAGGTTAACCAAGCTACAAATGGTGCAAATTTAAGGTTGAAAGGTAATCAAGACCTTATTAATATGATTGGAGTACTTAATGGGTCAGGGCTAAGTAATAGCATTTACTCCTCAATAGCAGTTTATTCTAAATAAGTGATTGTTACAAAAGTGGAAGTTTTTTATATAAAAATTTGTCCTAGATAGGAATTTGTCCTAAATATGAATTTAAGCCTCTTTAGGATTGCTATCTTAGCCTATAAATAGGCACTTCTTGTAAACTCTAGAAAATCAAATAATTTGAGAGAAATAAATAGTAAGGGTTTTCTTTTTTAGTTCTTTGAAGAACTAAAGAACTTATCAAAAAATACCTCTTATTATGACATTCAACTCGACTTAACACTCATAATTTCCTTCTTTTTTGGAGTGTGACATCCATATCCTTCTTAAATACCTTAGAACATTTTCCTTTGAATGTTAGGTTTGAGGTTTATGTTATTAAAGTCTAATTTAGCTTTCTTGGATATTCTTTGATTCCTTACATGCATTAGATCCCTATGCCACATATTTTTGGGGGGTTTTGCATCAATTGGTATTAGAGCCCAACTCTAAGTCATGTTGGATCAATTAATTCTTCAATTTGCTGCCTTGTGATTTATTTATTTTTATTTAGTTTGTCTATTAAGCACATTACCATTAAAATGCATTAATCTATTGGTTTGCAATCCTTCTTACTTTGCTCCTTTGTTTAAGATCATAACTATCAAAACGTGTTATTTTCAAATCTATTTGTTGTCTCTAAGTATTCTATTGTTTTTTTTATGTTGAGCAAAATGAAGAAAAAAAAAGAGGAATAAAAAAAGTCATCAAATTCAAGTTATTGATAAAAGTTAAATAGCTTGGTCATATTGGCCATAATAATAATATAGTTTTCTTGCTCAACTTCAATTCTACCATTTATCTTCTTGTTATGTCATCCAAGTTTGTCCTTGAGGTTTAACCTCTTGTCTTGATTTATGTGAGTATAGTTCATTAAATTTATTTGCCTTGATATCCTTTTTCATTTTTTTTGACTCCTTATTTTCCAATTAGTTCAATTCTACCCTATTTACCTTATTCTGTTCCAAATCAATTATTTTGATTTAACTTATTTAGTTCTTTAAAGAGCTAAAGGGGGAAATTTGAGAGATAAAAGGCAATATTGCAGGTTCTTATTAAGAAAACACCATAAAAAGTGTCAAACACAAAGGAGTGTGACACCCTTTTGAGTGAAACACGTAAGGGAGGGTTTTGTGAGGTATTCTAATCATTTTGTGCAAAAGTAATACTATGACTTCCAAATACAAAGGTGTAGCTCAGGAAGGAGTTAGTGATTTGTCCTTCATGATCAAAGCTATGCAACAACAATTTAAGCGCATGAATACTAGATTTAATGATATAAGGGAGATGATGGAGGAGCAAGATAATGCTTTACCTGACTTTGTAAAAACTTTCAAAATTGAGTGTGATATTTCAGGTATTTACATTAAAGCTATTTTGATATAGGGAAGGCATCTAATTGCCTACTTTAGTGAAAAGTTAAGTGAAGTAAGTCTTAATTATCTTACTTATGATAAAAAGATGTATGTATTGATATGGGCTTTGGAGATATGCCAATACTACTTTTAGCCTAAGGAGTTTGTCATCCTTACTAACTGTAAATCCTTGAAGCACTTGAAGGGGTAGGAAAGTTGAACAAAAAACATGCTTAGTGGATCGAATTCATTGAGACCTTTCCCTACATCATTAAATATAAATAAGGCAAGGAAAATGTGGTAGCTAATGTATTATCTTGCATATATGCCCTTATCTCTACACTTACTGCAAAATTATTAGGATTTAAATATATTAAAAATTTATATGTGAAAGATCCTAACTTTGTTAATGTGGATGAAGCATATAAGAAGTTAGCCTTTGGGAAGTTTCATAAGCATGAGAGTTTTTTATTTAGGGAAAATCGTTTATATGTGCCTATGAGTTCTTTGAGGGAGTTAGTTATAAGAGAAGCTTATAGAGGTGGTCTAATAGGTCATTTTGAAGTTAAGAAAATCCTAACTATCCTAGTTGAACATTTCTTTTGGCTACACATGAAACGAGATGTTAAAAGGGTATGTGAGAAATGCATAACATGGAAATATGCTAAATTTAGAGTTTTACCCTATAGCTTGTATACCTTTTTACCTATACCTAGTCATCCCTACGTTTATTTATCTATGGACTTTCTACTAGAGTTGTCACGATAAAAAAGGGGTAAGGATTCTATATTTGTTGTTGACAAATTTTCAAAGATGACACACTTTATCCCATACCATAAAACTGACGATGCAAGTAATATGGTTGACTTATTTTTAGAGAAGTAGTACATTTACATGACATGTCATGAAGCCTTGTTTCAAATCGAGATACAAAGTTCTTAAGTTACTTCTAGAAGACTTTATGGGGAAATTTAGGTACTAAACTATTACTTTCAACTACTTGTCATCTATAAATTGATGGGTAGATTGAGGTGGTTAATCAAATTCTTTCTACTCTTTTGCATGCTTGAATGAATTTTGAGAACATTGGAAAATTGTTCACCTCATGTTGAGTTTGCATATTATAGGAGTGTTCATTCTGTTACTAGTTACTCTTTATTTGAAATCGTATATGGTTTTAATTCTTTGACTCTTTTGGATTTAGTGCCTATACTTATTGATGAGTATACTAATTTAGATAGTGAACGCAAGGCTGATATGGTGAAGAAATTGCATGAGAAGATACAATAATATATTGTAAAATGAACTGAGTAATATGCATCCTGTGTCAACAAAGGGAAAAATAAGGTGGTGTTTGAACTTGGTGATTGGGTTTAGGTGTCTATGCGTAAGAAATGGTTCCCAATTTAGAAGCATTCAAAGGCATAGCCTAAAAGAGACGGTCCATTTCAAGTATAGCATGAATTAATGATGATGCCTATAAGTTGGACCTTCTCGATGAATATAATGTAAGTACAACATTTAATATTTCTGATCTTTCTCTTTTTGATTTAAGTGATGATTCGAGGACGAATCATTTTGAGGAGAGGGAGAATGATGAGAAGTTTAGAGATAATGTATGAAAGATTTTAAAGGATGCAAGAGGTTCATTGTACATTTCAAAAATCCAATGACATAAGTTAGAGCCAAAAAGATAAAAGGAGTACTAAATGAAGATTAAGGACATTTAGGCCATTTAGGCCAACCAAACTACAAGTGGTGCAAATTCAAGATTAAAAGAGAGTCAATGCCTTATTAATATGATTGAAGTACTTAATGGGGTAGGGCTAAGTAATAACATTCACTATTAAATAGGAGTTTATCCTAAATAAGTGATTGTTATAAAACTATAAGTTTTTTATATAAGAATTTGGCAAGGAGAGGAGTTTGTCCTAAATAAGGATTTGTCTTAAATAAGAATTTATACTTTTTAGAATTGTTATCTTGGCCTATAAATAGGCACCTCCTTGTAAGCTTTGGAGAATCAAACAATTTGAAGGAAATAAAAAGCAAGGGTTTTCTTTTTCGATTCTTTCAAGAACTAAAGAACTTATCAAGAAGTATCTTTTCTTGTGGCATTCAACTCGACTTATCACTCTTAATTTCCTTCTTTTTTGGACTATGGTGTGCATATCCTTTTTAAATACCCTCGGTCTGTGTTCCTTTGAATGTTGGGTTTGGGATTTATGTTATTAGTGTTGATTTAGCTTTTTTAGATATTCTTTGATTCCTTACATGCGTTAGGTCTTTGAGTCACATCTTTTTGGGGTTTTTCACATCAATAGGTCACCACTCTTGCATCAAAACAACCCTTATGCCAATACTTGAAACGTCACACTCAATTTTAAAAGTTTTAGAAAAATCAAGTAAAGCAAGCAATGACACAAAACTTAATTTTTCTTTAATTAAATTAAATGCACTCTTTTTTTCACTTTGCCACACAAGACCTACACTTTTCTTCATAATTTCAATCAATGGTGAGACAATTGTGCTAAAATTCTTAACAAATCTTCAATAGAAACTAGACAAACCACAAAAGTTTCACACCTCAAAAATATTATTAGGTATTAGCCATTCTTTAATAGTTGTAACCTTCTCCTTATCAACTGCTATTCTTTTAGTTGAAACCATATAACCTAAAAATACAATCTTATTCTTACAAAAGGAACATTTCACAAGGTCAGCAAACAATATTTGTTTTCTTAAAACATTTAACACACTTTGCAAATGCTCAATATGATCATTTATGTTCTTACTATAGACTAAAACATCATCAAAATAAATAATGACAAATCTGCCTATAAAAGCAAGCAAAACATGGTTTATTAATCTCATGAAAGTACTAGGCACATTAGTTAATCCAAACAGCACAACTAACCACTCATAAAAACCATGCTTGGTTTTAAAGGTTATTTTCCATTCATCACCTTTTCTTATTCTAATTTAATCATACCTACTCTTTAAATCAATTTTAGAGAAAATGCAAAAACTATACAATTCATCTAACATATCATCTAATCTAAGAATGATATATCTATAATTTATAGTGATTTTGTTGATTGTGTAACAATCAATACACATCCCATACTTCTTAGGCATAAGTAGTACAGGTATTGCATATAGACTCTTGGTTTCTCTCATATATCCCTTCTTCATGAACTCTTTAACTTACCTTTGAAGTTTTTTCATTTCCTTAAGGTTACTTCTTTATACATGTCAGTTTACAATTGCTACTTCAAGGATAAAATCAATTTGATATTTAAGTCCCTTTATAGGTAGTAAATCATCTAGAATGCCCTTTAGAAATACATCCCCCAAATATCACAAAAGAGATTTAACAACACTAGGTACAGAGGGATTAAGTGCATTGCACTACAATAAGCATATTTGTTCAAAAGTACAAACATAGGCTATTTTGCTAAAAATGTTGCCTTAACATTACTTCCTTTTGCATAAATGCTTATTGATTTTCTTTCTTTCTTTCTTCTCAACACTCTTAACCCTTTCTTTTCTTTTTTTTTTCTGACTCATTTTCAATTATTCTCTCTTTGCTTTTTTTTATTCTTACCCTCATTTTCTTTCTTTAACTCACTCTTTATTTTTTTTTTCTTTTAGTCCTCATAAACATGCCTAAAACATAAAAGAGCAAGAATGATCGGTTTACCCTCTATAAATAATGAATAACAATTCTTGAAACCATAATGTGTCACCCGCCTATCATATTACCATGGTTTGCCCAATAGTAAGTGACTAATATGCATTAGAACTACATCACAAAGCACTCATCTTTGTATCTTACAATAGAGAATAAAACTAGCAATTGCTTATTTACCTAAATTTCTGCATAATCATTCAACTATTGTAGTTTATACGACCTTAGATACATTATAATAGGTGAATTCAATATTTTAATCAAAATAGTGCTAGAAATATTATTACAACTACTACTATCAATAATCACACTATATACCTTATTTTTTATGCGACCCCTTATGTAAAATATGTTATTGTATTGTACTTCATTTTCATCTTTCACTTGCACATTCAAGCGTGCCTTACTATAAGTAGCTCTCTATCAACACAATATTCCACACCATCATCATCATCGTCATCATGATCCTTTAATGGCAGCATAAACTCATCATTAGATTCATGCTTGATTTCAATTTCACCATCCTTCTTTAAAATCATTGTATACTTGTTAGGATATCATGATGAAATGTGCCTTGTCCCTAAGCAATGAAACCACTAGTGTAATTTCTATTTTACCCTTATCATTGTTGCCTCTAACTCCTTTTACTTTAGGTTCTTTTGCCTTAGACTTAAAAATAACATCATCATCATTTTTAACCCAATTTGGTTTCCAAGAAAATGAGGACTTGAATTGTGCCCATATCTAGTGGTGGTGCTCTTTCGCTTAAGTTGCTTTTCTACTTTAATTGCCATATGCATCATATCTTATAATTTCACATAGTGTTACAACTTAACTACATTAACTATATCACGGTTCAATCCTTACAATAACTGAGTCATGGTTACCTTTCTACCTTCTCTTACATTTGTACTAATCATGACAATTTCCATCTCCTTATAGTAATACTTAACATTCTTAGACCTTGGAGTAAGGCTTTGTAATCTTTGAAAAATATCATAGTAGTCATGATTAGGAACAAAATTGTCTCCATATTATAGCCTTCATCTCCTCCAAGTGTTAATAAGACATTCTTGATTTTTACATTTATTTTGCATAAACTGATCTCACTAAACTACAACATAATAAGTGAACTCCATAACTTAAAATAATCATGACAATCAAACATTAACTCAACCTTGTTTTTTCCTATTCTAGGTACACATCAAGATCATTTTTACCTTGGGACAAGGGAATCTTCATTTTAATGCTATCTAAATCATGATATTTCCTTTCCTCCCACCTTCCAAAATTTCTATCTTTTTTATTAAACCTATCTCTTCAACCCTGTCTACCTCTCATACTTTTTCCCACATTGAAATTTGAGCCTTGGTCTTCCTTATGAAGCTTATCACCATCATTGTCATCATACTTTTCATTAGCATAATTCTTGCTTAAATTAGGAATCCTTTGTTGTTGTCCTCTATACAAACTAGCTATGATAGCATCTTGTTTCTCTAATTTGTCTATAATTTCTCTAAACATGATGTTTATCCCCTTAAATTGTTGCTGCATTACTTTAAGCATAAATGATTCATCCATCTTTCCCTTTTCATCTACTCTTTTATCTTTGCTATTTACATGATTGAAACTTGGAAAAAATTGTTAGAAATAGAACCTCACAACACTTCATTATGTATTACACTCCACTTTCTCACAATGTGGCACTCACACTCGTGTTTACACAAAATATAAATTTAATTTTTCTTTATAATATTGCTTACACCTCTTACCTTTTTCCCTCACTCAACTTTTCTTATTGAACTAAATAACCCCAATCAAAATCACCTTAAAACCAACTAATTCCAACAAATTAGAATAAAAAAAAATTAAGAAAGCATAATGAATAAAGGTTATGGATTAGAAGAAAACAATAATATTAAATCAGAAGACACAAAGAAACATTAATCAGATTCGAATCCTTGTAGGAACTAGAAAGAAATAAAGTCTATGCCTTTAATTTAGCATTTCCTTATATTGTAAGATCCTTAATTAGGAAAGAAATAAAACCTTTATCTTTATATGACCTAATCAAATAAGATTTATTGCTTTAATAGGAAGGAATCAATTACAATCTTTCTTTTCTTATGTTAGCCAAATCAAATAGTATTATTTTTCTTTCTTTTTTTCCCCTTTTTTTTAAAGAATAAAAAAAGGGGAAAATAAAATAAAACTAAGGTTTACAGATTTCAAGAAACAAAAAGGTATAGAATGGCAAAGAAGAAAAACAAAAGAAAATTGGATATAAAGTGTGTCTGAGAATAAAAATAAAAGAAAAACTTAAATTTAGATAAGTAAACTTGATTTAAACCTACAAGATTTGATACTAAGATGATGCAAACCCTAAAGAGTACAATAAGACCCACAAGCCTAATAAAGAATCCAAAACCTTAAGAAAGCTAAATCAAGTTCAACAAGAGTAGAAAGAAAATCTTGACTTCATGTTTATTAAGAAAATATGAACCAAAAGTATAAATCAAAATTAGAATATCACAAGAATAAATTGGATAAATTCCAAACTTATCAAAAGGACCAAAGAGAAAAGTTTCTTAAATTAAGACATTGTTCAGCCCATTACAATTATAAAATAATTAAATAACATGATGACCACCCTAAAGAAACAAGGTATGTGGCCAAGTCCAAAATTCAGTCCAAACCCCTGAATAAGTTATCCTTGATGTTCCTCCAACATTGCTCCTTTTGTTGTGTGTTGCTTTTAAGCCAAATAACTTTAATAAGAACATTTAGAGCTTAATACATCCTTTTACCTTTAACTCTTGTTATTGGAACCTTATGTTGCTTATTGCAGGCATCACTTTAGGTTTCATGAAAAAAGGGTTGATAAATCAAATCTTAGTCCAATCTTATTAGGATCTCTTTCTTTTTGTAGCACTATATAGGAGTGTAAATATTCAAAGAGTTGTATATAATTTTTGCAAAAAAATTTCTAAACATATCTCTATTAAAAGTATTGAATGCCTAAAACCTAATGGTAAAAGGAAACTATGTTCCTTATACTAATTTGTTCTCTTTAATTGCTAGATGCTAGGGGTTAATGATCTTAATGTTGGGAGATCATTTGTGAATAAAATTCTTAACATTAATTTATAATGAAGTTTTATTTAGTAATGATATAAAGTTTTGATGTGATAGTCCCTTAAGTTATAATGGTTATATAAATTTTTTCCCTACAAACTTTGTTATGTACTGTTATACCTTTATTTTGTTTGCCCTAATTAATAAGGCCAAATCCACTCTCTTTCCTCCCGTACTTGGGTATATTTAGGGTTATTTTGCCATTAAAGTGCATTATTTGAGTTACAGCTTGATTATAATGGATTATGATTTGTTTGAATTTGTTTGCAAGTTAGGTTGTATTTAGATACTAGAAAAAGAAAAAGAAAAGAAATGTGAAGAATAGAAAGATTGGAGAAGATAGGGAAAATAGAAAATAAGAAAATTGAAATTAATTTTATAAGCTAAAAGTCCTATAAATTGGGGCCTAAGATTACAAGCCCAAAGGTCTATTTCTAAAGCCCAAATATCAAGTAATAAATATCAAGTAATCTAAAGTGTCATCCATTATAAGGCTAAAAAGGGGAGAACTAATGGCACAATGGGCTCTTAGAAAGCCCAAAATGAAATTATCATCCAAATCCTTGGATCTTTACTAAGGCTTAAAGGGGGCGCTTTATCGAGCCAAACCTAAAACCCAATGTATCATTAGACTTAAAGTGGAGCCCTCCCTTTCTTAACCCATAAGGGGTAAGATTAGGTGTAGTACTTATTCTTATTAGGCTCATATGTCATTACATGTTCCTACAAAGCCTTAAAAATACAAGAGTGGGCATAAGACCTAATATGTCATTACATGTTCCTACAAAGCATTTAAGGGTTCACTTTTTTTTTTTTTTGTGTCTAGTAGTTCCAATAAGCTCAACCCATGGTCTTAACCAAAGATAAGAAGACTAGCCAACAACAAGAGGGCCAAATAAGGTCCAACATCTTTAGCTTAGCTCCAAAAGCCCATAAAGGAGAGTCTATGATAGTAATAAGAAAGCCTAATGGAGTCTAGTAGGACAAAGAGGCTACTCCTTTAATAGTCCTCCCATCTCAAAGGCCAATGGTCAAGATCATAACAATCTCTGCAAAGAAGGTCCACCAAATATTAAACATGAGAAAAAGCAAAATACAATCCTCACCATCAAAGCAATTAAGAGTTAGGATCAAACTTTCCATGATTTGAGAATCTGAAAGAACTAATGAGGTTGCATCATTCTTCTTTAAAGGGGGTGGGGAACCAACTAAAAAAAAAAGGACAAATAACAAAAAGGAGAGGAAAAAAAAAGGCTACAAAACCAATGCAAGTGTCACGGTCCTTTGTACCTAGGGATGGACAATACATTGAATCTAGACACCTCCTAAAGAAGGACAATACGTTGAATGTAGACACCCCTTAGGGAAGGGAAATACATTGGAACTAGCCATGTAATAAATGCTGGTAAATGTATATACATAAGAAGTTGAAAGGATGTAATATTCACCATTAGATCAAGGAGGGATCTAACGGTTATAGCTTGTCCAATACTTGTATAAAAAGGGACCTCTTGCCCCTCATTTGTACACACCCAATTTTCAAGTTGAATATACTTCTAAAGTTAATCTCCAAAAAGGTTCTTGTGAGTTAAGCGTGAGAAGGTTGCTTAGGAAGTATTCTCAAGGCTGCACATGTAGGATGCAATAAATCCATAAGCCTGTAACAGTTGGTATCAAAGCTGATTCATTCCAAGTACTATAGCAGACCCACATTCTAATAAGGGGCTCATCATAGGTGATGACCGTGATGATTGTGGGAGGAAGGCCAATAGAGGTGCTGCCAAGGGAAAGAAGAATCATGTTGTTTCGAGTTCGAGAGATCCAGTAGGGAACCTAACACATCGTATAACGAAGATTGAATTGTTCATCATTGAGATGAACCTCAATTGACTCAAATACTGATATGAATTGCATTAATGAAGGGATAGTCCCCTTAAAATACTTTTCAAAAATAATAGAAGTGTTAAACACTGTTGGCGAAAGTAAGTTTGTTATTAAGTATAAATTTTGCCAAACTACTCTAGGCAACAAAGGAATTTGTATTGAAATTTCATTCATACTAGTTAAAAACCTATCACAAGATGTTATTTTGGGAAATCCTTTACTGCAAATGCTATATCTTATTAAAGAAATTACCAATAAAGGGATTTTCTCTAAAATAGATGGAGAGTTTATTAGTTTTAAATTTGTATCTACCCCTCAATATAGGGAGACAGATTTACTTCAAAAAACAATAAGAAGAAAAGAGAGATTTATTCAATCTCTTTAAAGTCAAAATTAAACATTTATAAGCAAAAATTAATACTCTTGTTTTTCATGTCAATATACAAGAAATATAAAGAAATTTAAAAACAATAGTCTTTGTAGAGATTCCTACAACCTTTTAGAATAAGAAAAAGCATGTGGTATAATTACCATATGAAGTGACTTTTAATGAAAATCAAATTCTTACTAAGGCTTTATGCATAGCTATGAGGTCAAGGTATTTAAAGATCTGTACAAAGAAAATAGACGATCTCTTTTAAAAAAAAAAAAAGACTTGGAAAAAGTAACATCTCATGGAGTTGCCTAATATTTTATGTTGAAAATGCTGTAAAATTAGAGTAAAGAGTTCTAAGATTAGTTATTAACTATAAGCCTTTAAACAGGACATTGAGATAAATTAGATATCTTATACCTAATAAGAAAATTTTACTTAATAGGCTTTATAAAACCCAAGTGTTTCCAAAATTTGATATAAAATATTGTTATTGGCAAATCAAGATTCATAAAAAGGATAATTATAAAATAGCATTTACAATACCATTCGGATATTATGAATGAAATGTAATGTCTTTTGAGTTAAAAAAATACACCCTTTAAATTTCAAAAGATTATGAAAGAAATATTTAATACTTATGCAGTATTTACTATTATTTATATTGATGATATATTGGTATTTTTTAAGACAATAAAGCAACATTTTAAGCATTTAAACCTATTTTTAAAGGTTATTGAAAAAGTTGGATTAACCATATTAGTTAAAAAGCTAAAGTTATTCCAAGGTAGAGTCAGATTCCTTGGTCATTTCATTGAAAATGAGACTATTATTCCTATTGATTAAACAATCGAGTTTGCCTCTAAATTTCTTGATAAGATTAGAGAAAAACAACAATTGTAAAGGTTTTTAGAATGTTTGGATTATATTTCAAAATTTTATAAAGAATTAGCTTATGATACTAAGATTTTATTTGAAAGATTAAAGAAAAATCCTTTCGAATGGACAAATGAGCATAGTAAAGCAATTAAGAAGATAAAATTGAAAAAAAAAAGAAATACCATGCCAAACTCTTCCTTATCCTAATGCCTTTAAAATAGTTAAAACTAATACATCAGATAAGGGTTATGGAGGAATCCTTAAGCAAAGGATTAACTCATAAAATTGCTTATTCGCTTCACTTCAAGGGAATGGAGTTAGAGTTAATTACTCTACTATTAAAAAAGAAATCTTAGCTATTGTGTTATGCATTCAAAAGTTTGAAAGTGATCTTATTAAATTAGATATTCCTTTTAAGAACTAAATGTAAGGTAGTAAAAAATTTCCTTACTAAAGACGTTAAAAACATCACCTTTAAACAAATCTTTGCTAGATGGTAAGGAATACTTTCTGCGTTTGATTTTGATATTGAGTTTATTACAAGAAATTCTAACTCTTTGCTAGATTTCCTAACTCATAAATTTTTGTAGGGAATTAAGAGATAAGTAAAAGGCCTCTTATACAAGAGCCCCAATCTCCAGCAAATTCTGTTAATTCATCAGCTAAAGGTGCAAAAGAAAAGGAAACTGATAAACTTTGTGATGATACTTATAAGCAAGCTTTGGACAAATCAATAACATATCCTTTAATTTCTAAGCACATAGATTTTTTATGTGCTATTGAAAATAATTATACGCAGCTCAGACCTAATGAGGTCACATGGTTTTATTTTAAAGATGATATGTATTGCCTTAATAATATAAAGGATTACCTATATTATTAGTAGATATTTCATGAAATAGGCTTAGTGGCAATTGAACCCATAAAGAAAGGATCTAGAAATGGATTTGGTTATGGCTTTTGAGATTAGGCCTTTGCCAAATTCAAGTTAAAGAGAATTCTTTATCTAGAGGATCAACAGGCAAATCTCTTTGACTACCGAGAACTAAAAGAATAGTGGAAAGTTAAAACTTACAATTACTTCGATTATATTGAAGTATAGGAAAAAGTCTTATTATATGAAAATAGGTAAAGGAAATTTAGTTTGTTCATTCAAATACATCTTCCAAATGACACAAAAGGATTTCCAAATTGGTTTAAAAGTTGGTTTTTTAAAGTAAGGTTTACATTATTTAACTTTACTTATAAATTAAGAACTATTTATGAACAATTTTGTGAAGCAAACAAAGAGGTTAAAGGCCCCTTGTTAATGTTTGTAACCTAGTATCATGTTCTATAGATTATTAAATGAGACTATACCATTATCATTAAACAAGTTAATATCTTAGATGTTGACATTAGACTTGTTTAATAGCTGGCAAAACAATTAATATTTGATGGTGGGAAAAATTTGACTTTTTTATTATGATGGAGTCTACACGAGAAAAGGAGTCATTTATATAAATGATCCTAAGACTCCATTACCAAAGTCTACCTTACTAATTTTGAAGAGATATTGAAGATTTTAATGAAATTTATATTAAAAGAAAGGTTATTAGAAATGATGGCTGCTTTGCTTTAACTAGATAAAGACACCTAAGATGACCAAACTGAGATTAGTTAAAAGCACCTTAATGATGATATTATACAAGATTTTCAAGACCCATATGAGTTATAAAAGGAAAAGGATAAGCAACTTTCAGTGAACAAGATGTTATGGGTCAGCTTTAATAAAACTACTTTAGTAAAAGTAGAGGATAATGGAAAACAATAAAGAATTCCACTTTGAAAAATAGATTTCTCCCATTATGGTTATCACCTTTTTCTATGTATAAATAAGAATTCTCATAAGTTAAGAAGGGTAGAGTCTAATTTGCTTCTTTCTTTCCTTTATAATATCTGCCTTTTCTTTTTTGTAACATAAACTTGTAATGATATTCAACATTTAATGAAAACTTTATTTCTATAAGTATTGTGTTCCTCATTGTCTTCTTTTAGATTGGTATAAGATAGGAATGGGTATATATATCTATGTATATGTATATATATATACATATATATAATGAAAAGTATGTATGTAGATATATAACAAAAAATATATAAAAACCAATTTAAGCACACCATTCTAAAATAAAACAATAAGGAATAGAATACTAGTAAATGATCTTCTCCATTATACACTATATCTATTAAATTTAGTTAAAATTCTTGAAAAAGAAAAGTTATAAGCAATATCCTATAAACCTTATGCATGATAAAAATTGGTAACAATAAAATATTTCATTACTTTAAGAAATGATTAACTGGATAAAGGTCTCGTCCATATGTGTGACAAACCAATCAATATTGTTTACATAATACTAACTAGAGACTAACTTTCACTTCCTATTAAATTCAAAATTTTATCAAATTAATTTCTTAAGGAAATAAACCTCATTTCATCTCATAAATGGTGGGGCCATGAGCAATTCATGAACCATAGCTTGACCTTTAAGCATGCTTAATACTACAAACATTATTGGCTTAAGTGTAGGTGATAGATTAGTACATAACAATGCTACTTCAACTATTCTAATAAATTCCTCATTCAATTCTAATCTCAATTTTGAGTCAACAAACTCCATAGAGTATGATAGAAAATGAGTGAAGTATTTTTTAGACAAGTGATGTTATTGCTCCTTTCTGAGGCAGAAAACCCCAAAAAGACATGGCTTAGGGACCTAACACACACAAGGAATCAAAGAAAAATTAGGAAAGCAAAATTAGAGTTTAACAACACAAACCCTAGACCCAACATTCAAAATAGCATGAACCTAGGGTATTCAAGAAACATATGGATGCCACTCAAAGTTGTCTGATGAATAGTCTGATCTTTCGGAGTTTACATGAGGTGCCTATTTATAGGCTAAGATAGCAATTCTAAAGAGGCACAAATTTCTACTTGGGACAATTCCTTATTTAGAAGGAATTCATATCCAGGGACGAATTCTTACATAGAAAATAAACTCCTAATTTGGAGTGACTGCTATTACTTAGTCCTAACTCTTTAAGTACTCCAATGATATTAATAAGGCTTGGACTCTCCTTCAAGCTTGAATTTACACCATTTGAAGCTTAGTTGGGCTGAATGTCTTTAATTAGCCCATTTAGTGCTTTTTTCATCTTTCTAGTTTTAGCTCGTGTTGGCCTTCTGGAATGTACAATGGACCTCTTGCTTCCATTGAAGCTCTAGCTCGTGATGTTGAGCCTTTTGAAATATGCAATGTACCCCTTGCATCCATTGAAGCCTTCCACCCATCATCTCTATGGTTCTCATCATTCCCTCTTTCCTCAAAAGGATTCATCCTCAAATCATCACCTTATTTATACTTAATGATGTAGGGAAAGGTCTGAATGAATTTGATCCATTTGGCATGTCTTTTGTTCAACTTTCCTTGTACAAGTAGGACAGGAGCTGCACAAGGACTCATGCTTTCCCTTACATACCCTTTTGAAATAAGCTCCTTAACCTGCCTTTGAAGCTCTTTTGTCTCCTTAGGATTACTCTTATATATTGGCTGGTTTGGGATGGATGCACCAGGGATGAAAACAATTTGATTCTCAATTCCTCTCTTAGTTAGCAATCCACTTAGGACATCATCACGAAATACATCTTCCAATTCCTGCAATAGAATAACAACAACACTAGCCAAGATGGTTCAAGTTTATTAGTGTTAAAATAAGCCTCTTTGTACAAAAGTATGATCATGGATTGTTTGGCAAAAATTGCTCTTTTGACATCATTTTCTTTTGCATAAATACTTTCTGTTTTCTTCTCTTTCTTTTGTGTTCTCATGTTTTCTACTCTCTTTTCTCTTTTTTCAATCTCTCTTTTCTGTTCACTCTTATTTTTGATCCTTAGTTGATCCTCATAAGCTTGTTGAGGTGATAATGGTACAAGAGTGAGGAGTTTTTCATTCATTACAAAGGAATATCAATTCTTGAATCCATCATGCATAACTCGCCTGTCAAACTGCCAAGGCCTTCCTAATAGGATATGGCCCACTTGCATAGGTACAACATCACATAAAATTTCATCATGGTATCTTCCGATAGAAAATGACATAAGCACTTGCTTATTTACCTTGACTTCACCACTCTCATTCAACCATTGAAGCTTATATGGTCTAAGATGCTTCATAATAGGTAAATTCAGCTTCTCAACCATAGTTGTGCTACCAACATTAGTGCAACTCCCACCATCAAAAATCATACTACATATCTTATCTTTGATGAGACACTTCGTATGAAAGATGTTATCTCGTTACACCTCATTTTCTTCCTTCACCTGCATATTCAATGCTCGCCTTGTGATAAGAGCTACTCCATTAACCAGATAGTCCTCTCCATCACTTTCACCCTTTGATGATGGTACAAAATCATCATCTCCATGGTTATAGGCACGTCTCAACTGCTTGCTTGCTTTAGGAGCCTTATATTCCCCACGCCTCTTTTGTAACGCTGTTATTATATTGGCTTGCTCCTCCATCCACTCTCTCATATCATCAAATTTGGTATTCATGCACTAAAATTATTGTTACATAGCTTTGATCACGAAGGACACATCACCAGCTCCCTCCTGAGCTATACCTTTGTCTTTGGATGTCATAGTATTACTTCTACACAAAATAATTAGGATACCTACCTCACAGAACACTTCTTCACGTGTTTCACTCAAAGAAGGTGTCACTCTCCCTTGTGTTTACACTCTTTATGGCTTTTTCTTTATATGAACTTTCACTCATGCCTTTTACCACTCGGATTTCCCCTTTCAGCTCTGATTTAAAGTCAGGCTCTGATAACAACTGATGTGGAAAACCCCAAAAAGATATGGCTTAGGGACCTAACACACACAAGGAATTAAAGAACAACTAGGAAAACTAAAACAGAGTTTAACAACACAAACCTTAGACCCAACATTCGAAGGAGCACAAACTTAGGGTATTCAAGAAGGATGTGGACACCACACTCTAGAAAAGAAAGGAATTTGGAGTGATAAGTCAATTTGAACGCCACAAGAAGAAATACCTCTTGATAAGTTCTTTAGTTCTCAAAAGAACCGAGGGAGAAAACCCTTCCTTTCTATTTCACTAAAAGTTGTCTAATGAATTGTTTGATCTTTCAGAGTTTACATGGGGTGCCTATTTATAGGCTAAGATAGCAATTCTAAAGAGGCACAAATTTCTAATTAGGACAATTCCTTATTTAGGAGGAATTCCTATCTAGGGACAAATACTTACACAGAAAATAAACTCCTAATTTGGAGTGACTGTTATTACTTAGTCTTAACTCTTTAAGTACTCTAATGATATTAATAAGGCCTGGACTCTCTTCCAAGTTTGAATTCACACCATTTGAAGCTTGGTTGGGCTAAATGTCTTTAATAAGCCCATTTAGTGCTTTTTTCATCTTTCTAGCTCTAACTCGTGTTAGTAGGCCTTCTGGAATATGCAATGGATCTCTTGCATTGATTGAAGCTCTAGCTCATCTTATTGGGTCTTCTGGAATGTGTAATGGACCTCTTGCATCGATTGAAGCCCTAGTTTGTTATATTGAGCCTTCTGGAATGTGCAATGTACCCCTTGCATCCATTAAAGCCTTCCACCCATTATCTCCACGGTTCTCATCACTTTCACTACAGATTATTTATACAACATAAAAGTAATTTAATAATTTTAGTAGGTGTAATAATTTGTAATGAATACAACTTAGAAGAGTAACATAATGTTGGACAAATGTTATAGCACAAAACTTAACGACATTATGATGTACACTAAGTAGGTATAGGAATTGCTTCTGTTGGACTACCAGAAATTAATATACATTAAGAACAAATGAAATGTTCTCCATTAATTACTTCAAAGTGATGAATTCTTTATTGGTGACTCAATTATCTCCATATAGTTCATGGTATGACCAACTTTCACCCTTACAAACAATCCTTAAGTGGGAAAACCTAGAAGTGAGCTCAAAGCATACTAATTCTTATGAGAGACACCTTGGTGATCTCAAATCTAAGGATGACTTCAATAACCATCACATGAGAGATTTCATAGACATATAAGTAATGTTTTATTTAGGAATTCTTATAACAGTTCAATTCAATGAATTTGTTCAACTAATAAGTATTTGCATGTTTGTTTAAGTATCTTTATACTTCAATCTATATGACCAACTATTTTTTCATAAGGAAAAAACATAACCTTGTCTTGACGTTGCATTAACCATGAATATTTAGAAAAAATATTTAGATGTAATAGGTATCTCATAATTTTGAACTCATTATAATTAACTTTACAAAGTAGATTTATTTCATAGACTTTATCTTTACGTTTTACTAATAATGATATCATATATGTATCAAATATGTATTCATAATAGTAATCAACTTATTAGCTATTAAGGCATACTTAAACACACTATGCCCCACAGGGATATAGTTATGGATGTCTAACATATACACGCTCATCCACCCCAAGGCCTTACTATGACCGTGGTTAGTGTCATGAACATGAATTTTTTCAAAAGCAAAACCCCAATTGGGTCCAGCTCTGCAAGGCCTAGTTATAACATGCTTGCGATTGTTCTTATTACTGTTCTTTTGCCTATCATCCAAAAGGATAAAAGCTATCCACCTTAAGGTCCTTGTACTCATAAGCATTACAATAGTAGTACTTACACTTTGTGTAAGATAGTAGGGACTAGAGACAACCTTCAAAGGGATTATTGTATTCTCAAATGGTACAAACTATTAGCCTTAAGATATGTGTCATTCTTTTCCAATAATTTGTAGAGAGGTTAAGGTTTTTTATGCATCTCTCTCTTAGGCAACTCACACACAATAGTTGATAATAATTAACAAGTCTATTTACTTTACATGTTTACAGTTAACTAAAGATGATTGCATTGATGTTAGTGAATTAATATGCTTTATACCCCTTATGAGTAGCTTTTAAGTTGACCTACATTAGTTAGAACCACATAAGAATCAGACACCCAAGCATTAAATGCTTAAAGGTTAGATGTCTACCTTTAAGGATGTTAAACAAGAATTCTTCTTCATGCAATTAGGTGATTTTATGTTTTTTCTCGAGACTAATCATTTGATCATATTATCTACCTAAGCATGAAAGCCAATGCCATTCTTACATTTTCATCTTGATGTTTGAAAAGAGATTCTCAACATTTCGACATTTAAAAAATGGCAAATAAAGTTCAGATTGATCAAATGAGAGGATGTTCCTAATCCTTGAGGTTGCATTACCTTTCAAGCAAGCAAAAGTACATGTAGTTTTTAAAATAAGGGTCAACAAGTTTCTCTTCTTATTGTCAAACTTAAACATGATAGGTCATTAGTTTTCCAACATGCTTTAAGCTTTATAATAATATTATTTAATATCCAAATTTCACTAACACTCTAATTATCTTCATGTAGGCATGGATTTCAACCAAATGATGGCTTACGAGTGCAAATGTGGTAGCATGACTATGAACACTAATTCTACAAAAAACAAGCATCTCTCAACTACCATTACCATGACTTCCTATTACAATACTATTAGGACTTTTTGACTTTGATGCATATCGTGTGTCAACTTCCCCATCATTTGTAATGGGTACTCAATCGATTCCCCCTTTAGTTAGTGTGTGAGCTTTTAATGTCTCTCTACCTGTTAAGAAGGTGTCATATCCTCTTTTCTTTTTTAAAATTTTTGTCTCAAGTCATTCTCTAAAAAAATTTTAACCTTTAATTTATGGTTAAATTTTCTCCTATATAAAAATCAAAATGGAATTTGACAAAATAAAAGAATTGTAGCCTTATCTCTTAGTTTTTGTTTTTCTATAAGAATCTCTTAATTTAGACTTTTGGAGCAAAAGTTATTTTTAAAATACCAAATAATACTCAATTAGTTACAAGACAAAATTTTGCTTGGATTTGGATTCTTAATTGTGATATGATTCCTTCTCAAAAAAAACTCCAAATCTTAGAGGAATGTATTTTTCTGATTCTCTAATTGTCATTATGCTCCTCAATCAATATTCCTTCCTTTTTGTGACCCAAATTAATTTTGAGTATTCACATTGCTCCTCCCCTACAAAAGAAAGTAAAAATATGTAAAATCTACATAAAACTAAATTTAAATAGGAACAATAACAAAAAATTTAGATCAAAATTAGATAAAAATAAATATCAAATTAGACCTAATCAACAAATTAATGAAAGTACATGCAAAGGCTAGTGGAATTTTAGGCATGTGGAATGGGAAGTTCCATCCAATTACTCAAGCTTATAGCTACCTCAAACAACTTGCTTAGCAATCCAATAGGGTTTTTTCCATTTAGGTAGAAGCTTGTTAGTCCTCTTGCCATTTTTAATAGCTACCCATTGCCTTAAGACAAGGTCTTCCTTGTCAAGACGTCATTCCTTTACTCTTTTGCCATGATATTGAGCCATATTCATAGTCATTAGAATAAAGGCTTGCTTATATATTTCATCTAAGGAGTCTAGATTATACCAAAGCTCTTACTTATTGGTTTCTTTGTTAATGTATTGTTGCCTATGGCTAGGCTTCCCTAGCTCTATAAGACCATTTCCTTTGCACCAAACACAAGTGCAAAGTTTCACATATTAAGGACATGAGATCAAACTATCATCCAAATGGTTCAAATGAGTGCTCAATTTATGGTTTTGTTTAATGATGATCCTCATTCTTATATTGCAAACGTTTTTGAAATTTGTGATACTTTTAAGTATAATGGTGTGAGTTATGATGCTATTAGGCTTAGATTGCTTTCTTTTTCATTGTGTGATAAAACAAAGGGATGGCTTAGCTCTCTTCCTACTAGATTCATTACTACTTAGGCTGCTATGAAATAAAAATTTTTAGCTAAATTTTTCTTTTTAGGAATGATACAACTACTTTTACCAAATTTGATAATGAGTCATGGAAAAGATTTATAGATTTTCTTAAGAAGTGTCTTCATCATGGTTTACCAATATGGCTTTAAATTCAAGCTATTCACAATGGTTTATACCCTCCTAGTCATTTTATGTTTGATGTAGCTATAAAGTTACCATTATGAGAAAGATACCAAAAGAAGCCTATGATCTTTTAAAGAGATGGCTTCTATAATTACTAATAGGGTAAGGAAATAATTACTTAAAAGGGAGCTAGTTTAAAGAATGTTGATTCTTTTACTACTTTGCACAAATTGACTCTCTGGATAAAAAAGTTTAATAGTCTAAGAGCATCATCAATGAGTATTTCATCTAAAGTGTTATGCGAATTTTGTGGTCAAGTGTAGAATGTCAAGTAAAAATCATTTTTCTTCTAGTTTTTTGTTTTTTTTTTATATGCAAGCTAATGTTTTCTTATGGTGGTAGCACTAACTTAAATCCTCACTGCAATACTTCCAATCCATTATGGAAGGGTTATCTTAACTTTTCATTGACAAATAATCAAACTAAAACACCTCCAGGGTTTCAACAACAAATCAACAAGAGAAGAAGTAGGATAATAGTGCCAAAATTAGGTTCCAAAGTTAAGAGGCATCTAATAGGAATTTAGAAGTTCAAGTTGGACAACTTGTTAGTTTTGTTTTGGAAAGAACTCAAGGAGTTTTACCTAGTAGTACCAAAAAGAATTTGAAGGAACAAGTGAAAGCCATCACTTTAAGAAGTGGTCAGCAAAGAGTAGAAAATAAAAAGAGAGTGAAGAAGGTCATGACCTAGGAGAGAAGACACCCTAAACCTATGAGCATTAAAAAGGAGAAAAATAGTAGGTTTGAGTTATGGATTAAGGAAAAAATGACGATGGTGATAAGGAACAAATCTAGAAGGCTTCTTTATGACCCAAATGTTAAACCTTAGAAGTATAAAATTCCTTTTTCTCAAAGATTATTACAAGCTAAATTGAATAAGAAATTTGCTAAATTTTTAAAAGTGCTTAAAAAGTTTCATATTAACATTCCTTTTATTAATGCTATTTCATACATGTCGAGTTATGCAAAATTCTTAAAAGAGATCCTAACAAACAAAAGGAAATTATAGTACTTTAAGATGGTGAAATTGAGTTAAGAATGTTCTGTAGTTGTTCAAAACAACCCACTTCCTAAATTGAAAGATCTATGGAGTTTTTCTATACCTTGGATTATTGGTGGTGTTAATTGTGATAAAGCCTTGTGTGATTTAGGTGAAGTATTAATCTTATGCCTTTTGTTCCTTTTAGGAAGCTTAGATTGGGAAAATTTTCACTTATGGATGATATAGTAGATAGACATTTTAATATTTTTATGTTAGATGATTCTATTGAAAATTATATTACTAATGCCTTATATAGGCAAAATGGATTTTTAAGTGAGGAAAGCATGAAGGTCATGCCATACATAAAAAAAAACTACAATGGACCACTCTTTAGAGGAGAAAAATTTCTAATTTTAGGTCTTTCATCTTCTTTGAAGTCAAGTCATTCATCGAAGAGCTTCCTATTCTTAAATTAAAATCACCTCCTTCTCATTTAAAGGATGCTTATTTAGAAAATTCATCTACCCTACCTATTATTATGTCTTCTTCCTTAGCAGGTATTGAGGAGGGGAAGCTCTTAAGGGTTCTTTAGGAGAATAAAAGAGCTATTAAGTGGAGCACAACAAATATTAAAGGAATTAGTCCTTTAGTATGCATGCACAAAATTTTGATGGAAGATGGATTCAAATCTAAGGTTCAACTACAAAGGTGACTCAATCCTAATACGCAAGAGGTAGTGAAAAAGGAGGTAATCAAGTGGTTAAAAGCTAGTATTATTTTCTTATCTCTAATAGTACTTAGATTAGTCCTATTCAAATAATACCTAAGAAAGGTGGGACAACATTAGTAAAGAATGAGCATGATGAATTGATTCTTAAAAGGACAATAAGAAGACGAATGTGGAAAGACTATAGAAAGCTTAATGAAGCTATTAGAAAAAACCACTTCCTTTTTCCTTTTCTAGATGGTTATTCAACCTATCACCAAATACCTATTACATGTGAGGATCCAAAGAAAGCAACATTTACTTGTCCATATGGTACTTTTGAATTTAGAAGGATGTCATTTGGGTTATGTAATGCTTCAACTATTTTTCAAAGATGCATGATGTCCTTGTTTTCTAATTTTGTTCATAATTTCATGGAAATATTAATGGATGAGTTTTCTATATTTGGATCTTCATTCAATGCAAGCTTTCATAATTTCTCTATGATGCTTAAGTGATATGAAGTGACTAGACTTGTATTAAATTGGGTATAATGTCATTTTATGGTTAGCGAAGGTATTAGTTCTATGCCATAAAGTGTCTAATAAGGGAATTAAAGTAGATAGAGAAAAAATTAAATTAATTGAAAAAATTTTTCCTCCCAAATCAATTAAGGATGTTAGAAATTTTCTTGTTCATATAGGATTTTATAGGAGATTGATAAGATTTTTCTAAAATAGCTATTTTTTGTACTAATCTTTTGGTTAAAGAAGTAACTTTTGTGTCTAATAATGATTGTATGTGTGCTTTTAATTTGTTGAAAAGGAAATTAGTGATTGCTCCCATTATTGTCACACCTTAGGCATAGTTCTAAGACAAAGGAAAGAAAAGAAATTTTATATCATTTATTATGCAAGTAAAACAATGGATAATGCTTAAAAGAATTATACAACTATTGAAAAATTAAAAAAAAAAATTGCTTGCTATGGTGTTTGGTTTTGAAAAGTTTAGATCTTATCTAATTTTGTCCAAGTTGATTGTTTGCACTAATCATTTTGCACTTAAATAATTTCTTTCCAAAAATGACACTAAACCAAGGTTGCTTAGATGGACTTTTTTGTTACAAGAATTTGACCTATAAATTAGGGATAAAAAGGGAATTAAGAGCTTGGTAGCTGATCGTTTGTCTAAATTAGATGGCGACCATATAGGGAGTATGAACGACCAAACTCTACATGATGATTTTTAGATAAGTAATTGTTTTTAGCTTTTTTGTATGTTATTTCTTTGTCATGGTATGTAGACTTTGTTAATTATCTTATGAGTGATGTTTTGCCTCTTAACCTTTCTTTTCAACAAAGAAAGAAGTTTTGTTTTATTTTTATTTTTATTTTTTATTTTTTATGTAAGGCATTATTTATGGGAGGAGCCATTTCTTTACAAGATATAAAGAGATGGAATGACTAGACGACATCTACTAAAAGAAGAAGTTGGGTGTCATTCTTGGTTTTCCCATGACAAGGAAGTAATGATCACTTTAGCGCTTCTAAAACAACAACTAAGGTTTTACAATGTGAATTTTATTGGCCTACTTTATTTAAGGATGTCTATGCTTATGTGACTGCATATAATCAATCTCAAATGTCTAGTAATATTTCTAAAAGGAATAAAATACCTTTAAGCATTATTCTTGAGTGTGATATATTTGATGTTTGGGGCATAAATTTCAAGGGCCCTTTTTCCTACATTGTTTCATAATGAGTATATTGTTATTGTTGTGGATTATATAGGCAAGAGAGTAGAGGATATTGGGTGTCTTACTAATGACTCTAAGATGGTTATCTAGTTTTTAAAGAAAAATATTTTTACTAGATTTGGCACACCTAGGTATATCATTAAGATCCATACTCTAAGTCTATTACTAATGTCAAGAGTAGTCCAATAGTATAAAATAATGGGTTGAGTAATATATAATGAAAGCCCACTAAAAGTCTATATATATAAATATTATTTTATAGGAGGTGGCAGATAATGAATAAATTAAAAAACTCTATTTCTTTCGTTCAATTGCTTTATCTCTTTCTCTCTATCTTTCTCTCCTTTTCTCCAAACTTTATTTTCTTCTTTTGATTGCTTTCTCTCTCCTTATCTTTTTCTTCTCTCTCATGCAATCTATTCACGAATTTCATTCCTTTACGATCCTAACATGGTCCTTATGCATCTAGCCAACATTGTTGAAGAGTAGGGTCGTAGGGGGTGAAACCTAATGAAACATGACCCAATGAAACAACCTTAAAAGCCTTTCTGGAAGAATTCTCAAATGTCTTTTCCAAGCTCACTACCCTTACTCCCCCATGTGTACATGATCCTAGGATCATTCTTAAGAAAGGAGCCTAGCCCATAAATGCATGGCCTTACCAATACCTAGCTCTCCAAAAGAATGTCATCGAAGCCATGGTGAAGGAGATTAAGGATGTTGATACAGAGCAACACTAGTCTATCTGCTGCTCTCATCATTCTGGTGAAAAAGGAAGGATAATTGTTGGCGATTGTGTGTAGATTACAAGGAACTGAACAATACCACTGTCAAAGACAAATTCCCCATTCCACTCATTGATCAACTGCTCAACGAATTGGGAGGAGCAATTCTATTTTCTAAAATTGATCTTTAATTGAGTTACCACCAAATTTGGATGCACCTAATTGACGTGCATAAGAAGACATTTAAAACCCACAATGGCCACTATGAATTTCTGGTTCTTTCATTCGCATTAACAAATGCTCCATTGACCTTTTAGGGCCTGATGAATGACATCTCTAGGCCGTTTCTTCGAAGTTTCATACTGGTTTTCTTGAGCGACGTCCTGGTCTACAAAAAAACTTGGGATGACCATCTTCTTCATCTGCGCCAAAATCCTACAATTACTTTGGCAAAACAAGCTCTATGCAAAATAGAGCTAGTGTTTTTTGGCCCAAACAAAGGTCAAATATCTAGGCCATGTCATTTTAGTTGTCAGAGTGGTGACAGATTTCAAAAAGGTTAAAGCAGTTTTGAATTGGCCCCCCTACTAATCTTCGACAACGACTCAGGTTCCTTGGCCTCACCAACAATTAAAATCGATTTGTTTGTGGTTATGCAAGAATCACCCATCCCTTGAATCAACTCCTTAAAAAGGATTCTTCCTGCACTTAGTCACTTGATGCCGATGATGCATTCTCACAATTCTCACAATTTGAGATGACTTGGGTCACCGCCCTTATTCTTGCCATGCCTAATTTCTTGCAAGAATTTACCATCGCAATGGACACTTCCGATACGAGTATGATGCATTCAATAAGGACATAGAGGACTACGTATGAGAATGTGACGTGTCAATGTTGTAAATTCGATCCCTCTGCTTTTCCTAGGTTGTTACAACCACTTCCGATTCTAGGTGGTTTGTGGCAGGGTCTCACTGTGGACTTCATTGATCAGTTACCGTGAAGTATAGGAAAGGATACCGTTATAGAGGTTGTCAATCGATTCAATAGATATGCTCACTTCATCACCCAAACCCATCCATTCACTGCCAACACCATCGCCAAAGCCTTCATCGACAATGTTTTCAAACTACATAGATTACCAGAACAGATCATTGGCGATAAGGATTCGTTTTTTTTTTTAAGCCAATTCTAGCAAGGAATCTTCTGCTTTTAGGGTGTTTTAGTTAATTTCTCCACCACTTATCACCCTCAAATTGACAATTAGACAAAAGTCATCAATCACTGTCTTGAGACGTACTTGAGGTGTTCTACCAGTGCTTACCATCATCACTGGAGTTCTTGGCTATCACTCGTAGTATGGGGTTACATGACTCACTTCCATTCCAGCATTCATATGACACCATTTTAACCCTTATAGAGCTACTTTGCTCCAATCCACCCCCCATGCATGCCAGGCAACTCGACTATTCCTTTAGTAAATCAGCAGCTCTATCTCAAGGACGCCACCATCCGTCTACTACAATACTACCTCACTAAAGCACAAAACTGCATAAAGTAGTAATGTGACAGAAATCACTCAGAAAGAGAGTTTCAAGTAGGGGACTATGTCTTCCTCAAATTGCAACCATATCAACAGCACTTTCTGATGCAACGTCCCTACTAGAAATTGGCACTAGGTTTTTTTGGGCCGTACCAAGTTCTTGCTAAGATAGGTAAGGTGGCCAATCATCTAACATAATCTCCCTAAGCTAAAATCCATTTCATATTTTACATATCCTAGCTTAAGGTGAAGCTTAGTTCCACTCAAGACTTCACCCTTAAGTTGTCCCCTAAATTGTCGGACCTCTTGACCTAAGGCATTCCTCTAGCTATCTTGGATAGACAGATTGTTAAATACACCAACCGAGTAGTCATTTAGGTTTTAGTCCAGTAGTCTATGCGTGCCGCTCCTACTTGGGAATACCCTTATGATCTTGAGAAGAAGTACCCTACCTGTACCTTTTAGGACAAGGGTGCTTAAGAGCGAAGGTTTTGATATGAAGAAAAATAAAAGTCAATGTGGAAGCTTTTGGTAGTTAAATGTTATAGTGGTTCTAACAAAGTGCAGGAGGAGGAAAAATTGGGTTTCAATAGCAGGAATCATTTGAATTCTTCCTTGTTATCTTTAGAATCAAACTAAACAAACTGAAGCACAGCTCACCATCTCACAAGCATAGTAAACCATCTCATAAGCAAGGATCCTCAACTTAGTGCTTAAACAAAAAAAAAACAAAATTCTGGTACCTAAACCTATGAAAAATAGGTTTTCAAGGCACCGAAACCTTGAAGACTTCATAGAGATTTGAACGAGCTAAGGTTAAATCACATGGTAAATGGGTAGGAAACAAGGGAACCATTTAGTCCTAAATTATAATGTGGCTTGAAAGTCGAAAGATAGGGAGTGGCAGAGCTTGGTGGTCCACAGAGGGCAACAGGACAATTTAGGGTTGAGAGAGACATGTGAGTCGGCTGAAAGTATTAGGGTTTTCTTGAAGAAGAAAATTTATAAGAGGTTTAAAACATTGCCATTTCAACATCTGTGTGGCAACTCTCCTCTCTTCTTCAAACAGCATCATTCTTACATCAAACAACATTATTCTCTACGTTTTTACCACCTTGAATAGACTAATTGGATGGCCCAATTTGTAGCCCTTTTGTTGGATCCTTTCCCAACTTCTATTCATTCTTTAGACTAAAATTGATCCAGGGTCTTTCTTACCCTATAAATATTTATACATGTCCTTTTCTTGTTTCTAATAAATTGAAAATGAAATGGAGTTTGATGTAATCAAATTTTCTAAACCTTAATTTTATGTGATTTGGTTATGTCCTTAAAATAGTAATGGAATAATTAAAAGACAAGTATTTTAAAGAATTTCCTCATTTATAAAAATATATAAAAAAAATTCAAGTAATATAAATAAAAAGAAGAAATAATAGTCATGAAAATAGTAGTATAAAAAAATCATTTTCTTAAATTATTTACACTGATTGAAGAAAACTTATTAATGCAAGTAAATGATCCAATTAAAACTTAGACTCCAATACTTTCAAAAACAATAATAAATTTGCTTACTACTCATTTTCAAAACTTAAAATATTTTAGAACTCATGTCATAAAAGTAGAAATTCTAAAATTAAATCTTTAGAATTCCAAAATTTTAAGAACCTATCAATTGACCAAAGAATGCCCAAATGGGCAAGTAAATGGTTCAATAACCATTTCGAATTAATTGCCCTTTAAAACTTTTATCTATAGATTAAATTAAAAATAACAATAACACAACCTTCTAAACAACCTTAGAATTCTTTAAATAAAATAAAGGTTGAAAAATTCCTCTCCTTCTACAAATAGGTCAGTTTGATAATCATAATCTCATCTTTATTTTTGGTGTGAAAGATCACCGTAAAAAAGCATTTAAATACTTTCAAAAAATTTTTAAGAATACCTTCAAAAATTTTTTAGAAAATCTCATTCCTATTTATAGTATAAAAAATCACTATAAAAAGTATCTGAATACTTTTAAAAACTATTTAAAAAATCTCATTCCCATTGTGGGTGTGAGGAATCATTATTAAACCTATCTTAGACACTCTATTGTAAGGGATCACTGCAAAAAGTATTCCATCATTGTCAAAACTTTCAAAGCGATCTTTGTTAAAAGTGTTTGACAACCCTAATGCCCCAGTTAGACCACATATTCTCCATAAAAAAAACTTCCCTTACACCCTAGTTTCCTCCTCCTGTCTCATCAAAATATCAAAAACCCTAGTGTGCCCACGATGGAAAAATTAAAAGCCGCATGCAAGGAGAAAATAATAATAATAAAAGTCCAAGCAAGAAAAAGCATAAAAGTAAAAATGGATGAACAATAATACTATTACTTGCAACAAGCACTGGGGTTGATTACAACCTTCACTAAATATAATCATACTCCTAAGTTTTAAAAGATCATAATAAAGCTGACTAAGTCCTGTGAATTTAAAAACAAGGTGATCTTTTGAATCTTATTATAGTATTTCAATTTCATATAAAGTGATTGGTAGTGACTCCAAATCTACTAGCAAGAATACCCAGGCGACCTTCGATGTTAGAAGTCTAAGCAGGTGCATCTCTTTCACATCCGCTATATTCCTGTCATGGGTACACCATGACTTGTACCCTTCTAAAGTATAATTTTTAAAACTTATGAGAAAGTACTTTAGTTTGGATTATGGAGTGAATGAACTTCTGTGGTATAATTTTTAAAGATTCATGCATGATTAATGGTACTGGACGTACCATTTTGAAATGTACTTTAGTTGGATGGCATACAATTCTTGATGCTCGTCCTTGGTCAGTAGTGTAATAAAGTGAACGTCATGTGAACTCTCTCCCTAAAACTGGCACTTGGGAATGTGAGATAGTTGTTGCAAAAACTTTGACATTTTCTTCTTGTGGGCCATTCTTCTGTTATATTTAGACCTTTGGCATACAAAGGCTGACATGTTGTTTAATAGGTTGGCGTACAAATGTTGTGGAATGGCATACAATGAATCATACTTAACCTTGGTTTGGTAGCGCAACTCTGATGACACTATTCAAATTCTCACCCCGTAAATTCTAGATGTGGAAAATGTGATAGCAACCAAAATCGGGTTTATGAGTGGCTTACAATGTTTACATCTTTGACAAGAAAGTCTTTCCAAGTTTTCGTCTTATTCAAAGCTTATATTTCACCTAAGATACATAGATGTTATAATAAATTTCATGGTATGACAAACACGGATTAGTATTCTCTACTATGGCTATGTATATTCTAGTAGAGAGTGTACATTATTGCAACTGAATGTAATTTGTCATGTAATGTAACAATATTCTAAAGACAAGTTCTGAAACTTATGGAAAAGCACTTCAATTTTGGTTGTGGAGAGAGCACACACATACCATATAATGTTCCACGATTAACGTACAAACTTGTTGATCTCAGCGTACTATTTTGCTAGATGTACCGATTAGTTGGGATGACGTGCAATTTTATAATACTTGTTCTTAGGTTAGTAGTACAACAGAATGAACACCATGCGAAGTCCCACTTAGGTTGCAGAGTGAGCACTCTAGTGCTGTGCAGTTTTTTAAAATTAGCTTATTCAGTATAGAGGTTGTGTAATATATGTCTTCTTAGATGTATAATTGTGATGGGATTTTATACAAGTTGTTACACTCGTCTTTCCATCTATAGTCCAACAAAGTGAACACCATGATAACTTAAAGTCCAACAAAGTGTCCTTCTTTAGTTCCCTAGCGTAACAAAAAGGATCTTGCGGGATTCGCCCTTATGTATATTACAACATTACGTTGTGCTTGATTTGGCCTCACATTGAAACGTTTAGAGCTTTGTCGAGTCTTGGAATAGTATAGATTGAAAGTGGCATACAAATTCTGATAGATGTGGTATATTTTTGAAACGTGGCATATAATATGTTCAAACTGGCATAAAATGTTTGTTTGGTGAACAAACCTTCATTCGATAGTCGTCATTTGTCCAATGGGCGGACCTTGTGACAGGGACCCACAATGTACATTGTAGCCAAATGTCTGGTCGATTGACAAACTTATACGTCAACAAGTTTTCCCAAACAGTTGTGAGGACCATTTGAGCCTTACCCTAGAAACCCTTGTAGCGTTACGTTGTGGTTTAGTCTATCAACTATGCACACATCATTATCTTGGAATACAAGTTTTTATACATAGCATACGAATAGTATAAGATGACATGCAATATATATGAATCGCGGTATACCAAAACTCAAACTTGGATTAAAGTGTTTGGTCAATTGACAAATAATAATTCATTAGAGCTTGACTTGTATTAGGAGTCCTACAGGAGATGCACCCTGTGAGCGGTATGGTAGAGCGTTTGGTTTGTTGTCACACACACCTTCCTTTCTGTTCATTCACAGTTGGGAGTATTATGTGAGATGCACCCTGAAAGTAATAGACAAAAGTCGTCGCGGTGCAATTTAGCCTATATAATATAGATAGGAGATTGCACTTGTCATTTTTTCTTTAATACATTTTCAAATGTGGAATACTATTACTGGATTATGACATACATTATTTAGAGAACGGCATACAAAAATTTGAAACTAGCATAAAATGTTCGATCAATATACAAAGTATTCTTTCTTTGCATTCTCCCAAAACCAGGAGAACTATACTAGGGCCAACCTCGAAATAACTAGAGTTCCATAATGTGGTTCGATTTAGCACACTTGAAATGTAGTATAAGAAATTGAAATTGGATAAAAATGTTTGGTCAATTTACAAAGTATCCTTCCATAGCAATTTTTGAAAAAATAGGAGAGTTGTGTAAAGAGTAACCCCAAAATAACTAGCATACTACGTTTTGACTATAGTAAGTCCTACTTCTCTTCAGTTTTCATAGGTTTATACTCTGGGCAATTTTTTATGTGCAGTTTTAATCAACCATATAATCAGAGGATTATTTATTGTTTGATCAATCTGATTTTTGGTCAGTAGTTGGAGGACACATAAATCTTCTTCTTTGTAGAGGGTTGGATTGGATTTTTGTGAACTAAAAGGGTAGGTTTTCCATTAAATATGAGGCCTCTTAATTCTGGTAACTTTCTACTCTCTCATCTATGGTAGAGTTGGTAAACCATATGGATGAATATTGATCTATGGTCCAATTGAGTGGAAATTTGGACAACTAGTAGGGGACATCTGGGAGTTCATTTTGAACGGTTGGATTATTTCCTTAAGGTCTAATTATTGAGTTGTAGTTAACAGCACGTGGTTGGCCTATTTTGCTCAACTCATTAGTCTCTCTTTTAGTCCAAATTGAATTTTGTTCAATTTGTTTGATGTAATTGAGGTTATATATCTCTATTATACTCACTTAATTATAGTGGAGTTAACCTCTCACTTGGAGTATCCCGTGATTTTTTCTTCTTTGTGATTTGGAGGGGTTTCCCACGTAAAATTGGTGTGTTCTATTGCGTGATTTATTTGAATTGTCATTTTTGTTATTCAATCATCTCCTCACAAGTTCAAACAAGTCGGAGAAGTTTCCTGAGCTATTTATACTCTGCTACCCCTTTCTCCCATCAAAGTGGTATCAGAGTTAGGTTAGTGTATTTGACTCGTTTGAACGATGGAGTTGAATGTGAATAAATTGGTTTGTTTGAATGACACGAATTATCATATTTGGAGGAGTAAAATGAAAGATCTCTTATTTGTAAAGAAATTGCGCTTTTTAGTGTTTGTTAGTATGAAACATGAGTCTAAAACTGATGAAGAATAAGAATTTGATCATGAACAAGTTTGTGGTTTTACACAGCAATTTGTTAATGATAATATTTACAATCACATTTGCAATGAAACACATGTATGAACTTTGTGGAGCAAACTTGAGACTTTATATACTTTAAAGTCTAGTAATAACAAGTTATTTTTGTTAAAGAAAATGATGCAACTAAGATATAATGAAGGGAGTTCAGTTGCTGACCACTTGAATGAGTTTCAGGGTCTCATCGATTAGTTGTCAGGCATGGGCATTAAGTTTAATGATGAGGTTCTTGGGCTATAGTTACTTGCTACCTTACCTAATTTTTGGGAGACTTTTCAAATCTCACTCACTAATTCTGCTTCAATGGTATTTTATCATTGGAACTTGTAAAAGGTGGTGTGTTGAATAAGGAGATGAGAAGAAAATCTCACGGTTCATCATCATCCAAATTAAAGAATTTAATTATTGAAAAGAGGGGGAGAAGTCAAGGAAAAAGAAATGGTAAAGAGGGTAAAAGTAAAAGTTGAAGCAAGTTAAGATCTAAGTACAAAAATTTCCAGTGTCATTATTATGGAAAAAAGGGTTATATTCAGAAAAAGTGTTACAAGTGGAAGAGAGAAAATAAAAATGACAGTGATAAAAATGAGAAGAAAAATATGAGTAATGGTTGTGTTGCTACTGCATCCACTTCTAGTACTAGTGACCTTATTATTGTTTGTGATAAGGATATGATTAATCTGACATCTCATAAGACTGATTAGGTCATAGATTGTGATGCTTCTGTTCATGTTATTTCAAGAATGGAATTCTTCACAACATATACTCCTATTGATTTTGGAGTTTTGAAGATGGGTAATAACAGCTTAGTAGAGATAATTGGCATTGGTGATGTTTGCTTAAAGACTAGCAATGGAGTACAGTTGACATTAAGGGATGTTAGACATGTCCTTGATATCTATTTGAATTTAATTTCAATAGGAAAGTTAAATGATGAAAGTTTTTGCAGTATCTTTGATGATGGCCAATAAAAGCTTACTAGAGGCTCCCTAATTGTGGCATAATGTAGGAAATACTCCAGTCTATATCTCATACAAGTTACAATCTTTAAAAATGTTGTAAATGCAATAAAGAATGATAGTTTTATTAAATTATGGCATAACCAACTCAGTCACATGAGTGCAAAAGGGGATAAATTGTTTGACAAGATAAAACCAACTTCCAACCATAAAAAGTACAGCTTTAAAGAAGTGTTCTCACTGTTTTGTTGAGAAACAAAATAGAGTTACTTTTAAGAGTCACTCACCTTTAAGGAAATTAGAGTTATTTGAATTGGTGCATTATAATATGTGTGGTCCTTTGAAAGTATGCTCACTTAAAGGTACTCTTTATTTTGTGACTTTTATTGATGATCATTATAAGAAACTTTGGGTTTATGCTTTAAAGACTAAAGATCAAGTCTTTGATGTATTTAAATAATTTCATGCTGTGTTGAGAGACAGACTGGTAAGAAACTAAAATATGTCCACACTGATAATAATGATGAGTACTGTAGTCCATTTGACGAGTATTGCAAAAAGTATGAGATCAAACACTAAAGGATACCCCCTAAGACACCATAGTTGAATGGTTTAGTAGAAGGGATGAATATAATGCTGATTGAAAGGGTTAAAAGTCCTCTCTCAAATGCAAAATTGCCTAAATCCTTTTAAGGCAAAGTCTTAAATATAGTGACACATGTAATCTTAGTGTTCCATTACAAGGTGATGTTCCAAACAAAGTTTGGTTTGGTAAGGAAGTCTCCTATGACCACTTATGAGTTTTTGGCTATAAGGCTTTTGTTCACGTCCTAAAAGATGAAATAGGGAAGTTAAATATGAAGAATCTACAGTGTATCTTTCTTGATTATGGTAAAGATGACTTCGGGTACCATTTATATGATCTGGTTGAGAAAAACTTGTAAGGAGTAAAGATGTGTTTGTTGAGGATCAAAATATTGAAGACATTAAGAAGTTAACTCCTTAAGTTAATGATAATCTTACTAATATTGTTCCATTTCCTCAAACACCTTTAAGTGATCTTGTTAATGTTCATAGCATTGTTTAAGAACATGATGAAAATGTTCAACAAGATCATAATATACAGGGTGTAGGTGATATTGATGCTCCTATAAAAGATCATCCACACACACCCTCACCTCTATTCTAGCCACGGAGGTCCAATAGAATTCCAGTGTCTTCCATTCGGTACTCTCCTGATGAGTTTGTGATGTTAACTGATGGGAGACAACCTAAGTGCTATAAAGAAATAGTTGAAAGTAAGCACGGGTAGCATTGGATAGATGTCATGATCAATGAGATGAAATCTTTATATGATAACTCTACTTATAAGTTAGTAAAGTTACCTAAAGGTTAGAGAGCTTTGAAGAATTAGTGGATTTACAAAATAAAGCAAAAAGAAAATACTTCATGTTCACGATATAAAGCCAAATTGGTTGTCAAAGGATTAAATCAAAAGGCATCGACTTTGAGGAGATCTTCTCACCGGCGGTGAAAATTTCTTCCATTCGAGTTGAATTGAGTTTAGCTGCTAGCCATGACTTAGAGATTAAGCATATGGATGTGAAAATAGCTTTTTCTCTATGGTGACTTGGAAGAAAAAATTTATATGGAATAACCACGGGGTTTTGAGGTGAAAGGAAAATAAGATTATGTATGCAGGTTGAATAAAAGCTTATATGGCTTGAAATAAGCTCTGAGATAATGGTATAAGAAGTTTAAGTCTATTATAGGGGAGTAAGGCTACAAAAAGACTACTTCTAATCATTATGCTTTTGTTCAAAGATTCATTGATGATGATTTCAACATTTTACTACCTTATCTTAATGATATGCTTATTGTTGGTCATAATGCTTCTATAATTAATAGAGTTGAAGTAAGAGTTGAGCAAGTCTTTTGCCATGAAGGACTTGACCAGCAAAGAAGATCTTTGGTATGTTAATCACTTAGGATAAGAAAAAGAAAATGTTATATCTATCCCAAAAGCAGTACATTGAAAAGGTGTTTCAGAGGTTTAACATGGATAAGGCTAAAATGGTAAGCACTCCTTTTGCTACACAATTTAAATTATCCATTAACCAATGTCTTTCCATAGAGAAAGAGAAGGAAGAGATGCAAAGGGTTCCTTTTGCATCAGCTATAGGCAGTTTGATGTATGCAATGGTGTGCACGAGGCCTGATATAGCTCATGCAGTTAACATAGTTAATCGATTCCTTTCAAACCCCAGTGAAGAGCATTGAATGCAATGAAGTGGATAATGAGATATCTCCGAGGCTCCACCGATTAAGACTTTGTTTTAGGAGTGATAAGTTTATTCTTACTAGGTTTACAGATTCAAATATGACAGGTAACATTGACTCTAGAAAATCTACTTCAAGTTATGTGATGACTTTTGCAGAGGGAGCAGTGAGTTGGCAATCTTGATTACAAAAATGCGTTGTATTGTCTACTACAGAGACAAAGTTTATTATAATAACTAAAGTATCTAAAGAGTTACTTTGGATGAAAAGTTTATGAAGGAATTTGGTTTTGAACAATCAAATCATGTGTTGTACTAAGATAGTCAGAGTGTCATTCATCTTGGTAAGAATCCAACTTTTCATACTAAATTAAAACATATTGACGTGCAATATCATTAGATACGAGATATTTTTTATTCTAAATAACTGACACTTGAAAAAATTTATATAAATAATAATGTTGTTATGATGACAAAGATATTGTCAATATAGAAATTTGAGTTGTATTGTACATTGGTTAGGATGACTAATATCTCCACATAATCGAAGGGGGAGAATTGTTGGACTTATTGGTCCCTTCCTATGTGAATATATAGCTCAAAATCTTTTATTTTCATATTTTTTAAGGCCACAACCCAAAATAATTAAAATGGGTATAAATACCTCTTTTACTAGAAAACCTAGTCAACCAATTGTGAGAAGAAAAAAAAAAGGCTGCCAAAAGAGAGAAGAAAAGAAGGAGACCGCTAAACGAGAGGGAGGGAAAAACAGTAATTTTTGATTTTATATTTGGAAAGGATATCAGTATTTGATCAAACTGAAATTTGGATAGTTGATATAAGATGTTTGGTTCTTAATTTTGAATGGTGGAGAGTGTGTTTCAAGCATAGTAAGTGTTGTTTCTCTTCAATTTTCTTAGGTCTATATTCTGGGCAATTTTCTGCATGCAGTTTTGATCAATTGTGTAATCAAAGGATTGTTTGTAGTCCGATTAAGCTAATTTTTTGTCAGTAGTTCGAGGACACATAAATTTTCTTTGTGGATGGTTAGATTAGGATTTTGTGAATTGTAAGGGTAAGTTTTCCATTAGAGCCGAGGCCTCTTAATTTTGGTAATTTTCTACTCTCTTATTTATGGTAGAGTTGGTAAAGCATGTGGATGAATATTGATTCGTTGTCTGATTGGGCTGAAATTTGGATAACTGATAGGGGACATCTAGGAGTTCATTTTGATCGGTTGGATTATTGCCTTGAGGTCTACTTGTTGAGTTACAGTTGACAACACGTGATTGGTCTGTTTTACTCAACTCATTAGTCTCTCTTTTAGTTCAAATTGAATTTTGTTCAATTTGTTTGATATAATTAAAATTGAGTACCTCTATTGTACTCACTTAATTATAGTAAAATTGACCTCTAACTCAAAATATCTCATAATTTTTTTTCCTTTGTGATTTGGAAGAATTTTTCACGTAAAATTGATATGTTATCTTACATGATTTTTTTACATTATTATTTTTATTATTTAATTATCTCCTCACAAGTTCAAGAAAGTAGGAGAAATTTTATGAGCTATTTATGTTTCGTTACCCCCTCTCCCATCAATATTCTCATGGAACTATAAGGACTGTGTCAAGGGTAAACTCTAAAACAGTAACACATTACATTGTGGTGCAATTTAACCTGCAAAAAAATATCTGGAGGTCGCACGTGTCATTTTCTAGGTTGCTAAAGCGTACTTATTATTCAGCTTGCTAAACTGGAATGAAACATTTTTTGGGTTGTTAAATTAGAATAAAAAATTTTCTATCAAACCCATTAAAAAATTATTTTATGGTGAATGACCTAACAACTCCAAGTGTAGGGGTAGGTGCTCAAAATCGCTAAAACATTACGTTGTAGTCGATTGGACCCTTCAAAATTAATATTCGAAGCTTTTTGTGTTATTTAGTGGAATACTAAGTTTTAATGTAAGCATACAATTTTAGAAATATGTCTTATAATTTTTAAATAATCTCATGCAATAACTGGACAACAATGTAATATGTTCGGTTGGTCAATAAGTTGTCTTTTCTTAGAGTTCACTTCATATATAAGAGGCACGTGACAAATAAATTCCAAGGGGAGTGTTAGAGTAAAATATTTGGTCGGTTGGTAAACACCACTTAATTATTCATCTCAAGCAATATACCAGACTCTGCAATATAGACTACTAAAACCACTAAAGCATTTATGTTGTCATCAGTTAATGAACATTTGATTGTGGGGATGTCATTGACCACAATATAGTGCTTGAGTGGTCTTGGGAGTGTGTCATGCACAGTCAAAGGCGTTGCTTGAGTTCAATAATTGAGTGAGGTTCATCACCTGACATAACATTTTACTCAAATGTACAATTTAACGCCCATCTCTCTTATTCTTCCTATTAAAGAAAAGGCAAATAAGGAAAGACAACTAGCTTAGGAACTAACCAAGATGTTATGCTACTATCCAATTATTGGATGCTCATTTCAAAATTTTATATGATACATCTCCTAAATTGTATGCCAATATTAGAACTTCATATTCCATCTGATGTCTAAAATGTTAGGTGCATCTTGCATAGTACTGTCATTGTTCGAGATCAATGATTGTAATACCCCTCTTATATCAGAAAGAAATAGAAGGGAGAATGATTTATAAGTTAAATAATAATATAAATAAAGTACTAATTAGATCTTTTTTACGCTATAGTGGCCCAAGTTTGTGTGGAAATCTCTTTTCTGTCTCACTACATGCAATGCGATGATGCCTAAGTTCATGTGAGGGCTCAAATTGGTATCAGAACCTTACACTAGTTAGAAATGGAGAAGTTAGGTGCCAACAGGGTGACAGCCACTTCTTTCACCTGTTTAGCTTGTAAGGGCTACTGGGGGCTATTTCTACAATCTTGCCACCTAGTGATGTGATCCTATGATTTTGTATCTTGTAGTGACGAGGATGTCATTTATTTAATGAAAGTCGACTATAATATCCTTTCACATAAAAAAGAAAGAGTTGTGATAGGTAAAACATCAATTGGATCCTTTTTTAATTATAGTGGTCTAATTTAATGTGAAATTTTTTTGTCTATCTCACTACCACGTGATCCTTTTCTAGTATGATTTCCAAAATTTATAGGAAGTTTTAAGGCTATCACACTCTTAGCACATAATTTTGAAAGTTTGGGATACAATTTATAGATCTCGGCGTACTATTTTGCAAAGTGTAAAATTTTGACGGGATAATGTGCAATTTATAATACTAGTCATTAAGTTAGTAGTACAACAAAGTAAACTCTTAGATTTAAAAAAAAAAAAACAAATTGTCATCATAAATATTAATATTTCAAATTTTAAAATTAAATAATTTTACATAAATAATATTATAAATGATATATACTTGATTTTTGCAATAATTCTGACCATTGATATGATTGGAGAGTTCATTTTAACTTAATAATTAATTTCTCTCTCATGAGTTTTATTGTAATTATACACTTTTAAATAAAAGTTTTTTGCATATTAAGAAAATAATTTACTAGTTATAGTTATATATATATATAATTTTATAATTTAAATTAGATATATTCATTAATACTTAAATTATATTCAAAATTATTTTTTTAATAGTAAAATAATATATAAAATTATTTCTTACTCATTAGGCTATATTATGAATAAATTCTTAATAAGAATATTGTTCAAAAATATTTTAATATTATTAATTAAAAATATTATAATATTTTCCTACTTGATCCGATTAAAGTTTATTATATTAATCATTATGTACAAATGATGATCTTGCAATTTATCATAATATCATAATATGATAAACCATTAATAGTAACTATGGTGGTTATATCGTATTTGACTAAAATACTCCATTTTGTACACTACAACACTTGTAATATATTATAAAAAGCTCATAAGACATAATTTTATAATGGTCTATAATCATATTTTATAAAGACTTTCTTATTTATTTTAAAATAATAATGTGTACACTGTTATAAGATAACATGAAATATATAATGTATATTACAAATTCATCAATGAGTTTTGAGTATTATTATATTATATATCATTAATTATCATTAGTACAATCAAAATTTATTTTGAGAATATATTCTCTACATAATATTAGTTGTAAATTTTTATATTAATTTACTATCGTGAAATTAATTAGTATTTTATAAATACTCTTCATTTTTTAATCTTCTCCTTAATAACCAAATACTTTAATTTTTATTAAATTTGGTACCCTTTAAGTATTTGTCATTTTTAGAGAAAAATACTATTACGAAATTATTACATAAATTTTTAGCAATTTAATAATAAATATATAATCACTTGTAAATAGTTGAATTGTTTTGTATATGAGTATGTAATTCTTTATTCCTTTAAGTACCTCAATACTTTCTAATGATTCATTATAAAATTATTTTTACACTTACCTAATATTTCAACTATAAAATTGATATTTGGTTTAATGAGGCATGTATCTATATTAAACTACTAATATAGAAACCTATAAAATTGATTCCATCTCCTTACATTTCACATCATTTTTTACTCTTATATATAAATTACATAATCATTTGGAATACTTGATCTCTTTTCACTCTGAGATATTTTTTAATATTATCTCTTGTAGTTTATTTATATTAGTTAGTTGTGAATTAGTTCTTTCAAAAAGTATTTCTTTATCCAAATATTCTTTAATATCTGGAACAACATTTGGTGATATAATGAACAAAAAACTATTATGGATAAAGAAATATTAACTTCTTTTATATCCATATCTTGACATTCATTACTCCCACTAATTTCACTATTTTCAATGAATTATATTATCAGTTTTTTAAATTTTTTAATTATAGTTATACACTTTAGATTTCTCTAGATAACTAATAAAGTAATTATTAATTTTTTGAGAGTTTAATTCTTTAGAAGAGGATTCTTGCTTTTGCTAAATAACTCCAAATATTTAAGTGCCTTGAATTAGGCTTTTTTTACATTTGCAGCTCAATAAGAGTACTTTGAATTTCCTTATCAGGAATTCTATTTCACAAATAGTTTATGGTTTGGATGGCATACATTCACAAAAACTTGAGTTGAGAGGATTTACTTATTATACTCCTGACTATATTTGTTAAAGTGTGTTTGACATAGTTTATCATACATATATATTATAACTTTTAAGGAATTTCACAAATAAATTTGGACATTGCTCTAAATTATTATATTTTCTATAATATTTACCATCAATATAAGATCTTACAATTTTCACTTTTTATCTAATTACTTATAATTTCCTTTATATATACCTAAAGAGTATCTAATGATTGATATTTTCATAAAGCAAATATATATAACTATAATATAAAAAATTATCTATAAAGATAATGAAATACAATTTTTTATTAATGACTGTAGTGTCAAAAGGTTCATAAATAATGGTGTATATAATTTCAAGAAACTAGGTATTTCACTATTATTATAAGATCTTATAATTCTCACCTTTTGTCTAATTATTTATAATCTCCTTTGTATATACCCCAGCGATATCCAATCATTGATATTTTTATGAAGTAAATAGACATAACTATAATGTGAAAAATTATCTATAAAGGTGATGAAATACAATTTTTTATTAAGCATTGGAGTGTCAAAAGGTTTATAAATATTGGTATGTATAATTTCAAAAAGGTAGGTACTTCTTATGGCTTCTTTAATGCTCTATTTCATTTGTTTTACACTTAATTCAATCTATAAATATTCTAAGATAAGCAAAATGTACATTTAAAAATCTCATTATTGATCAATCTCATTAATATTTATTTGAATATATGACCTAAACATTTATGTCACAAGTAAATAAAATTTTCATTTATCATATTACACTTAATTTTAATATTATGATGCATGGTAAGTAAGAACTTTTTTAAATTTTATTATATTTCAATTGACATGAAACATTAATAAAAATGGATTAAAACAATCAAATTATAATGGATCTTTATATCGTTATAGATGTATAAAAGAATAGTGGAAGGTTAAAACTTATAATTATTTTGATTATATTGAAGTATAGGAAAAAGTCTTATTATATGAAAATAGGTAAAGGAAATTTAGTTCGTCCATTCAAATACATCTTCCAAATGACACAAAAAGATTTCCAAATTGGTTTAAAAGTTGGTTTTTTTAAGTAAGGTTTACATTATTTAGCTCTACCTATAAAGTAAGAACTATTTATGAACAATTTTGTGAAGCAAACAAAGAGGTTAAAGGCCCCTTGTTAATGTTTGTAACCTAGTATCATGTTCTATAGATTATTAAATGAGACTATACCATTATCATTAAACAAGTTAATATCTTAGATGTTGACATTAGACTTGTTTAATAGCTGGCAAAACAATTTATATTTGATGGTGGGAAAATTTTGATTTTTTTATTATGATGGAGTCTACACGAGAAAAGGACTCATTTATATAAATGATCCTAAGGCTCTACTACCAAAGTCTACTCGACTAATTTCAAAGAGATATTAAAGATTTTAATGAAATTTACATTAAAAGAAAGGTTATTAGAAATGATGGCTGCTTTGCTTTAACTAGATAAAGACACCTAAGATGACCAAACTAAGATTAGTTAAAAGCACCTTAATGATGATATTATACAAGATTTTCAAGACCCACATGAGTTATAAAAGGAAAAGGATAAGCAACTTTCAGTGAACAAGATGTTATGGGTCAACTTCAATAAAACTACTTTAGTAAAAGTAAAGGATAATAGAAAACAATAAAGAATTCCACTTTGAAAAATAGATTTCTCCTATTATGGTTATCACCTTTTTCTATGTATAAATAAGACTTCTCATAAGTTAAGAAGGGTAGAGTCTAATTTGCTTCTTTCTTTCCTTTATAATATCTTTCTTTTCTCTTTTGTAACATAAACTTGTAATGATATTCAACATTCAATGAAAACTTTATTTCTATAAGTATTGTGTTCTTCATTGTCTTCTTTTAGATTGGTGTAAGATAGGAATGGGTATATATATCTATGTATATGTATTTATATATATAATGAAAAGTATATATGTATGTATGTAGATATATAACAAAAAATATATAAAAACCAAATTAAGCACACCATTCTAAAATAAAACAATAAGGAATAGAGTACTAGTAAATGATCTTCTCCATTATACATTATATCTATTAAATTTAGTTAAAATTCTTGAAAAAAAAAGTTATAAGCAATATCCTATAAACCTTATGCATGATAAAAGTTGGTAACAATAAAATATTTCATTACTTTGAGAAATGATTAACTGGATAAAGGTCTCGTCCACATGTGTGACAAACCAATCAATATTGTTTACATAATACTAACTAGAGACTAACTTTCACTTCTTATTAAATTCAAAATTTTATCAAATTAATTTCTTAAGGAAATAAACCTCATTTCATCTCATAAATGGTGGGGCCTTAAGCAATTCATGAACCATAGCTTGACCTTCAAGCATGCTTAATACTACAAACATTATTGGCTTAAGTGTAGGTGATAGATTAGTACATAACAATGCTACTTCAACTATTCTAATAAATTCCTCATTCAATTCTAATCTCTATTTTGAGTTGACAAACTCCATAGAGTCTGATAGAAAATAAGTGAAGTATTTTTTAAACAAGTGATGTTATTGCTCCTTTCTAATGTGGAAAATCCAAAAAGACATGACTTAGGGACCCAACACACACAAGGAATCAAAGAATAATTAGGAAAGCTAAATCAAAGTTTAACAACACAAACCCTAGACCCAACATTCGAAGGAGCATGAACCTAGGGTATTCAAGAAGCATATGGATGCCACACTCTATAAAAGAAAGGAATTGGGAGTGATAAGTTAATTTGAATCCCGCAAGAAGAAAAATCTCTTAATAAGTTCTTTAGTTCTCAAAAGAACGGAGGGAGAAAAACCTTGCTTTCTATTTCACTTAAAGTTGTCTGATGAATAGTCTAATCTTTCGAAGTCTACATAAAGTGCCTATTTATAGGCTAAGATTGCAATTCTAAAAAGGCACAAATTTCTACTTGGAATAATTCCTTATTTAGGAGGAATTCTTATTTAGGGACAAATTCTTACATAGAAAATAAACTCCTAATTTGGAGTGACTGCTATTACTTAGTCCTAACTCTTTAAGTACTCCAATGATATTAATAAGGCCTGGACTCTCTTTCAAGTTTGAATTCACACCATTTGAAGCTGGTTGGGCTAAATGTCTTTAATTAGCCCATTTAGTGCTTTTTTCATCTTTTTGGCTTTAGCTCATGTTATTGAGCCTTTTGGAATGTGCAATAGACCTCTTGCATCCATTGAAACTCTAGCTCGTGATATTGAGCCTTCTGGAATGTGCAATGTACCCCTTGCATCCATTGAAGCCTTCCACCCATCATCTCCATGGTTCTCATCATTGCCTCTTTCCTCAAAAGGATTCATCCTCGAATCATCAACTTGTTTATACTTAATGATGTAGGGAAAGGTTTGAATGAATTTGATCCATTTGGCATGTCTTTTGTTCAACTTTCCTTGTACAAGTAGGGCAGGAGCTGCACAAGGACTCATGCTTTCCCTTCCATACCCTTTTGAAATAAGCTCCTTAACCTGCCTTTGAAGTTCCTTTGTCTCCTTAGGATTACTCTTATATGCTGGCTAGTTTGGAATGGATGCACTAAGGATGAAAACAATTTGATTCTCAATTCCTTTCTTAGTTAGCAATCCACTTGGGACATCATCACAGAATACATCTTTAAATTCTTGCAATAGAATAACAACAACACTAGGCAAAGATGATTCAAGTTTGTTAGTATTAAAATAAGCCTCTTTGTACGAAAGTATGATCATGGGTTGTTTGGCAAAAATTGTTCTTTTGACATCGTTTTCTTTTGCATAAAAACTTTCTGTTTTCTTCTCTTTCTCTTGTGTTCTCACGTTTTCTACTCTCTTTTCTCTTTTTTCAATCTCTCTTTTCTATTCACTTTGATCCTCATAAGCTTGTTGAGGTGATAATGATACAAGAGTGATGAGTTTTTCATTCATTACAAAAGAATATCAATTCTTGAATCCATCATGCATAACTCGCCTATCAAACTGCCATGGCCTTCCTAATAGGATATGGCCCACTTGCATAGGTACAACATCATATAAAACTTCATCATGGTACCTTCTGATAGAAAATGACATGAGCACTTGTTTGTTTACCCTGACTTCACCACTCTCATTCAACCATTGAAGCTTATATGGTCTAGGATGCTTCATATTAGGTAAATTCAGCTTCTCAACCATAGTTGTGAACATTAGTGCAACTCCCACCATCAAAAATCATACTACATACCTTATCTTTGATGAGACACCTTATCTGAAAGATGTTATCTCATTGCACCTCATTTTTTTTCCTTCACCTGCATAGTTAATGCTTGCCTTATGATGAGAGCTACTCCATTAACCAAATACTCCTCTTCATCACTTTCACCCTTTGATAATGGTACAAAATCATCATCTTCATGGCACGTCTCAACTGCTTGCTTGCTTTAGGAGCCTCATATTCCCCACACCTCTTTTGTAACTCTGTTATTATATTGGCTTGCTCCTTCATCCATTCTCTCATATCATCAAATCTGGTCTTTATGCACTCAAATTATTGTTACATAGCTTTGATCATGAATGACACATCACTAGCTCTCTCTTGAGCTGCACCTTTATCTTTGGATGTCATAGTATTACTTCTACACAAAATAATTAGGATACCTACCTCACAGAACACTCCCTCATGTGTTTCACTCAAAGAAGGTGTCACACTCCCTTATGTTTATACTCTTTATGGCTTTTTCTTTATATGAACTTTCACTCTTGCCTTTTACCACTTGGATTTCCCCTTTCAACTTTGATTTAGAGCCAGGTTCTGATACCAACTGATGCGAAAAACCCCAAAAAGATGTGGCTTAGGGACCTAACACACACAAGGAATCAAAGAACAATTAGGAAAGCTAAATCAAAGTTTAATAACACAAACCCTAGACCCAACATTCGAAGGAGCACAAACCTAAGGTATTCAAGAAGGATATGGACGCCACACTCTAGAAAAGAAAGGAATTGGGAGTGATAAGTCAATTTGAATGCCACAAGAAGAAATACCTCTTGATAAGTTCTTTAGTTCTCAAAAGAACTGAGGGAGAAAACCCTTGCTTTCTATTTCACTTAAAGTTGCCTAATGAATTGTTTGATCTTTCGAAGTTTACATGGGGTGACTATTTATAGGCTAAGATAGCAATTCTAAAGAGGCACAAATTTCTAATTAGGACAATTCTTTATTTAGGAGGAATTCCTATCTAGGGACAAATTCTTACATAGAAAATAAACTCCTAATTTGGAGTGACTGCTATTACTTAGTCTTAACTCTTTAAGTACTCTAATGATATTAATAAGGCATGGACTCTCTTTTAAGTTTGAATTCACACCATTTGAAGTTTGGTTGGGCTGAATGTTCTTAATCAGCCCATTTAGTGCTTTTTTCATCTTTCTGTCTCTAACTCGTGTTAGTAGGCCTTCTGGAATGTGCAATGAACCTCTTGTATTGATTGAAACTCTAACTCGTGATATTGAGCCTTCTGGAATGTGCAATGTACCCCTTGCATCCATTGAAGCCTTCCACCCATCATCTCTACAGTTCTCATCACTTTTACTACAGATTATTTATACAACATAAAAGTAATTTAATATTTTTAGTAGGTGTAATAATTTGTAATGAATACAACTTAGAAGAGTAACATAATATTGGACAAATGTTATAGCACAAAACTTAACGACATTATGATGCACACTAAGTAGGTATAGGAATTGCTTTTATTAGACTACCAAAAACATAAAAAATAAAAATAAAATTGAAATAGAATTCTTTTTTTTTTTAATGTTTTCTATTCTATATACACACAATTCTAGTTACTGATAGATTAGTACAATATTTCTACCTTATTTTATCCATAGAGGTAGGATTTTACTTAAGCAAATAGATGTTTAGTTTGATTTTGATTGACATATAAACTAAGAATTAGAATTTGGTTGAATAAATGAAACAAAAATGAGAGAGGTCATAACCAATCTAGGAGCCATGAAATGTTGGTCAAATTAATATTTCATATTGCTCAAATCTATTCGTATGGTTGATTTAAACTATGTGAAATTGAGGACTATTAAAAAAGCCACGAGTTTGTTAGTAAATAGTAATTTGATGACAACTGATAAGGTGATGGTTAAGAGTGATGCAACCCACGTTCTATCCTAGATGAGTAATGTAAACAATCATCTATGGAAATGGAGTCATATATACGTGTGTGTGTGTGTGTGTGTGTGTGTGTGTGTGTGTGTATTGATAAAAATGAAAGAAAAACTCAATTTGCTCCAATATTTTAGAAAATAAAATGTTAAAGTTCAAAAAACTATCAAAATCCCTAATTTAGTTTTTTTTTTATGAAAAAAAAACAAAAGAAAACGTAAAATCTCACTACTACCCAAAACCTTACTATTCTCCCCTTTTGTCTCCCACACCAACAACCCATTTTTCGCCTGTCTCTCACAGCCAACACATCCTTCCTCTAATTCTTTATGCTCTCTCATTTCTTAATGCTATTCACTTTTCTTGATCAACTACTCAGAATCAAGTATTTATTTTTCAAGCCCCACCTTTGCTTTTAGGATTGACGAAAAAAAATTTTTTACTTTCAATATTGTTGAATAAATTCATTAAGCTCCCCATTTGTGAGTCATTCTACAATGGTCTTCCATAAATTATTAGTTTCTTTTGTTCCTTCAATTAATTCAATAGTGATTTCTCATTCATATTATTAGTAGTATGTTCTATTTCCATTTCTACTTGTTTGATTTCATTAATGTTAGTCTAAATTACTTGACAAGTATCTTCATGAATAGTGTTTTATGAAAAATATGATTAGTTACTTCAAATTCCTTCCTTAATGGCCACAAAGTGGTAAATTCATTTGTTGGTAGTTCAAAAGGCGAAGTATTATTTATTTGAAATTGTTCTAGAAGAAGATACAATTCTCTAACAGTGTCCTCTCTTAAAAACCATGGAGGAGTTGTTGAATATCAAAATATTAGAGTTCAAGAATGGTCGATCTATACGAGAAGTGGCCAATTAGATTGTATAGAGAAGATTTTAAAGGTGTCAAAGGATATATATATATATATATATATATAGATTAAGGAAGTTATGTGTTCATGACTCTAACACGAGTGAACTGGATTCTTGTGGATGGAATTCCTCTGTTGTGCAAGTGGCATCGTTTGAAGAATGACCATAGTGGATAGAACAAATCTGTAGGTAGCATGTTGTCAAATAGAGCAAAAATAAGAGTAAAAATTGGAAAAAGACTTTGTTCTTTTTTAAGTTTCTTATGCTTTGAGATGAAAGATTGAGGGTGGTTTTGTGGCTGGAATGTTATGGTAGGCATTTGTTTGCGATTAATGGCTTAGGTCACATAAGCTACTTGTATTAATGCCACTATGGTGGTCTCCTTAATCGTTTGTGTTTCAAAAAATGGTAGGGGGATTAATGAGATTCTTTAAACTATTGTATATAAAGATAAGTCAACTTGAAATGGGGATATGGGGTCCTTGGTCTTTCTTGGAGAGGACCACTGATTGGGAGATTCGAACAAATTTTAATGTTGGTTTGGCTTACTTGTTGCATGGTGATGGTACTAGTTTGTAGTATAGGGATGGCATTGAGCTAGTGCGAGAAGATCATGCAGCTGGCCAATACTTAGGGTGGTTGCTAGTTATTTATGCAATTCAAGGGCTTGGATTTGTCCATTTTCTAGGGGCAGCTAAGGGATTTGGTTTGAGATTATAAGTTGATCATTGGCTGATAATAGACAGTTTCCTCTAATGCCAGCACAACAATTTGACATTAGTCTATTGTTCTAGTTTACAGAGGTTTAAGTTTTTGCAAGTTACATGTCTTAGTTTTTGTTGCAGCAACTAAGTTATTAGTCAAGACACTACAGCACGCAGACCATTGGATTTAATTATATGCTTGACAACATAACATCAGTTTCAATAGAGTAGTTGTTTTCCCATAATGGTTTTGTTAGATTCTTCAAGGATCAATTTTGTTCTGTGCTTTGGATGGTGGAAGTTGACTCTTGCTTCCATTTCTTGACACAAAGGTTGATTGCAATGGTACTTGTCCACATGGTACTTTTGAATTTAGAAGGATGCCATTTGGGTTATATAATGCTTCAACTATTTTTCAAAGATGCATGATGTCCTTGTTTTCTAATTTTTGTTCATAATTTCATGGAATATTAATGGATGAGTTTTCTATATTTAGATCTTCATTCAATGCAAGCTTTCATAATTTTTCTATGATGCTTAAGTGATATGAAAAGACTAGACTTGTATTGAATTGGTATAATGTCATTTTATGGTGTAGCGAAGGTATTAGTTNACAAGGAAACCTTAGTCGTAGAATACATGATGAAGAGATAGTTTTTTAATGTATTTAAGACTACGAAATGTCCTTCTAATAAGAAAGGAAGTTTTAAAGTGTTGATGCTATGGATGATATAGTAGATAGACATTTTAATATTCTTAGGTTAGATGATTCTATTGAAAATTATATTACTAATGCCTTATATGGGCAAAATGGATTTTTAAGTGAGGAAAGCATGAAGGTCATGCCATACATAGAAGAAAACTACAATGGACCACTCTTTAAGAGGAGAAAATTTTCTAAACTTTAGGTCTTTCATCTGCTTGAAGTCAAGTCATTCATTGAAGAGCTTTCTATTCTTAAATTAAAATCACCTCCTTCTCATTTGAAGGACGCTTATTTAGACAATTCATCTACCCTACCTATTATTATGTCTTCTTCCTTAGTAGGTATTTGAGGAGGTGAAGCTCTTAAGGGTTCTTCAGGAGAATAAAAGAGCCTATTGAGTGGAGCATAACAAATATTAGAGGAATCAGTCCTTTAGTATGCATGCACAAAATTTTTGATGGAAGATGGATTCAAATCTAGGTTCAACTACAAAATGGCTAATCCTAATACGCAAGAGGTAGTGAAAAATGAGGTAATCAAGTGGTTAAAAGCTAGTATTATTTTCTTACACTTAGAATTAGTCCTATTCAAATAATACCTAAGAAAGGTGGGACAACATTAGTAAAGAATGAGCATGATGAATTGATTCTTAAAAGGACAATAAGAAGATGAATGTGAAAAGACTATAGAAAGCTTAATGAAGCTATTAGAAAAAACCTCTTCCTTTTTCCTTTCCTAGATGGTTATTCAACCTATCACCAAATACCTATTACACCCAAGGATCCAAAGAAAGCAACATTTACTTGTCCACATGGTACTTTTGAATTTAGAAGGATGCCATTTGGGTTATATAATGCTTCAACTATTTTTCAAAGATGCATGATGTCCTTGTTTTCTAATTTTGTTCATAATTTCATGGAAATATTAATGGATGAGTTTTCTATATTTAGATCTTCATTCAATGCAAGTTTTCATAATTTTTCTATGATGCTTAAGTGATATGAAAAGACTAGACTTGTACTGAATTGGGTATAATGTCATTTTATGGTTAGCGAAGGTATTAGTTCTATGCCATAAAGTGTCCAATAAGGGAGTTAAAGTAGATAAAGAAAAAATAAAATTAATTGAAAAAATTTTTCCTCCCAAATCAATTAAGGATGTTAGAGATTTTCTTGTTCATATAGGATTTTATAAGAGATTGATAAAGATTTTTCTAAAATAGCTAGTTTTTTTACTAATCTTTTGGTTAAAGATGTAACTTTTGTGTTTAACAATGATTGTATGTGTGCTTTTAATTTGTTGAAAAGGAAATTAGTGATTGCTCCCATTATTGTCACACCTTAGGTGTAGTTCTAAGACAAAGGAAAGAAAATAAATTTTATATCATTTATTATGCAAGTAGAACAATGGATAATGTTTAAAAGAATTATACAACTATTAAAAAATTAAAAACAAATTGCTTGCAATGGTGTTTGGTTTTGAAAAGTTTAGATCTTATCTAATTTTGTCCAAGTTGATTGTTTGCACTAATCATTTTGCACTTAAATAATTGCTTTCCAAAAATAACACTAAACCAAGGTTGCTTAGATGGATTTTTTTGTTGCAAGAATTTGACCTATAAATTAGGGATAAAAAGGGAATTAAGAGCTTGGTAACTAATCATTTGTCTAAATTAGATGACGACCATATGGGGAGTATGAATGACCAAACTCTATATGATGATTTTTAGATAAGTAATTGTTTTTAGCTTTTTTGTATGTTATTTCTCTATCATGGTATGTAGACTTTGTTAATTATCTTGTGAGTGATGTTTTGCCTCCTAACCTTTCTTTTCGACAAAGAAAGAAGCTTTTATTTATTTTTTTTTTATTTTTTATGTAAGGCATTATTTGTGGGAGGAGCCATTTCTTTACAAGATATATAGAGATGGAATGACTAGATGATGTCTACTAAAAGAAGAAGTTGGGTGTCATTCTTGGTTTTCCCATGACAAGGAAGTAATGATCACTTTAGGACTTCTAAAACAACAACTAAGGTTTTACAATGTGAATTTTATTGGCCTACTTTATTTAAGGATGTCTATGCTTATGTGATTGCATATAATCAATCTCAAATGTCTAGTAATATTTCTAAAACGAATAAAATACCTTTAAGCATTATTCTTAAGTGTGATGTATTTGATGTTTGGTGCATAAATTTCAAGGGCCCTTTTCCTACATTGTTTCATAATGAGTATATTGTTATTGTTGTGGATTATATGAGCAAGTGAGTAGAGGATATTAGGTGTCTTACTAATGACTCTAAGATGGTTATCTTGTTTTTAAAGAAAAATATTTTTACTAGATTTGGCACACCTAGGTATATCATTAGTGATGGAGGAAAAAACTTTTATAACAAGCAATTTGAGAATATTTTGATAAAATTTGGTGTTGTCCATAATATTACTAGTCCTTATCATCCTTAAGCAAGTAGACAAGTTAAAATGTCTAATAGGAAATTGAAGAGAATTTTGGAAAAGACTATTAGCTTATCTAGGAATGATTGGTCACTTAAGTTGGATGATACACTTTGGGCTTATAAGAAGACTTACAAAACTCCTATTGATATGTCTCCTTATTGATTGGTCTTTGGTAATGTTTGTCATCTTCTTGTTGAGTTGGAACATAAGTGATACTGGACTATAAAGTTTCTTAACTTTGATTTACAATCTACAATCCAGCAATGAAGATTTTAATTGAATGAATTAGAAGAATTATGGAACGAAACTTATGAGAGTGCTAGAATTTAAAAAGAAAGGAACTAAGGTATGGCATGACATAGATATTAAAAAGAGGAAAGTTTAAGATGGTGACAAAGTTGTTCTCTTTAAGTCTAAATTGCAAAGGAACTAAGGTATGGCATGACATAGATATTAAAAAGAGGAAATTTTAAGATGGTGACAAAGTTGTTGTCTTTAATTCTAAATTGCAACTCTTTCCTAATAAGTTAAGATCAAGATGGAGTGGTCCCTTTGTGGTGACCAAGGTATTTCCCTATAGAGTTATTAAAGTTTTTTGATGAAACTGAGGGGACTTTGAAGGTTAATAGGCATCATTTAAAGCATTACAATGAAGATAGTCTTTTTCCTAAGTATCAATCTACCCTTCTTTTAAAGGATCCTTGAGAATTGAGATGTGATAACCACTCAAGCTACTGAAACTAAAGCTATCAAACTTTGATGGTGAGAATCCACATGCATAGTTGAGGAAGTGTAATCGTTATTTTCAATACTACAGCGTGACAGAAGAAAGGCTAGAAACTGTGGCCATGCAAATGGATCCATCACAATCAAACACTATTAAGGAGTTTTATAAGTTACGACAAATAATAGGAGTGAGAGTATACTAGGAGCGTTTTGAGGAGATGTAATGAGAGTCTGCTAAAAGTCTATATATATAGGTACTATTACATAGGAGGCAGGTAGACAATGAATTAATTCAAAAACTCTATTTCCTCCATTCAATTGCTTTATCGCTTTCTCTTTATCCTTCTTTCCTTTTCTCTAAACTCTATTCTCTTCTCTCGATTACTTTCTCTCTCTCTCTCCCTTTCTCTCTTTCTTCTCTCTCACACAATTAATTAATGGATTCCATTCCTTTACAATCATAACAAATTAGTATCAAAGCACTGACCTTAGGTGTTGCTCCGACTTTGGGTAGGAAGCATAATCTGAATATGGTAGAAAACATGAGACTCAAAGTGGTGGATGAGCAACTCCAATGATATAAGTAGTTGATATAGTTACTAGTTGAGAAGTTTTAACCATTGGAGTCTTTACCTGACTAAGTACAAGTACTAGAGATGCAACTTGTTGAGAGTGTCTGGGCGGAAGCTAAAACTATAATGCAGCAAATGGTAGAGACTCTCACCACGTAAGCACCTATTCGATACACGAACAAGGAAGGGGTGGTGGGAATGCATGATAACTTTAGAGAGCAAGGTATCCTTTCGTCTCTTAGAATTTAGCCCTTAGACTCAAGCAAAGGAAGTTTTGCTAAAGGATTGTCATGTGCTAGGAATTTGAGACCACCACCTAAGCCACTGAAACTAAAGTTACCACACTTCGATGGTAAGAATCCACATGCATGGTTGAGAAAGTGCAATCATTATTTTCAGTACTATGACATGACAGAGGAGAGGTTAGAAATTGTGGCCATGCATATGGATTCATCACAGTCAAATGCCACTAAAGAGTTTTATAAGTTATGACAAATAACAGGAGTGAGAGCATACCAAAAGTGTTTTAAGGAGCTCCACTACTTATTGCTAGTTGGACATCCCTCACTTACTAAACCATTTTTCATTTCAAGCTTTCTCAATGGGCTTGATAATAGGATTCGAGCATTGGTAAGGATGCTCTAGCCAACCACACTCGAGGAGGCCTTCAAGTTTGTAACCCTACAGGAAGTAGCCATAAGTGTTGCTAAAAAACAAGGAAAATAGAGTACCTTAAATAGAGTGGTTGAGCTACAAACAAATGCAACCACTAAGGGAATTTAGGACCTATCTAAAGGAACCTCAGATTGTTTGTCATGGGATGAATTGAAGAACCTACTTATTGCAAGTTGGAAATCCCTCACTTACTGAACCATTTTCATTTTGAGCTTTCTTAATGAGCTTAATAATGGGATTCAACCAGTGGTGAGGATGCTCCAGCCAGCCGCACTCGAGGAGGCCTTTGAATTTGTAGCCATGAGTGTTACTAAAAAAAGGGGAAAACAGAGTATTCCAAATAAAGTAGTTGAGCCACAAACAAATGCAGCCACAAGGGGAATTTAGGACCTATTCAAAGGAACCTCAGACTATTTGTTGTGGGATGAATTGAAAAGAGTCAGAATGTGCTATCAATGTGAGGACTAATGCTCTCAGAATCTATTTTGTACACTGGAAGGTGAGGAGGTTGAGGGTGACACCCCACAGTCACTTAGCCACCATTTAGGGAACATAAAGTCCTTAAGAACAAGGACGATTTCGGGCCAAGAAGGGTATTAAGATTCATACTCTAAGTCTATTACTAATGATAAGAGTAGTCCAATAGTATAAAATAATGAGTTGAGTAATATGTAATGAAAGTCTACTAAAAGTCTATATATATAGATATTATTATATAGGAGATGGGTAGATAATGAATTAATTAAAAAACCATATTTTTTTCGTTCAATTGCTTTATCTCTTTCTCTCTATCCTTCTCTCCTTTTCTCCAAACTTTATTTTCTTCTTTTAATTGCTTTCTCTCTCTTTCTCTTTTTCTTCTCTCTCATACAATCTATTCATGAATTTCATTCCTTTACGATCCCAACATGGCCCTTATGCATCTGGGCAACACTATTGAAGAGTAGGGTCCTAGGGGGTTGAAACCTAATGAAACATGACTCAATGAAACAACCTTAAAAGCCTTTCTGGAAGAATTCTCGAATGTCTTTTCCAAGCTCACTACCCTTACTCCCCCATGTGTACATGATCCTAGGATCATTCTCAAGAAAGGAGCCTAGCCCATAAATGCATGGCCTTACCAATACCTAGCTCTCCAAAAGAATGTCATTGAAGCCATAGTGAAGGAGATTAAGGATGTTGATACAGAGCAGCACTAGTTTGTTTGCTACTTTCATCATTCTGGTGAAAAAGGAAGGATAATTGTTGGTGATTGTGCATAGATTACAAGGAACTGAACAATACCACTGTCAAAGACAAATTCCCCATTAGACTCATTGATCAACTGCTTAACGAATTGGGAGGAGCAATTCTATTTTCCAAAATTGATCTTTAATTGAGTTACCACCAAATTTGGATGCGCCTAATTGACGTGCATAAGAAGACATTTAAAACCCACAATGGCCACTATGAATTTCTGGTTCTTTCATTCGCATTAACAAATGCTCCATTGACCTTTTAGGGCCTGATGAATGACATCTCTGGGCCGTTTCTTCGGAGTTTCATACTGGTTTTCTTGAACGACGTCCTGGTCTACAGAAAAACTTAGGATGACCATCTTCTTCATCTGCGCCAAATCCTACAATTACTTTGGCAAAACAAGCTCTATGCAAAATAGAGCTCGTGTTTTTTGGCCCAAACAAAGGTCAAATATCTAGGCCATGTCATTTTAGTTGTCGGAGTGGTGACAGATTTCAAAAAGGTTAAAGCAGTTTTGAATTGGCCCCTTACTAATCTTCGACAACGACTCAGGTTCCTTGGCCTCACCAACAATTACAATCGATTTGTTTGTGGTTATGCAAGAATCACCCATCCCTTGAATCAACTCCTTAAAAAGGATTCTTTCTGCACTTAGTCACTTGATGCCGATGATGCATTCTCACAGTTTGAGATGACTTGGGTCACCGCCCTTATTCTTGCCATGCCTAATTTCTTGCAAGAATTTACCATTGCAATGGACACTTCCGATACGAGTATGATGCATTCAATAAGGACATAGAGGACTACGTATGAGAATGTGACATGTGTCAATGTTGTAAATTCGATCCCTCTGCTTTTCCCAGGTTGTTACAACCACCTCTGATTCTAGGTGGTTTGTGGCAGGGTCTCACTGTGGACTTCGTTGATCAGTTACTGCGAGGTATAGGAAAGGATACCGTTATAGAGGTTGTCGATCGATTCAATAGATATGCTCACTTCATCATCCAAACCCATCCATTCATTGCCAACACCATCGCCAAAGCCTTCACCGACAATGTTTTCAAACTACATAGATTACCAGAACAGATCATTGGCGACAAGGATTCGGTTTTTTTTAAGCCAATTCTAGCAAGGAATCTTCTGCTTTTAGGGTGTTTGAGTTAATTTCTACACCGCTTAGCTATCACTCGTGGAATGGTGTTACATGACTCACTTCCATTCCAGCATTCATATGACACCATTTTAACCCTTATAGGGCTACTTTGCTCTAATCCACCTCCCATGCATGCCAGGCGACTCCACTATTCCTTTAGTAAATCAGCAGCTCTATCTCAAGGAAGCCACCATCCATCTATTACAATACTACTTCACCAAAGCACCAAACCGCATAAAGTAGTAATGTGACAGAAATCACTCGTAAAGAGAGTTTCAAGCAGGGGACTATGTCTTCCTCAAATTGCAACCATATCAACAGTACTTTCTGATGCAACGTCCCAACTAGAAATTGGTTACTAGGTTTTTTGGCTCGTACCAAGTTCTTGCTAAGATAGGTAAGGTGGCCAATCATCTAACATTATCTCCCTAAGCTAAAATCTATTTCGTATTCTACATATCCTAGCTTAAGGTGAAGCTTAGTCCCACTCAAGACTTCACCCTTAAGTTGTCCCCTAAAATGTCGGACCTCTTGACCCAAGCCATTCCTCTAGCTATCTTGGATAGCCAGATTGTTAAATACACCAATAGAGTAGTCATTTAGGTTTTAATCCAGTAGTCTATGGGTGCCACTCCTACTTGGGAATACCCCTATGATCTTAAGAAGTATCCTACCTGTACCTTTTAGGACAAGGGTGCTTAAGAGCAAAGGTTTTGATATGAAGAAAAATAAAAGTCAATGTGGAAGCTTTTGGTAGTTAAATGTTATAGTGGTTATTCAAACAAAGTGCAGGAGGAGGAAAAATTGGGTTTCAATAGCAGGAATCATTTAAATTCTTCCTTGTTATGTTTTTTATTTTTATTTTTTTATAAATTTTAGCCTTATTGAGCTTATAGAATACATATTGTAATTGATCTTAATCAGTATATAAGCAAAAAGAAGGGCATATGCAATATGTGTGATCTACTATGCAATTCTTCAATCAATCAATACACTCTTCGTTCCTTTTTTGTGCAACCACTTTTCTCTCTCCTAATCCTCTTGAATCTTTTCTCTCCCTTGCAAATCACTTTCTCCACGAGATTGATTGGGCTTGAGGTTGATTCTTCAATTCATTCAACTTCCTGTTTCATTGTTCCCTAGATCCTTGAAGCTTCGGCATCAACATCTGGCCATAACCTATTTACCACCTTATCCCAACGCCAAATCTAAACTTAAGACTCACACATCTTTAGCATCAAACTAAACAAACTGAAGTAAGCCTATTCATTATCAAATTTCATTGTCAAGGTACCCTTATGCACATCAATCCTTGTCCTAGTTGTCCTCAAGAACAACCTCCCTAATAAAATAGGTACAAGGTTAGGAAAAACATGTCATCCATATCAATTATGTAGAAGTCAGTTGGAAACACTAGGTTGTTCACTTACACTAACATATCCTTAACTATATGATTATCCAATTGCATAATGACACTAATATTTTTTGGAGCTCCTTGATTTAAAGAAGTATAAATGGATTGTGGTATCATTTTGATAGAAGTTACTAAATTTAACATAGCTTTTTCAAATCTAATACAACCTATTGTACATATGATAGTGAACATACTTAGATCATTACACTTAAGGGGAAGCTTCCATTAGAGAATTGTGGATATATTCTCTCCCACTTTGGTCTTCTCATCATCTCATAGTTTTCACTTATTAGTGTATAATTCCTTAACAAATTTCTCATACCTTGGAACTTACTTGATTATATATAGTAATGGTATGTTTACTTTTATCTTGTAAAAGGTCTTAAGGATTTCTCTCTCCTACTCCATCTTAGATTTTGTGCACACCTAATTAGAAAAGGAAGGAGGTCAGCTTTGATTTGAATGGAAGGGTTAGGAATTACCTTAAATGGAGAAATCTCAACTTCCTTCTTAATTTCCTCCTCCATAGTTATAGTAAAGGTTTTCTTACATGGTTCTTCTAGCTCTTTTCTAGTTCTCAATGATATAAAAATCACATTCTCTTTTGGATTTATTGGGATTTGAGAAAGTAATTTTCTTGAAACTAAGCATCTATTCTACCTAGGGTTTGAGAAAGTAATTTTCCTAAAACTAAGCCTCTAATCTACCCATTATGATAGTTAGTTGACTCACTTGATTCTCCGAATTTTGTATGCTCACCTTTATCTCCTATTGGAACTGTTGAGTGTGAGTTAAGAAATCTTTGAACATATCTTCCAATAATATACCTAAACTAGACTGAGTTACTTGTCTAGGTTGATATGGCTATTGATTTTATTGAAATCTTATATGTTTATTTTGATATGCATTCTGAATTGGTTGCCTATTTCTCCTATAACTCAAATTGGGGTGATCCCTCCATCCTAGATTGTATGTATTAGAATAGGGATCATACTTTCTCTGCTGCCTTGGGAATCCTCCTATAATAGTCACTTGCTTTTTATGAAGAATTGAGTACAAATTCGTTGCATGTTCCATTGTTGAACATATGCCACATGCCTTAACTTGTTGGATGTTTCCTACAACCATATGTTGAACAATAGAGGCAAGATAAAAAATTTGTTGTTGAAAAATAAATGTATTTACCTCATTCACTTTTCTGATTGGGGTATCTTGTCTCGCCTTAAATTATTGGGAATTTGTTTTCATATTAGAGATCAAATTCCTTGCAGCATTAGACATCTTGCCCATCAAAGCTTCTCCACTTGTTGCATCTATCATGTTCCTGTCTATAGGGAGTAAGCCTTCATAAAAATATTGAATCAATAACTAGTCACTTATCTAGTAGTGTGGACAGTTTGCACGCAACTTCTTGAATCTCACTCAATACTCATGAAGGGTCTTTCCATTATATTGATGAATACCACAAATTTCCTCCTTATAGTCGCAACCTTATAAGTTGAAAAATGCTTTTTCAAGAAATGATTCTTCATCTTATTCCATGTTGTGATTGACTTTGATGATAGATAGTAAAGTCAATCCTTAGGATCATTGGCTAAGGAGAATGGAAAAGCTCTCAATTTTATCTAGTCATCTATCATACCTAATGGCTTTATGCTTGAATAGACAATATCGAATTCCTTCAAATGCTTATTAGGATCCTCACCTGTATGACCATGGAAAGTGGTAACAAATGTATCAATTCTAATTTAAGTTCAAAAGCTATATGTAATTTAGGATATTTTATACATAAAGGTAGTAAATTTAAATTAAGAGGAGGAAACTCTTTCAAAGTCTAGTTATTCATAGCCATGTCTTTAAGCTTTGAATCATGAGATGAATTACTAGATACGACACTAAAGGCTACGTTAATGCTAAGTGAAGTAACCATAGGTTGCTCTTGATTCTACCGAGCCTATCTTCTCAACTTATGCAAGGTTCTCTTAATTTTTGGATCAACATTTAGTTCACTAGAGGGAGATGATTGAGTTATAAGTCATAAATAAACATAAAATAAAAAGAAGTATGCAAAGATAACTAAAAAAATTTTGACCAAGAACACAAAAAAATTGTTAAAACCTTATCAAATAATATTTTTAAGGCATAAAAAGGTAGGGCCAGTGGCATAGCTATAGGTTCTACTCAAAATGTCATTTGCCTTGAAAGAGTAAAGTCTTATCACCTAATTAAGCTGGAAATTTCTTAATAAATAGTATCACCACAATTGAAACATAAAAAATGCCTAAAAAAATACACTGAACAAATAAAATGGGAGATAATGCTATAATCAACTAAGTATAGCTAAAAGGTTCAAAAAATGAAAAATAATTGATAAAAAACATTCCTTAACAATGGGGCCAAATTCTGGAAGCTATTGTTAAGACGCCAAAAATTTAATACCTTATTCTCAATTATTTAATAGTAGATGGTTTGAGCAAGGGCTGATTCCATAAGCAATGCAATCAATTCACTACTAATTAATTAAAAATTAAAAATATTAACATAATTGGGGAGGAATAGTTGAATTTTGATTTTGTAATAAATAAACTAAATAAACCAATTAAACAAAGATCAAATACTAAAAGTCTAGTTCCAAGTTCATTCATAAATATGATATTCAATGATTTCGATCCCTTACAATGTTATATCAATTCTAATGGAACTATCAATCTTAAATAACAACAGGTTTTGTTACATAAATTTTTCCTTAGATATTCACTTATATCAATTCTAATGGAACTATCAATCTTAAATAACAACAGGTTTTGTTACATAAATTTTTCCTTAGATATTCACTAAGAAAAATAAGTTTTTTTATTTAAACTCTAACTATAATACCCTTATAATAAGCTTTATAGTGTAATATACTAGTAGCCTTTAGAACTAGGAAAATAGGTTAATACAAGTAACAATTACATAAACTTGGATCATTTAACTTGTATTGAGCCATTTATAATAATAAGATGAAAACTTGTCCATAATCTCTTATTGTTATTTACTACTTGGTGATTAGGAAGAGGGTAAAAATGGATCACAATTTCTTATTTTAACAATTGATATTTGTTTGTTCAAGGCCAAACTAGATTAATTGAACAATCATTTAACCATTAAATTAGAATAACTCAAACAATTCCATAAGAAAAGGGAATAACATACTAGAACAATCTCTGTCATTGAAATATGAAAAGTTTTAAAATCTCCTAAAATTGTTAAAGAGCTTATCTATGCATGCTAACAAAACAAATTCCTATTAGAATGATTGTTTTATTTATAGTTCTCTCCTCATTTAGCTCTCAAAAGAAGATTATTTATATCTTAAAAATGTACATAGTAGCTACTAGCAAACCCTAAAGAATTAGGGTTTTCTTAATTTTTTAGAATTTTTGTATTGGTTTTTAAGTTAATTATGGACTAAATACAATCATAATTAAGGTTTGACTTCTTTATAAAAGTCATAGTACTTCTCTTTAGCTTTTCAATGCATTAAGTCTTTCTTGAAAAAAGGGTCTAAAGTCTAAGTTATGAGCTAAAAATTGAGACTTTGTCTAGCCCATAACTGATTTTATAACAAATTTTTAAATATTTTTGAATAATTAAATAACCAATTTAGGCCTTAGTTTATTCACAACAATTATAGGCTTGAATGTATACTTTAATTCCCCCACACTTAGTTTTTGTACGCCATTGAGCAAAACAAAGTCAATTTAAAGGAATAGTATACATTAGTTATGCCTCAGAACACCATTATAATTCACAAGCTTATTATGTTCAAATTTCAACCAACATATACACCTATGCACCAAACTTAAAAATTTAGCAATGTCAAATAAAATAACAACAAGCATACTCATCTCTCTTCCTCTCTCTCCATGACATACACATCTGACAAAAATTGAAAGATTTCTATCTGTGAACTCTTATGCGTTAGCTCACTCTCTCATAAAGTGTTGTTGGCAAACGAAGGTGATTAAGCTAATGGTTTTATATTTATAAGCAAAACCCATTTTAGTTTCCTCAATTCTAGCCGTTTTTTTTTTAAATTGGTCAGTAGTTATTGTTAAAGAACCAAAAATTTAATATCTTACTTTGATTCTTCAATAATAGATAGTGCGAACAAGGTCATAAGGAGTGTAATCAATTCACTACTAATTAACTAAAAATTAAAGACATTAACATAATTAGGGGAAATAGTTGAATTTTGATTTTGTAACAAAGAAAATGGACAAACTAATTAAACAAAATAAATTATAGAAAGATCAAATACTAAAAATCTAGTTCCAAGTTCATTTGTAACTATAGTTAAGGTGGAAGTTAAACAACTCTTTATAGTTCCTAGAGTATCCCAATCAAGACACACTTATATTGGTGCTTAGGACACTTTACACTTCCCTATGATTATGTTGTCTGCTGAGTGAAATAAATTAGAGTAGTGACTTTGGAAGGCTACTTTGGGTAAGGCCTTCCTATTATAAGGAAGAGATTATGTTGAAAGCTTTGAGGAGTTCAATGCCAATAACTTCTAAGAAACTTTTAGGAGCTTTGAGGATGGGCATTGTTTTGATGTTTAATGGCTAAATGACAATTAATGTTGGTGACTTTATTTAACATCCACCACCCTCTTCAACGAAAAATGTATATTGTTTATGATTTGAAGGCATAAATGCATGCCTTTTTTTTTTCTTCTACTTTTTCTTTTTATTCTTGTTTCATATTTTTCTTTGGAGGGAATATTTGGTTCATTTTTAATGATGAAATATTTGATTGATTTAGGAGTTTGGATACAGTGTGAATGAGGAGCTTTTGTTTATTCTTTTAGGTGGGGAGAATGGCAGGCCTGTTTGCAAAGTTGAGATTAAAGCCTTTTAAGGGAAAGAATGAAGTGTAGTTGCCAAGTTACAAAGCTAGTAAAATGTGAATGGAGATGCTTTTGATGAGAAGAGACAGATTCCAAATCTGTAGAGGAAGATCAAGGCTTACTTCCAAGTAGCAGTTACCTTAACCCATCTCAGGGCATTTACTATTAATGGTTATGCTGCTATGTAGTGAGTGACATATGGATTCTAGATTTCATTCAGCATAGTGAGCGAGGTGATATGTATGATGCAAATCAAGCAACTTGTATTTTATGTTAATTGTTTGAGTTTAAATTATATTGGTATTAATTCGGAACTTACCATTAACAATTCAATTTATTGATCTCTCAAGATAATCCAAATTTGTCATTTAATTTTCTTTAACTTGTGGATATAATTAAAATCTTCACTTTTAATAAAACATGAGAGAGCAAAACTTCTTGAATCATGATTGACCACTTGATTGTAGGCCTTTTATTTTGGTGATTCTTTTCTAATCTTTGACATGGTGTTTTGTTGTATTTTTTTTCACTTATGTTGTTTGAAAAGGGTTTGCTCTTTCAACTTTTTAATTTCAAAATCAATTTCTAGTGTTCTTTTATTTATTGTTGGTTGTTTATAAATTGCAGTTGTCATTCACTAATTGCCTTAATAATTCACTTGTGTTGATTAATTCTTTGTTGTTCATTATAATTCAATTGTGTTGATTAAACATTATAAAAGAAATATGGATAATGACTAGATTACCAAACGCAACTAGGGAAACCATAGGGTTTTAATCATACTTTTATAAAAGGCAAAAACAATTTATGACACAAAACTTAACAACTACCTATTTTTAAGCCAAGACATTATTTGAAATGATATTTTTCTAAACTTTCTTTTTTATGTCTCTAAGGCTTTATGGCACATTTTCTACATTGCATTAAATCAAGTTGCCAGATTTGATGCTAATCCTAAAGAGCACAATGAGACCCATAAGTACAACAAGGAATCCAAAGAGAAAAGTCTCAAATTTCTTTTTAAAGAAAATCAATTAGTCAACCTCAATAAAAAAGAGTTGCATACCTATATATAGAGTTTAAAACAAAATAGTAAGTTCAAAATATAATAGTAAATTTAAAACAAAATAACAAACTTGCCTAGCAAACTATTAAATAAAAGATTAGGTAGATGGAGCTTAAATTAAGGCATTATTTAGCCCATTATAATTACAAAAAAACTAAATAAAACACATAACTCCCCAAAGAAACAAGACATGTTACCAAGTCTAGAATTCAGCCCAAACTCCTTAAATACGCTATGTTTGACCTTGTATGAAGTTTATTAAACCTTGATGTTCCTCCAAACCTTGCTCATTGTTGTACATTACTTTTAGTTCAAATAACTTCAATAAGCCCATTTAAAACTTTTTGAAATTAATTTTATTAGCTAAAAGTCCTACAAATTGGGGCCTAAGATTACAAGCCCAAAGGTCTATTTCTAAAGCCCAAATATCAAGTAATAAATATCAAGTAATCTAAAGTGTCATCCATTATAAGGCTAAAAAGGGGAGAACTAATGGCACAATGGGCTCTTAGAAAGCCCAAAATGAAACTATCATCCAAATTCTTGGATCTTTACTAAGGCTTAAAGGGGGGGGCGCTTTATCGAGCCAAACCTAAAACCCAATGCATCATTAGACTTAAAGTGGAGCCCTCCCTTTCTTAGCCCATAAGGGGTAAGATTAGGTGTATTACTTATTCTTATTAGGCTCATATGTCATTACATGTTCCTACAAAGCCTTAAAAATACAAAAGTGGGCATAAGACCTAATATGTCATTACATGTTCCTACAAAGCCTTTAAGGGTTCACTTTTTTTTTTTTTGTTTTTTTTGCATCTAGTAGTTCCAATAAGCTCAACCCATGGTCTTAACCAAAGATAAGAAGACTAGCCAACAACAAGAGGGCCAAAGAAGGTCCAACATCTTTAGCTTAGCTCCAAGAGCCCATAAAGGAGAGTCTATGATAGTAATAGGAAAGCCCAAGGGAGTATGGTAGGACAAAGAGGCTACTCCTTTAATAGTCCTCCCATCTCAAAGGCCAATGGTCAAGATCATAACAATCTCTGCAAAGAAGGCCCACCAAATATTAAACATGAGAAAAAGCAAAATACAATCCTCACCATTAAAGCAATTAAGAGTTAGGATCAAACTTTCCAAGATTTGAGAATCTAAAAGAACTAATGAGGTTGCATCATTCTTCTTTAAAGGGGGTGGGGAACCAACTAAAAAAAATAAGGACAAATAACAAAAAGGAGAGGGAAAAAAAAAGGCTACAAAACCAATGCAAGTGTCACGGTCCTTTGTACCTAGGAATGGACAATACGTTGAATCTAGACACCTCTTAAAGAAGGACAATACATTGAATGTAGACACCCCTTAGGGAAGGGAAATACATTGGAACTAGCCATGTAATTAATGTTGGTAAATGTATGTACATAAGAAGTTGAAGGGATGTCATATTCACCATTAGATCAAGGAGGGATCTAACGGTTATAGCTTGTCCAATACTTGTATAAAAAGGGACCTCTTGCCCCTCATTTGTACACACCCAATTTTCAAGTTGAATATACTTCTAAAGTTAATATCCAAAAAGGTTCTTATGAGTTGAGCATGAGAAGGTTGCTTAGGAAGTATTCTCAAGGCTGCACATGTAGGATGCAATAAATCCATAAGCCCGTAACAGTTGGTATCATAGCTGATTCATTCCAAGTACTATAGCAGACTCACGTTCTATTGAGGCGCTCATCATAGGTGATGATCGTGATGATTGTGGGAGGAAGGCCAATAGAGGTGTTGCTAAGGGAAAGAAGAATCGTGTTGTTTCGAGTTTGAGAGATCTAGTAGGGGACCTGACACATCGTATAATGAAAATTGAATTCTTCATCACTGATGTCCAAGGTTCGGTTGATGACCTGACCCAGTCCATCGAAGGTGTAGATGCCGAAAGGGAGGAGCTCGTGGTCGAGATACAAGAGCTCAAAGTCGGCATGGGAGAACTTTGAGGAGAGTTGTTGGGGACCTTAAGGGTGAAACTCCATCAGCAGGATGAGTCCTCAAGAACCATGTACAGATGCACCTAAGGACGTGGATAACTTCCTATGGTACATAGAACAATACTTCCAAGTCATGGGAATCAACGAAAGCCAATTACAGGTAAATATTACATCTATGTACTTAGCTGATAATGCTTTGTTGTGGTGGCATCGTTGATCAGACGATAGGTGTGGAGATCCTATCATGACCTAGGATAGGTTTGTTGAGGAGTTTCGACGAAACTACTATCCCGCATATATAGAGGAAGAAGCTCGCAACGAGCTAAAGCACCTTAGGCAGAGGGGCGCAGTACGTGATTATGTGAAGCGATTTTTGGAGTTGCTGCTTTAAAGCCCTTTAATGAATGAGACAGAGGCGTACCACTAGTTCATGAGTGGTCTCAAGCCGTGGACCAAACAGGAGCTGAAGCGGTTCCAAATGGAAGACTTGACAACGACCCTTTTGATGGCTGAATCTCTCATAAAGTATAGAACACCTTCCACCTTTTAGTCAGACTCCCATCCAAAGGATAAGACCGATGGTGGAGGAGATCAGGGTAGATTCAATCACCCAAATGGAGGGAGATTACTAGCTGGCCCTTCAAAGGCTCATGCAGAATCCATTAGTGGAGGTCACAGGAAGGTACGTACTTACAAGTGTTATTTTTGTAATGGTCCACATATGGCACGAGATTGCCTGAACAAGGCCAAGCTGGCTGCCCTCTGCAAAGAAGATGAGCCAAAAAAGGTAAGATTAGGTTCGTTGTGGATCCTCAGCTCAATCAAGTCCAAGAAGGTAAAGGAGTCAAAGGGATTAATGTTGCAGATGTGAAGATTGGAGAAACCACGATGAGTGCGCTCGTGGATATTGGGGCATCCAATCTCTTCATATCGGAAGAAGCTGCCAAGAAACTTAACCTTTAGGTTGAGAAAGGAACTGGGTGGTTTAAGACTGTCAACTCCAAGGAAGTCCCTGCCATTTGGGTTACTAGGGACGTGGAGCTGCAGATTGGGCAATAGAGAAGCTAGGAGACTCTTGAGGTAATTCCTCTTGATGATTATGACTTTGTTATTGGGTTGAAATTTCTGGATAAGATCCATGTGGTTATATTGCTCTTTGTTGAGTGTCTTTCTGTGCTGGACAAACAATGTCAGTGCATGATTCTGGTTCATCGTAAGTCAGACCGTGATTAGAAGATGATTTCGGTAATGCAACTCAACAAGGGAGCAAAGAAGGGTGAGGTGACCATCTTAGCAACCTTGGAAACTAGGAACAGCAAGAGCAAAGGGAGCGAAGTCCTAATAGATGTGAGCCAAGTCTTTGATTCATTCAAGGACATGATGCCTCCTGAGTTGCCCAAGAAGCTTCCACCTCATAAAGAAGTGGATCATCAGATCGAGTTAGTGCTTGACACTCGACCGCCCGTCATAGTGCCATATCGCATGACGCCCTTTGAATTGGAAGAATTAAGGAAACAACTAAAGGAGCTGCTCAATGTGAGGTACATTCGGCCATCTAAGGCTCTGTTCAGTGCGCCTAACCTATTCCAAAAGAAGCATGATGGGTCACTCCGGATGTGCATAGATTACCAGGCATTGAACAAATTAACCATTAAGAATAAGTACTTGATCCTACTCATTACGGATCTCTTTGATCAACTTGGAGGTGAATAGTGGTTCACTAAGCTTGATATCCGTTCAGGTTACTATCAAGTTCAGATTACCGAAGGGGAGAAGCCGAAGACAGCCTGTGTGACTCGTTATGGTTCATACGAGTTCCTCGTCATGCCATTCAGCTTAATCAATGCTCCAACCACATTCTGCACTCTTATAAACAAGGTATTATACTCGTTCCTGGATCGGTTTGTAGTGGTTTACCTTGATGATATTGTGGTGTACAGTCGGACACTCGAGGAGCACATCGAGCACCTTAGATAGGTTTTCCAAGTCTTGCCCAAAAATGACATATATGTCAAGCACGAGAAATGTACCTTTACCTAAAAGGAAGTGCCATTTTTGGGGCACATTGTCGGGGGAGGATAAGTACATATGGAGACAGCAAAGATCCGAGCCATTGTTGAATGAGAGCCACCAACAAAAGTGACGGAGTTGAGATCATTCCTTGGCCTCACCAACTACTACCAGCATTTCGTTCGGAACTACTCAAACATCACCGTGCCACTCACAGACATGCTGAAGTAGGAGAAACCATGGGAATGGACGAATCGATGCCAGAAGGCGTTTGATTAGTTGAAGCAAGCCATGACCGAGGAGCCGGTGCTGGTGTTGCCCAATCACACCAAGCCTTTTAAGTTAGAGATTGATGCATCAGATTTTGCTATTGGTCGTGTTCTTATGCAAGAAGGACATCCAATGGCACATGAGTCCCAAAAGTTAAACAATATTGAGTGACGGTATACCGTTCAAGAGAAGGAGATGACTGCAGTGGTCCATTGCCTATGGACGTGGGGGCATTATCTCCTAGGGTCTAAGTTCGTTGTAAAGATGGACAACATGGCCACGAGTTATTTTCAAACCTAGAGGAAGCTAAGTCCGAAGCAAGCTCGGTGGCAAAATTTTCTAGCAGAGTTCAACTATATGATTGAGTACAAGCTAGGGAAGGCTAACTCTGTAGCTGATGCTCTTAGTCGGAAGATGGGGCTGGCAAACACAATGAGTTGGCCTAGCTGTCTATGGATCAACCGCATCAAGGAGGGGCTTAAACATGATCAAAAGACTCAAGCGCTCATTGGAAATGCGTAAGAGGGCAAGACCTGACGATTTTGGTGCAAGGATGGTCTTTTATACACTCTCCATTCCCCTTTTTATGCAGCCACTTCTCTCTCTCCTAATACTCTCAATGCTTCTCTCCCTTGCAACTCGCCTTTCCCACAAGATCGATTGGGCTTGAGGTTGATTCTCTGATTTATTCAACTTCCTGCTTGATTATTCCTTGGATCCTTGAATCCTCAACATCTTTGGAATCAGAGCTACCAATCCTGCCTCAATGAGTTTCACCCATTTCTCACCATAGCAATGCTATTGATCACGACAAGAAACACAATGAATCTGTTCAATCATCCATCCAGGAGTTGACCAGGAAGTACGATGCAACCATTAAGGAGCTACAATCGTAGGTCACTAGAATTAACGTGAAATAGAGTCAAAAGATGTCCCAAACCCAAGCGATGTTGCCACCAATGTCCAGGAGCAGTACATTCTCGCTCATTGACGGATCCGAACATTCCTACTACATTAAGTGGGGCCTGAAGGTGGAGTTTCCCTGTTTTATGGGGAATGATCTACAAATTTGGTTCTATCGATGCGATAATTTCTTTGACCTCGCTGGTACACTAGAAGATGCCAAGGTAAAAATCGCCATCATCCACCTTGACAATGTGGATCTCCACTGGTATCAGAATCAAGTTAAGCTAAAGCCAACGACCGTGACCATAAAGTGGGCAAAGTTCGTCCGGCTTATCACTACCCATTTTGGCCTTGAAACTTTTGATGATCTTATGTCTGAGTTGTTGAACCCCAAATAGGATCAAGCAATGGCTGTCTTCCAGAATCAATTAGATATTCTGCTTAACTGAGTCGATCATTCAGAGGAATACACTATTAGCATCTTTCTAAGTGGTCTCAAACAAAAAATTCAGCCTCTTGTTTGGATGTTTATTTCCAAACATTTGCAAGATGCTTTCACTCTCGCCAAGGTATAGGAAGGGATTGTCGCAGCTTTGCAACAAAAAACCAAAGTCCCGGCGAGGCTTCCCCCACTGCTTCCCACTCCTCCTAAGTTCGCTGGCAGGCCTTATATTACATCCACGAGCACCCTTACCACTACTGTTGTGAATACCCCAATTGTCATAGACACGAGGAGGGAGCTTTGGCCTCCTAAGAATGCCAGAATGAGGAGCAGTGCAGTGTTTGATGAGAAGCGAGCCAAGGGCCTCTGTTTTTGGTGCGATGAAAAATACGAGCACAACCATAAATGTTGCCAATGAAATCTCTTCTTGATTGAAATGGGGGGCGATGCCAAGGGAGCTGAGAGTGAGATTCAAGAATTCCCAGAGGTCAACAAGAGTGAAGAGGAGCAGGTGCATATCTCTATACACGTGATCATTGGAATTAGTGTAGAATCTTGTCGCACCGTGCGAGTCATGGTCTGTGTCAACCCTAAAACTCTCCACATGCTCGTCGACTCAACAATACCCATAACTTCTTGCATTTGGAAGCAACTAAGTGGGTGGGTCGCTTTATAGAGTTGGCGTCAAGACTGCAAATGAAGTTTGCTAACAGAAGCTATGTTAACTGCACGACCATCAGCTAGGGGTTCCAATGAGTATTGCAAAGTAACCCAATTTCCTCGGATGTGTACATACTACTTTTGTGATCTAGTCCTGGGTGTCCAATGATTGGAGACCTTAGGGGATATATTTTGGAATTTCAAGCAACTACACATGGAATTCACTTCGCAGGGAAGGAGCACATCTTGCGGGTTGCCAGTTCATCGAAGGTTAAATGGGTGAGTGATAAGGGCTGCCCAATGCCATGGCCCATTCATTTCAATCGGCCTGTTAGGATCCATACCCTAAGTGCATTATCAGTAAAAGGGGTTGTCCAATAGTATAGGATAATAAGTTGAATAATAGGTAATAAGAACCTACTAAAAGTTTATATATATATATATACTATTACAAAGAGGTGGACAAACAATGAATTAATTTAAAAATCTTATTTCCTTCATTCAATTGCTCTCTTTATCATTCTCTCCTTTTTTCCAAACACTATTTTCTTCTCCCAATTGTTTTCTCTCTTTCTCTCCCTTTCTCTCTTTCTCTCCCTTTCTCTCTTTCTTCTTTCTTACACAATCTATTCATGAATTCCATTCCTTTACAATCCTAACAAATTGATATCAGAGTACTGATCCTAGGCAGCACTCCGACTTTGGTAAGAAAGTATAATCTGGATATGACGAAGAACACGAGACTCAAAGTAATGGATGAGCAACTATGATGATATGAGTAGTTGATAGAGTGACTAAATGAGAAGTTTTAACTATTGGATTCTCTACTTGACCAAGTACAAGTACTAGAGAGGTAACTCGTTAAGAGTGTTTAGGCAAAAACTAAAACTGCAATATAGCAGATGGTGGAGACTCTCACCATACGAGCACCTATTGGATAAATGAATAAGGAAGGGGTGGCGAGAATGCCTAATAACTCCATAGGGCGGGGTATCCTTCTATCTCCCAAAATTTAGCCCTTGGACACAAGTGAGGGAAGTTTTGATGGGGGATCATTGTGCGCCAAGAATCTGAGACTGCCACTCAAGCTACTAAAAGTAAAGTTGCCAAACTTCAATGGTGAGAATCCATGCGCATAGTTAAGGAAGTGTAATTGTTATTTACAGTACTACGGCGTGACAGAGGAAAGTCCAGAAACCGTGGCCATGCACATGGATCCATCACAGTCAAACACTATTGAGCAGTTTTATAAGTTATGATAGATAATATGAATGAGAGTATACTAGGAGCGTTTTGAGGAGCTCCATTACATATTGCTAGTTGGAAATCCCTTACTTACTAAACCATTTTTCATTTTGAGCTTTCTTAGTGAGCTTGATGATGGGATTCGGCCAATGGTGAAAATGCTCTAGCTAGCCACACTTAAGGAGGCCTTCAAGTTTGTAGTCCTGTAGGAAGTAGCCATAAGTGCTGTTAGAAAAAGGGGAAAACAAAGTACTCTAAACAGAGTAGCCGAGCTACAAACAAATGCGGCCATTAAGGGAATTTAGAACCTATCCAAAGGAACCTCAGACCATTTGTTGTAGGATGAATTGAAGAGAGTCAAAAGGTGCTATCGATGTGGGGACAAGTATACACATGGTCATCAATGGATTCAAAAACTGTTTCAGCACTATAAGGCGAGGAGGTTGAGCATGATGCCTCGACGGTCAATCAACCACCATTTGGGGATCATTAAGTCCTTGAGAACAAGGACAATTTTGGGTGAGGGAGGGTGTTAAGTTTCATACCCTAAGTCCATTATTAGTGACAAGGGTAGTCTAATAGTATAAAATAATAAGTTGGGTAATATGTAATAAGAGTCTGCTAAAAGTCTATATATATATATATATATAGATATTATTACATAAGAGGCAGGTAGACAATGAATTAATTCAAAAACTCTATTTCCTCCATTCAATTAATTTATCTCTTTCTCTTTATCCTTTTTTCCTTTTCTCTAAACTCTTTTTTTCTCTTGATTGCTTTCTCTCTTTCTCTCTTTTTCTTCTCTCTCACACAATCAATTCATGGATTTCATTCTTTACGATACTAACAAATTAGTATCAAAGTATTGACCTTAGGTGTCGCTTCGACTTTGGGTAGGAAGTGCAATCTGAATATGGCAAAGAACACGAGACTTAAAGTAGTGGATGAGCAACTCCAATGATATAAGTAGTTAATACAATCATTAGTTGAGAAGTTTTAACCATTGAAGTCTTTACCTGACTAAGTACAAGTACTAAATAAGCAGCTCATTGAGAGTGTCTAGGCAAAAACTAAAACTACAATGTAGTAAATGGTGGAGACTCTTACTGTGCGAGCACCTATTTGGTACACGAACAAGGAAGGGGTGGCAAGAATGCTTGATAACTTTTTAGGGTGAGGTATCCTTTCGTCTCTTAGAATTTAGCCTTTAGATTTAAGCAAAGAAAGTTTTGCTAAGGGATCGTCATGTGCCAGGAATCTGAGACTACCACCTAAGCCACTGAAACTAAAGTTGCCACACTTCGATGGTGAGAATCCACATGCATGGTTGAGGAAGTGCAATCATTATTTTTAGTACTACGACATGATAGAGGAAAGGTTAAAAACCGTGGTCATGCACATGGATCCATCATAGTTAGATGCCACTAAGGAGTTTTATAAGTTATGACAAATAACAGGAGTGAGAGCATACTATAAGTATTTTGAGAAGCTCCATTACTTATTAATAGTTGGAAATCCCTTGCTTAGTGAATCATTTTTCATTTCAAGCTTTCTCAATGGGCTTAATAATGGAATTCGAGTATTGGTAAGGATGTTCTAGCCAACCACACTTGAAAAAGCCTTCGAGTTTGTAACCTTATAGGAAGTAACCATGAGTGTTGCTAAAAAAAAAAAAAGGGAAAATAGAGTACTTTAAACAAAGTAGTCGAGCCACAAACAAATGCAACCACTAAAGGAATTTAGGACCTATCTAAAGGAACCTCAAACTATTTGTCATGGGATGAATTAAAAAACCTACTTATTGCTAGTAGGAAATCCCTCACTTATTGAACCATTTTCATTTCGAGCTTTCTCAATGAGCTTAATAATGGGATTCAATTGGTGGTGAGGATGCTCTAGTCGGCCACACTCGAGGAGGCTTTTGAGTTTGTAGCCTTATAAGAAGTAGCCATGAGTGTTGCTAAAAAAAGGGGAAACAAAGTATTCTAAATAAAGTAGTCGAGCCACAAACAAATTTAGCCACTAGGGGAATTTAGGACCTATTCAAAGGAACCGCAAACCATTTGTGGTGGGATAAATTAAAAAGAGCCAAAATCTGCTATCGATGCAAGGACTAGTATACACATGGCTATCAATGCTCTTGGAAGTTGTTTCATACACTAGAAGGTGAGGAGGTTAAGCGCGACACCCCACAGTCATTTAGCCACTGTTTGAGGATCATTGAGTCCTTGAGAACAAGGACAATTTTAGGCCAAGGAGGGTGTTAGAATCCATACTCTAAATTTATTACTAGTGACGAGAGTAGTTCAATAGTATAAAATAATGAGTTGAGTAATATGTAATGAAAGCCCGCTAACAATCTATATATATAGATATTATTATATAGGAGGCAGACAGATAATGAATTAATTAAAAAACCCTATTTCCTTCATTCAATTGCTTTATCTCTTTCTCTTTGTCCTTCTCTTCTTTTCTCCAAATTCTATTTTCTTCTTTTGATTGCTTTCTCTCCTTCTCTCTCCTTCTCTCTTTCTTCTCTCTCATACAATATATTCATAAATTTCATTCCTTTATGATCCTAACATGGCCCTTATGTATCTAGGCAGCATTGTTGGAGAGTAAGTTCTTAAGGGGTGAAACCTAATGAAACATGACCTAATGAAACAACCCTAAAAGCCTTTATGGAAAAATTCTCAAATGTCTTTTCCAAGCTCACTACCCTTACTCCCCCATGTGTACACGATCCTAGGATCATTCTCAGGAAAGGAGCCCAGCCCATAAATGCATGGCCTTACCAATACCTAGCTCTCCAAAAGAATGTCATCAAAGCCATGGTGAAGGAGATTAAGGATGTTGATACAGAGCAACACTAGTCTGTTTGCTGCTTTCATCATTCTGGTGAAAAAGGAAGGATAATTTGTGGTGATTGTGCGTAGATTACAAGGAACTGAACAATACCACTGTCAAAGACAAATTCCCCATTCCACTCATTGATGAACTGCTCAACAAATTGGGAGGAGCAATTCTATTTTCTAAAATTGATCTCTAATTAAGTTACCACCAAATTTGGATGCACCTAATTGACATGCATAAGAAGACATTTAAAACCCACAATGGCCACTATGAATTTCTGGTTCTTTCATTAACAAATGCTCCATTGACCTTTTAGGGCCTGATGAATGAAATCTCTAGGCCGTTTCTTTGGAGTTTCATACTGGTTTTCTTTAACGATGTCCTGGTTTACAACAAAACATGGGATGACCATCTTCTTCATCTGTGCCAAATCCTACAATTACTTTGGCAAAACAAGCTCTATGCAAAATAAAGCTAGTGTTTTTGTTTTGGCCCAAACAAAGGTCAGATATCTAGGCCATGTCATTTTAGTTGTCGGAGTGGTGACGGATTTCAAAAAGGTTAAAGTAGTTTTGAATTGGCCTCATACTAATCTTTGACAACGACTTAGGTTCCTTGGCCTCACCAACAATTACAATCGATTTGTTTGTGGTTATGCAAGAATCACCCATCCCTTGAATCAACTCCTTAAAAAGGATTCTTCCTGTACTTAGTCACTTGATGCCGACGATGCATTCTCACAATTTAAGATGACTTGGGTCACCGCCCTTTTCTTGCCATGCCTAAGTTCTTGCAAGAATTTACAATCGCAATGGACACTTCCGATATGAGTATGATGCATTCAATAAGGACATAGAGGACTACGTATGAGAATGTGACGTGTGTCAATGTTGTAAATTCAATCCCTCTGCTTTTCCCAGGTTATTACAACCACTTCCGATTCTAGGTGGTTTGTGGTGGGGTCTCACTGTGGACTTCATTGATCAGTTACCATGAAGTATATGAAAGGATACCGTTCTGGTCGTTGTCGATCGATTCTATATATATGCTCACTTGATCACCCAAACCCATCCATTCACTGCCAACACCGTCGCCAAAGCCTTCATTGACAATGTTTTCAAACTACACAGATTACCGGAACAGATCATTGGTGATAAGGATTCGGTTTTTTGAAGCCAATTCTAGCAAGAACTCTTCTGCCTTTAGGGTGTTTGAGTTAATTTCTCCACCACTTATCACCCTCAAATTGACAATTAGAAAAAAGTCATCAATCACTGTCTTGAGATGTACTTAAGGTATGCTAACAGTGCTTACCATCATCACTGGAGTTCTTGGCTATCACTCGTGGAATGGTGTTACATGACTCACTTCCATTCTAGCATTCATATGACACCATTTTAACCCTTATAGGGCTACTTTGCTCCAATCCACCTCCCATGCATGTCAGGTGACTCGACCATTCCTTTGGTAAATCAGCAGCTCTATCTCAAGGAAGCCACCATCCGTCTACTACAATACTACCTCACCAAAGCACAAAACCGCACAAAGTAGTAATGTGATAGAAATCACTCAGAAAGAGAGTTTCGAGTAGGGGACTATGTCTTCCTCAAATTGCAACCATATCAACAACACTTTCTGATGCAACGTCCTTACTAGAAATTGGTTACTAGGTTTTTTGGCCCATACCAAGTTCTTGCTAAGATAGGTAAGGTGGCCAATCATCTAACATTATCTCCCTAAGCTAAAATCCATTTCGTATTCTACATATCCTAGCTTAAGGTGAAGTTTAGTCCCACTCAAGATTTCACCCTTAAGTTGTCCCCTAAAATTAAAACTTAGACTCTAATACTTTCAAAAACAATAATACATTTGCTTATTGCTCATTTTTAAAATTTAAAATATTTTAGAACTCGTGTTATAAAAGTAGAAATTTTAAAATTAAATCTTTAGAATTCCAAAATTTTAAAAACCTATCAGTTGACCAAAGAATGCCCAAATAGGCAAGTAAGTGGTTCAATAACCATCTTCGAATTAATTGCGCTTTTAAACTTTTATCTATAGATTAAATTTAAAATAACAATAACACAACCTCCTAAACAACCTTAGAATTTTTTTAAAAAAATGAAGCTTGAAAAATTCCTCTTCTTCTACAAATAGGTCGGTTTGATAATCATAATCCCATCTCTATTTTTGGTGCAAAAGATCACTATAAAAGAACATTTAAATACTTTCAAAAAATTCTTTAGAAAATCTTATTCTTATCACTAGTATAAAGAATCATTATAAAAAATATTTGAATACTTTCAAAAAACTTTTAGAAATACCTTTAAAAACTTTTTAAAAAATCTCATTCCTATTTATAGTATAGACAATCACTATAAAAATCATCCGAATACTTTTAAAAACTATTTAAAAAATCTCATTCCCATTGTGGGTGTGAGGAATCATCATTAAACCTATCTTAGACACTCTATTGTAAGGGATCACTGCAAAAAGTATTCCAACATTCTCAAACTTTCAAATGGATCTTTGTTAAAAGTGTTCAACAACCCTAATGCCCTAGTTGGACCACATATGCCCTAGTTTAGGTCAGTTCCTAGCAACTTGAATAGCTCGCGCCAGAATTTGCCTGTAAAGTGGGGGTCTCTGTCACTAATGATGCTCTTTGGTACACCCAATAGCTTCACTACGTTCTTGAAGAACAAGCAAGCAGCTTCGTCCACCTTACAATCAGCAACCTTACAATCAACAACCTTACAATCAGCAAGGGCTGGAATGAAGGTGCCATACTTATTGAACCAATCCACCACCACCATGATGCTTCCGTATCCCTCAGACTTTGGTAGAGTTACAATGAAGTCCATTGAGACACTTTCCCATGGCTTCTTAGGGATGGGCAGTGGCTCAAGTAGACCTGTTGATTGCTGCTATTCTACCTTGTCTTGTTGGCAAACCAAGCAAATCCGCACATAGGCCTCGACATCTGTATGCATATGCAACCAGAAGTAATGTTATTGGACAAGAGCAAGGGTTCATGCCATACCTGGGTGACCAGCCTATAGGGACTCGTGACATTCCTTGAGGATTTCCTTTTAAGAGTTTCCCCACTTAGGAACGAAGACTCGGTTCCCGACTGTCATGACGACTTCGTCGTCCACCCAAAATCGACGAGTCTTCCCCTCGCTAGCCAATCTTAGCAGATTGTTGGCCAGGTTATCTTGTCTGGTACCTTCCTTAATTCGTTCAAAGAGGTTGCTTTTAGGCGTACTAGTGGAGAGGGTAGTTAGCTCCATCTTTCTGCTCAGCGCGTCAGCAACAACGTTGGCTTGTCCTGGCTTATACTGCAAAGTATAGTCAAATTCTGCCAGGAAGTCTTGCCAACGAGCTTGTTTGGGCTGAGTTTCTTTTGTGTTTGGAAGCAGCTTGTAGCAACGTTGTCGGTCATGATTACGAACTTACTTCCTAGGAGGTAATGTCTCCAAGTGCGCAAGCAGTGGATAATGCCAGTCATCTCCTTGTCTTGGATGGTGTACCGTCTCTCCGTGTCGTTGAGCTTGCAACTTTCATAGGCAATGGGATGCCTATCTTGCATTAGGACTCCACCGATGGCAAAGTCGGATGCATCGGTATGGACTTCGAAGGGCTTTTCGTAGTCTAGGAGCACCATAACAGGTTCTTTGGAGATTACTTGCTTCAATCTCTCGAAGGAAGCTTGGCATTCACTTGTCCAATGCCAAGTGTGGTTCTTCTTCAGCAGGTCGGTCAGGGGTGCTGCTACGGTAGAGTATCCCTTGATGAACCGACAGTAGTAGTTAATAAGCCCTAGGAAGGATCATAGTTCAAGGAGCTTGGTTAGAGGTTCCCCTTGTTGGATGGCTTGCACCTTCACTAGATCCATCATCAGTTTGCCATCTTTGATTCGGTGACCAAGGAAGTCCACCTCTTGCTTGGCGAACGAGCACTTCTCCTTCTTGATGAACAACTCGTTCTCCCTTCTAACTTCGAAGGCTTGCTTGAGGCACTCAACATGCTCCTCAAGTGTGTTGCTGTACACCATAATGTCGTCCAAGTAGACTACTACGAATTTGTCAAGGAATAGATGCAGTACCTTGTTCATAAGTGTGCAGAAGGTGGCTGGCGCGTTAGTGAGGTCAAAGGGCATTACTAGGAACTTGAATGCTCCGTAGCGTGTTACGCAGGTTGTCTTTAGCTCGTCACCTTGTGCAATTCGGACTTGGTAGTATCCTGATCGTAAATCCAGCTTGGTGAAGTACCTTGCCTTCCCGAGTTGGTAGGAAAGATCAGCTATCAAGGGTATTGGATATTGTTCTTGATAGTGACCTTATTCAAGGCTTGGTAGTTGATACATATGCGTAGTGATCCGTCCTTCTTCTTCTGGAAGAGGATAAGGGCACCGAAAGGGGCTTTCAATGGTCGAATGTAGCCCAAATCGACCAGATTGTGGAGCTACTTCCTCAATTCAGCGAGCTCTAGGGGTGCCATGCGATAAGGGGCCATAGCAGGAGGTTTGGCACTGGGTTCCAACTCAATGTGGTGATCCACATCTCGCTTTGCTAAAACCTCCTTCGGCAGCTTGGAAGGCATGACGTCCTTGAATTTGGTAAGGACCGCTTGAATGGGTTACGACAGTGTGGGAGTTGGTGCTACTACGTCTTCCCTGTTGCTCAACTCCTTTATGGTAACTACGTAGTTTGGACCCAACTTGAGACCCCACTTGAATTGCAAGGCAGAAATCATCGATGGTTGAGACTTCTTGCACTTAAAGGGGACTACTCGGATCTTATGAGCATCGACAACCACAAGAGATCTTAAGGCAGGAACAGGAAAAGCTAACGCTTCGCAGAAAAATGCAAGATCTAACACCACCTTAAAGTCATCCATGGGAACAACGGTAAAGTCCAACTTACCGGTCCATTTGCCAATATGGACAGCTACTCCGTGCGCTATGCCTTGGACAGACTTTGCTTCTGAGTTTACTGCTTTGATGGTGCCAATTCCCTTTGTTAGTTTGAGGTCTAATCGGTTGGCCTCTTGCACATCCATGAAGTTGTGCGTTGCCCCTGTATCTAGCATTGCCCAGGCTGCTTTGCCATTGATGGCAATGTCAGCGTACAACAGTCCCTTCTCCTTAGAGACTGCTGGTGAGGTACATTTTGTGAGATTACCCAATCGTTGGATACATCCCATGTCGGCTTGGGGCTTTTCGTTGGCCTTCTCTGGGTTGAGTACCGCCATCATAGCGTTCATTGCTTTACGTTTGGGGTAGTCTCTCACCCAATGTGGTCCATCACAAATGAAACAGGGACTAGAGGGGTTACCTGGGTTGTGCTTACTCGCAGACTTCTTCTCATGCTTGGGACAGCCATTTGAGGGTCTCGACTGTCCACCCTCATTGCGGCTAGAATCCTACTTCTTCTGTCTGGTTTTCTCTCCCCAACTTTTGCCAGAGTTTGGCTTCTTGCCCTTAGAATGGGCCAAGTAGTCAACGAAGGTCTCGACAATGGCAATGGTAGCGTCTATGGTCTGCATATCACGTCTCTCCAACTCGACTCTTGCCCAATCCTTCAAGCCGTCTTTAAAGTAAAAGAGAAGTTCCCTGTCGGACATCTCGATTTCAAGTATAAGGGTAGTGAATTCCTTGATGTAATTGGAAACACTACTTGTCTAACATAGGCAACTCAACTTTCCCCTCACTTCGCTGTCTGCATTGTGAGGGACAAAGTACCTACGTACCTCATCCTTGAATTGCTCCCGAGTGTCGATGATGCATAAGCCCTTCTTCCTCTCAGAGTGCTTATGTCTCCACCAGAATTAGGCAGCATCACTTAGGAAGATTGGGGCGTTGCCTACCTTGGCAAGGTCGTTAACAACCCCCATGGCCTCGAAGTACTACTCAAAGCCAAATAGAAAGTTCTCCACGATAGTGGCATTGGGTGTGTCGTTGTACATGGCAGGCTTTGGGACCTTCAAACCATACACTGCAATGGCGCTAGTAGTGGCAGTTGTACTAACGTATGAGTTGTTTCAACACAGAGAATCCATCTCCCTATGGTGGTCATGAATCTCCCCTTCAACGAACTTGCGTAGACTGGACAGATCTTGATTTACGGAGCGTAATTCTCCCCTAAACGAGCGACCAAACTCTTCGATCACGACTTTGGTGGCCCACATGATCTCTACATTCTCATGGATCAAGTTATCGACTTGATCACTGAGGTCGCCCACAACGGAGCTTATATCGGTCATGCTCCGCTCCAAGCCAGCAACCGAGTATCCATAGTTTCCCGTGCAGGAGCCTTGGACTTACTACACTTGGCAGGGGCACGCTGTTCCTCATGCCCACGAGATTGTTGCCCCGCTTGTTGCTCCTCCATAGTGGTTGCAACAAATCCTTCTTCGCTTGTCATACTCGTTATCTCAACAAACAACAAACAAACAGGTTGCACCTAAGGTTTAGACCTTGGCTCTAATACCACCTGTCACAGAGTTAGGCTTTGAATGTGCTAACCCGTGCGGCACTTAGTCGATCTTGCGTGCAAAGATGAGCTAAGTAAGCCTTAGAAAGTTTGAGAGAATTAGCATAAAGCGTTGGGCGGCAAGTAAGGACTTGGAATTGTTGAAGGAAGAGAGAGTACAAGAGAGATTTGCAAGTGAGCATGTATTAAGTAGGCAAAGGCGTGTTTACAAGTGAAAGGAGTGGCCTATTTATAGTTACTCCACCTCTTTAATGTGTGGCTACAAATGACTATCTAGAATATTTACAATGAATGAGCATCTAAGAAGGTCCCTTCAAGAAGGTTCTAGGTGAGTGTCTTTGTTGGACTTTGCTAGAAGTCTCTAGATGTGGCACTTCCAGACACTTCAACACTCTTTTAGGACCTTCTGTTTGCTGGATTTAGGCCATAAAGGGGGCTGGGCAATATTGCCTACAGAGGCTTAATTTGGCCCCCAACTTCTGTTTTCTCACTTGCTAGATGGGCTGAACTTAGTGTCCACATGACAGAGCGCTCTAGTGTTGTGCACTTTTTAAAATTAGCTTATTTAGTATAGAGGTTGTGTAATATATGTCTTCTTAGATGTATAATTGTGATGGGATTTTATACAAGTTGTTACACTCATCCTTCCATCTATAGTCCAACAGAGTGAACACCATGATAACTTAAAGTCCAACAAAGTGTCCTTCTTTAGTTCCCTCACGTAACAAAGAGGATCTTGCGGGATTCGTCCTTATCTATATTACAACATTACGTCGTGGTTGATTTGGCCTCACAATGAAACGTTTAGAGCTTTGTCGAGTCTTGGAATAGTATAGATTGAAAGTGTCATACAAATTCTGATAGATGTGGTATATTTTCGAAACGTGGCATATAATAACTTCAAACTGGCGTAAAATGTTTGTTTGGTGAACAAACCTTCATTCCATAGTTGTCGCTTGTCCAATGTGAACAAACCCACAGTGTACATTGTAGCCAAATGTCTGGTCGATTGACAAACTTATACGTCAATTAGTTTTCCTAAACAGCTGTGAGGACCATTTGAGCCTTACCCTAGAAACCCTCGTAGCGTTATGTTGTGGTTTAGTTTATCAACTGTGCACACATCATTATCTTAGAATACAAGTGTTTATACATAGCATACGAATAGTGAAAGCTGACATGCAATATATATGAATCGCGGTATACCAAAACTCAAACTTGGATTAAAGTGTTTGGTCGGTTGACAAATAATAATTCATTAGAGCTTGAGTTGTATTAGGAGTCCTATGGGAAATGCACCCTGTGAACGGTATGGTAGAGCGTTTGGTTTGTTGTCACACACACCTTCCTTTCTATTCATTCACAGTTGGGAGTATTTGAAAGTAATAGACAAAAGTCGTCACGGTGCAATTTAGCCCATATAATGTAGATAAGAGGTCGCACCTGTCATTTTTTCTTTAATATATTTTCAAATGTGGAATACTATTACTGGATTATGACATACATTATTTAGAGAGCAGCATACAAAAATTTGAAACTAGCACAAAATGTTCGATCAATATACAAAGTATTCTTTCTTTGCATTCTCCCGAAACCAGGAGAACTATACTAGGGCCAACCCTGAAATAACTAGAGTTCCATAATGTGGTTCGATTTAGCACACTTGAAATGTAGTATAAGAAATTGAAATTGGATAAAAATGTTTGGTCAGTTAACAAAGTATCCTTCCATAGCAATTTTTGCAAAAATAGGAGAGTCGTGTAAGGAGCAACCCCAAAATAACCAGCATACTACGTTATGGTTCAAGTTAGCATACATCAAGTGATTGTAATATAACACATAATTTTTTTTCTTTCGGAATACAAATTTTTGAATATGAAAAACTATTATTGAACTATGAGGATCGTATCAAGAGTAAAATAGAACATATTATCATGAAATTGGAGTAAATGCTTAGTTAGTTGGGAAAGTATCCTTCCTAGCATTTGTTGGACTCATTGGTCCCTTCTTACATAGATATATAACTCAAAATCTTTTATTTTAATATTTTTGGGAGTTACAACCTAAAATAATTAAAGTGAATATAAATACATTTTTGACTAAAAAACCTAGCCAGCCCGGTTATGAGAAAAAAAAAAAAAAGAGGCTGCCGAAAGAGAGAGAAAAAGAAGCCGCCAAATGAGAGAGAGGAAAATGTAATATTCTTTGATCTTACATTTAGAAAAGATATTGATGTCCGATCAAACTGAAACTTGGATAGTTGATAGAAGACATTTGGTTCTTAATTCTGAATGGTGGAGATTGTGTTTTGAGCATAGTAAGTCCTACTTCTCTTCAGTTTTCACAGGTTCATACTCTAGGCGATTTTTCTGTGTGCAGTTTTGATCAACCATATAATCAGAGGATTGTTTGTTGTCTGATCAATCTGATTTTTGGTCAGTAGTTGGAGGACACATAAATCATCGTTTTGGATGGTTGGATTGGATTTTTGTAAACTAAAAGGGCAGGTTTTCCATTAAATTCGAGGCCTCTTAATTCTGGTAACTTTCTACTCTCTCATCTATGGCAGAGTTGGTAAACCATGTGGATGAATATTGATCCGTGGTCTGACTGAGTGGAAATTTGGACAGTTGGTAGGGGACATCTGGGAGTTGATTTTGAATGGTTGGATTATTTCCTTGAGGTCTACTTATTGAGTTGTAGTTGACAACACATGGTTGGCCTGTTTTGCTCAACTCATTAGTCTCTCTTTTAGTCCAAATTGAATTTTGTTCGATTTGTTTGATGTAATTGAGGTTATATACCTCTATTATGCTCACTTGATTATAGTGGAGTTGACCTCTCACTCCGAGTATCCCGTGAGTTTTTCTTCTTTGTGATTTGGAGGGGTTTTCCATGTAAAATTGGTGTGTTCTCTTGCGTGATTTATTTGGATTGTCATTTTTATTATTCAATCATCTCCTCGCAAGTTCAAGCAAGTGGGAGAAGTTTCCTGAGCTATTTATACTATGCTACCCCTTCTCCCATCAGAGTGGTATCAGAGTTAGGTTGGTGTATTTAACTCGTTTGAACAATGAAGTTGAATGTGAATAAATTGGTCTATTTGAATGACACAAATTATCATATTTGGAGGAGTAAAATGAAGGATATGTTATTTGTAAAGAAATTGCACCTTTTAGTGTTTGTTAGTATGAAACATGAGTCTAAGATTGATGAAGAATAAGAATTTGATCATGAACAAGTTTGTGGTTTTATACTTCAATTTGTTGATGATAATATTTATAATCACATTTGCAATGAAACACATGCATCAACTTTGTGGAGCAAACATGAGACTTTGTATGCTTTAAAGTCCAACAATAATAAGTTATTTTTGTTAAAGAAAATGATGTAACTAAGATATAATGAAGGGAGTTCAGTTGCTGACCACTTGAATGAGTTTCAGGGTCTCATTGATTAATTGTCAGGCATGGGCATTAAGTTTGATGATGAGGTTTTTGGGCTATGGTTACTTGCTACCTTACCTAATTTTTGGGAGACTTTTCAAATCTCACTCATTAATTATGCTTTTAGTGGTATTTTATCATTAAATGTAAAAGGTAGTGTGTTGAATAAGGAGATGAGAAGAAAATCTCACGATTCATCTCATCCAAATTAGAAATTTTAATTATTGAAAAAACAGGGAGAAGTCAAGGAAAAAGAAATGGTAAAAAGGGTAAAAGTAAAAGTTGAAGCAAGTCAAGAACTAAGTACAAAAATGTCCAGTGTCATTATTAAGGAAAAATGGGTTATATTCAAAAACAGTGCTACAAATGGAAGAGAGAAAATAAAGATGACAGTGATAAACATGAGAAGAAAAATGTGAGTAATGGTTGTTTTACTACAACATCCACTTCTAGTACTGGTGACCTTATTATTGTTTGTGATAAGGATGTGATTAATCTGACATCTTATGAGATTGATTAGATCATAGATAGACATGTCCTTGATATCTATTTGAATTTAATTTCAATAGGAAAGCTAAATGATAATGGTTTTTGCAGTACCTTTGGTGATGGCCAATGAAAGCTTACTAAAGGCTCCCTAATTGTGGCACAATGTAGGAAATGCTCTAGTCTATATCTCATACAAGCTGCAATCTTTAAAAATGTTGTAAATGCAATAAAGAATGATAGTTCCATTAAATTATGGCATGACCAGCTTAGTCACATAAGTGAAAAGGGGATAAATTGTTTGGCAAGAAAGAACTAACTTCCAGACATAAAAGTACAGTTTTAAAGAAGTGTTCTCACTGTTTTGCTGGGAAACAAAATAGAGTTACTTTTAAGAGTCACTCACCTTTAAGGAAATTAGAGTTACTTGAATTGGTGCATTCTAACATGTGTGGTCCTTTGAAGGTATGCTCACTTGGTGATGTTCTTTATTTTGTGACTTTTATTGATGATCACTATAGGAAACTTTAGGCTTATGCTTTAAAGACTAAAGATTGAGTCTTTGATGTATTTAAATAATTTCATGTTTTGTTGAGAGACAGACTGGTAAGAAGCTGAAATATGTCCACACTAATAATAATGATGAGTATAGTGGTCTATTTGACGAGTATTGCAGAAAGTATGAGATCAAACACTAAAGGATCCCCCCTAAGACACCATAGTTGAATGGTTTAGTAGAAAGGATGAACAAAACGCTGATTGAAAGGGTTATAAGTCTTCTCTCAAATGCAAAATTGCCTAAATCCTTTTAGGGTAAAGTCTTGAATACAGTGACACATGTAATTAACCTGTCTCTTAGTGTTTTGCTACAAGGTGAGGTTCTAAACAAAGTTTGGTTTGGTAAAGAAGTCTCCTATGACCATTTACGAGTTTTTGGCTATAAGGCTTTTGTTCACATCCTAAAAGATGAAATAGGGAAGTTAAATGTGAAGACTCTACAGTGTATCTTTCTTGGTTATGGTGAAGATGACTTTAGGTACCGTTTATATGATCTAGTTAAGAAAAAGCTAGTAAGGAGTATAGATTGTGTTTGTTGAGGATCAAAACATTGAAGACATTAAGAAGTCAACTCCTTAAGTTAATGATAATCTTACTAATATTGTTTCATTTCCTCAAACACCTCTAAGTGATCTTGTTGATGTTTATGGCAATGTTTAAGAACATGATGAAAATGTTCAACAAGATCATGATATACAGGGTGCAGGTGATATTGATGCTCTTATAAAAGATCATCCACACATACCCTCACCTCCATTTTAGCCACGGAGATCCAATAAAATTTCAATGTCTTCCATTCAGTACTCTCTTAATGAGTTTGTGATGTTAACTGATGGGAGACAACCTGAGTGCTATAAAGAAGCAGTTGAAAGTAAGCACGGGTAGCATTGGATAGATGCCATGATCAATGAGATGAAATCCTTATATGATAATTCTACTTATAAGTTAGTAAAGTTGCCTAAAGGTAAGAGGGTTTTAAAGAATTAGTGAATTTACAAAATAAAGCAAGAAGAAATTACTTCATGTCCATGATATAAAGCTAGATTGGTTGTCAAGGGATTAAATCAAAAGGCATCGACTTTGAGGAGATTTTCTCACTGGTGGTGAAAATGTCTTCCATTCCAGTTGTATTGAGTTTGGCTACTAGTCATGACTTAGAGATCAAGCAGATGGATGTGAAAATAGCTTTTTCTCTATGGTGACTTGGAATAAGAAATTGATATGGAACAACCACAGGGTTTTGAGGTGAAAGGAAAAGAGGATTATGTATGTAGGTTGAGTAAAAGCTTATATGGCTTGAAATAAGCTCCAAGACAATGGTATAAGAAGTTTGAGTCTATTATAGGAGAGTAAGGCTATAAAAAGACTACTTCTAATCATTGTGCTTTTGTTCAAAGATTCACTGATGATGATTTCATCATTTTACTACTTTATCTTAATGATATGCTTATTGTTGGTTGTAATGCTTTTAGAATTGACAAAGTTGAAGTAAGAGTTGAGCAAGTCCTTTGCCATGAAGGACTTGACTAGTAAAGAAGATCCTTGGTACGTTAATCACTTAAGATAAGAAAAAGAAAAGGTTGTATCTATCTCAGAAGCAATACATTAAAAAGGTGTTTCAGAGGTTTAACATGGATAAGGCTAAAGTGGTAAGCACTCCTTTTGCTACATAATTTAAATTACCCATTAACCAATGTCTTTCCATAGAGAAAGAGAAGGAAGAGATGCAAAGAGTTCCTTTTGCATTTGCATCAGCTGTAAGCAGTTTGATGTATGCAATGGTGTGCACAAGGCCTAATATAGCTCATGCAGTTGGCATAGTTAGTCGATTCCTTTCAAATCCTAGTAAAAAGCATTGGAATGCAGTGAAGTGGATAATGAGATATTTGCGAGGCTCCACTAATTGAGACTTTGTTTTAGGAGTGATAAGTCTATTCTCACTGGATTTACAGATTCAGATATGATAGATAACATTGACTCTAAAAAATCTACTTTAGGTTATGTGATGACTTTTGTAGGTGGAGCAGTGAGTTGGCAATCTCGATTACAAAAGTGTGTTGCATTGTCCATTACAAAGGCAGAGTTTATTGTAATAATTGAAGTGTTTAAACAGTTACTTTGGATGAAAAGTTTATGAAGGAATTTGGTTTTGAACAATCAAATCATGTGTTGTACTAAGATAGCCAGAGTGTCATTCATCTTGGTAAGAATCCAACTTTTCATACTAAATTAAAACATATTGACATGCAATATCATTAGATATGAGATATTTTTTATTCTAAATAACTAACACTTGGAAAAATTCATATAAATAATAATGTTGTTATAATGACAAAGATATTGTTAATATAGAAATTTGAGTTGTATTGTGTATTGGTTGGGATGACCAATATCTCCACATAGTCAAGGGGGGAGAATTGTTGGACTTATTGGTCCCTTCTTATATGGACATATAACTCAAAATCTTTTATTTTAGTATTTTTGAGGGTCACAACCTAAAATAATTAAAGTGAGTATAAATACCTCTGTTTACTAGAAAACCTAGTTAGCCGATTGTGAGAAAAAAAAAAAGAGGCTGCCAAAAGAGAGAAGAAAAGAGGGAGGTCGTCGAAAGAGATGGAGGAAAAAACAATATTTTTTGATCTTATATTTGGAAAGGATATCGGTATCCGATCAAACTAAAATTTGGATAGTTGATAGAAGATATTTGGTTCTTAATTTTGAATGGTGGAGAGTGTGTTTCGAGCACAGTAAGTGTTGTTTCTCTTCAATTTTCTAAGGTCTATATTCTGGGCAATTTTCTGCGTGAAGTTTTGATCAACTGTGTAATTGAAGGATTGTTTGTAGTCTGATTAAGCTGATTTTTGGTCAGTAGTTGGAGCACACATAAATTTTCTTTGTGGACAGTTGGATTAGGTTTTTGTGAATTGTAAGGGTAGGTTTTCCATTAGAGTTGAGGCCTCTTAATTCTGGTAATTTTCTACTCTCTTATGTATAATAGAGTTGGTAAATCGTGTGGATAAATATTGATTCATTGTCTGACTAGGCTGGAATTTGGATAGTTAATAAGGGATATCTGGGAGTTCATTTTGATTGGTTGGATTATTGCCTTAAGGTCTACTTGTTGAGTTATAGTTGACAACATGTGGTTGGTCTATTTTACTTAACTCATTAGTCTCTCTTTTTGTTCAAATTGAATTTTGTTCAATTTGTTAGATATAATTAAGATTGAGTACCTCCATTGTACTCACTTGATTATAGTAAAATTGACCTTTAACTCAAAATATCTCGTAATTTTTTTTCCTTTATGATTTGGAGGAATTTTTCACGTAAAATTGATGTGTTATCTTATATGATTTATTTGCATTATTATTTTTATTATTCAATTATCTCCTCACAAGTTCAAGGAAATGAGAGAAATTTTCTGAGTTATTTATATTCCATTACCCCCTCCCCCATCAACATTCTCACGAAACTATGAGGACTGTGTCAAGGGTAAACTCTAAAACAATAGCACATTACATCGTGGTGCAATTTAACCTGCATAAAAATATCTGGAGGTTGCACGTGTCATTTCTTACAACTTTTTACTAGTGACACAATTTTTTGTAATTAGCATGTAATATTTGGCCAACGACATGCAAAAACTTAAAACTGGAAGAAACATTTTCTAGGTTGCTAAAGTGTCTTTATTATTCAGTTTGCTAAACTGGAATGAAACATTTTCTGGGTTGTTAAATTAGAATAAAAAATTTTCTGTCAGACCCATTCAAAAAATATTTTATGGTGAATGACCTAACAACTCCAAGTGTAGGGGTAGGTGCTCAAAACCGCTAAAGCATGATGTTGCAGTCGATTGGACCCTTCAAAATTAATATTTGAAGCTTTTCATGTTATTTGGTGGAATACTAAGTTTTAATGTAAGCATACAATTTTAGAAATGTGTCTTATAATTTTTAAATAATGTCATGCAATAACTGGACAACGATGTAATATGTTCGGTTGGTCGACAAGATGTCTTTTCTTAGAGTTCACTTCTTATATAGGAGGCACGTGATAGATAAATTTCAAAGGGCGTGTTAGAGTAAAATATTTGGTTGGTTGGTAAACACCACTTAATTATTCATCTCAAGCAATATACCAGACTCTACAATATACACCACCGAAATCACTAAAGCATTTATATTGTCATCAGTTAATGAACATTTGATTGTGGGGACGTAATTGACCACAACATAATGCTTGAGTGGCCTTAGGAGAGTGTCATACACAGTCGAAGGCATTGCTTGAGTTCAATAGTTGAGTGGGTTTCATCACCGAACATAACATTTTACTCTAACGTACAATTTAACGCCCATCTCTCTTATTCTTCCTATTAAAGAAAAGGTAAATAAGGAAAGACAACTAGTTTTGGGAACCAACCAACATGTTATGCTACTTTCCAATTATTGGATGCTCCTTTCAAAATTGTATACGATACATCTCCTAAACTGTATGCCAATACTAGAACTTCGTAGTCCATAGTACTGTCATTGTCTGAGATCAATAATTGTAATACCCCTCCTATATCAGAAAGAAATAAAAGAGAGAATGATTTATAAGTTAAATAGTAATATAAATAAAGTACTAATTAGATCTTTTTTACACTATAGTGGCCCTAGTTTGTGTGTGAATCTCTTTTCTGTCTCACTACATACGATGATGCATAGGTTCATGTGAGGGCTCAAGTTATTACAAATGGTATCAGAACCTTACATTAGTCAGAAGTGGAGAAGTTAGGTGCCAACAGGGTGAGAGCCACTTCTTTCACCTCTTTAGCTTGTGGGGGCTACTAGGGGCTATTTTTACAATCTTGCCACCTAGTGATGTGATCCTATGATTTTGTATCTTGTAATGATGAGGATGTCGTTTATCTAATGAAAGTTGACTGTAATATCCTCTCACATCAAAAAGAAAGAGTTGTGATAGATAAAACATCAATTGGATCCTTTTTTAATTATAGTGGTCCAATTTGGTGTGAAATTTTTTTGTCTATCTCACTACCACATGATAACACGCAGGTCATCTATGTGAGGGCTTGGGTTATTACAAATTGAGTGGAGTTCGTCAACCAACCAAGCATTTTAATCAAGCTTATAATTTTCAGTTCATCTCTCTCTCTCTCTCTCTCTCTCTCTCTCTCTCTCTCTCTCTTCCTACTAAAGAAGATACAATTGAAGAAGGACAAATAGTTTGGGGGCAAACCAAATATGTCATGATGATTTCTAATTATTGTTTGTTATTTTCTAAAAATTATTAGACACTTTTTCATATTTTATCCCACATTAGTATTCCGCCTAATTATGCCAAAAAAATTAAAAAAAAAAAGAAAGAAAAACCTCTATATGTTTGATTTCATGAGGCCTAATTGACTATAATATAATAGTCGAGTGGTCTTAGAGGTGCCTCTTGAACAATATGCTCATTGTCCAAGATCAATAATTGAGTAATCAACTAAACATTTTTTTTCAGCGTATAATTTGAAGCTTGTCTCTCGCACTTTTCTTGTTAAAGAAGATACAATTAAAGAAGGACAAACAATTTGGGGACAAGCTAAACATGTTACGCCACTCTCTAATTTTAATATTGCTACTTTTCAAAAATAAGGTCTTAGGGACCTAATCTTTCGGATATGGTATACTATTACTAGACTACGACATACAATATTCAAGACTGGCTTACAAAAACTTGAAATTAGAATAAAATATTTTGTTTAGTTAATAAAGTGTCCTTCCTTAGCACTCTTGCAAAACTAGGAGGACCGTGACGGAACCTACCATGAAATGACCATAGCGTTACGTTCTAGTTCAATTTAGCCCGTATAGAGATTCACGTCCAATTTATGGTGCTCAGTGTATTACTTTGAAAGGTGAGCGTACAAAATTAGCAAGATGGCTTACAATTTATGATACTCATTTTTGATTTGGTACAATAGAATGAATGTTATGTGAACTCTCACCCTAAAAGCTAAAACTTTGGATTGTGAAGTCATTCATATTAAAATGGCATTTTCTTCTTCAGTGACATTCTTCCATCATACAATTTTAGATCTTTCTTGTACAACTTAGGGAGGTTGATGTGCTATTTAATAAATTGGTGTATAAATTTTACGAAATGGCATTCAATATTACATACTCAACCTAGATTTGGTATTGCAACTCCGTAAACACTATGCAAACTCTCACCCTATGTTAGACATAGAAGACATGATGTTATTTAAGCCACCAACATCACATTTATGAGTGACATACAATTCTTATGTATTTGATAAGTAAGTCTTTCCAAGTTTGTGCTCAATCAAAGCATATACTTAACCTAGAGTAAATAGACCTTATAATTAATTTTGTGGTATGATAAATAAAGAGTGGTATTTTCTACAATGGATCCAAATTCTAATGAAATTATGAAAAATAATTCAATTAAATATGATTTTTCATGCAATGTATGATCCTTTTAAAGTATGATTTCCAAAATTTACAAGAAGTTTTAGGGCTATCACACTCCTAGCATACAATTTTGAAAGTTTGGGATACAATTTATAAATCTTGGCATACTATTTTGCAAAGTGTAAAAATTTGATGGGATGATGTGCAATTTATAATACTAGTCATTAGGTTAGTAGTACAACAAAGTAAACTCTTAGATTTCTTGAAAAAAATAAATTGACATCATAAATATTAATATTTCAAATTTTAAAATTAAATAATTTTACATGAATAATATTATAAATAATATATACTTGATTTTTGCAATAATTCTGACCATTGATATGATTGGAGAGTCCATTTTAACTTAATAATTAATTTCTCTCTCATGAGTTTTATTGTAATTATATACTTTTAAATAAAAAGTTTTTGAATATTAAGAAAATAATTTACTAGTTATAGTTATAGTTATATATATATATATAATTTTATAATTTAAATTAGATATATTTATTAATACTTAAATTACATTCAAAATTATTTTTTTAATAGTAAAATAATATATAAAATTATTTCTTACTCATTAGGCTATATTATGAATAAATTCTTAACAAGAATATTGTTCAAAAATATTTTAATATTATTAATTAAAAATATTATAATATTTTCCTATTTGATCCGATTAAAGTTTATTATATTAATCATTATGTGCAAATGATGATCTTGCAATTTCATCACAATATCATAATATGATAAACCATTAATAGTAACTATGGTGGTTATATCATATTTGACTAAAATACTCCATTTTGTACACTACAACACTTGTAATATATTATAAAAAGCTCATAAGACATAATTTTATAATGGTCTACAATAATATTTTATAAAGACTTTCTTATTTATTTTAAAATAATAATGTGTACACTATTATAAGATAACATGAAATATATAATGTATATTAAAAATTCATCAATGAGTTTTGAGTATTATTATATTATATATCATTAATTATCATTAGTACAATCAAAATTTATTTTGAGAATATATTCTCTACATAATATTAGTTATAAACTTTCATATTAATTTACTATCATGAAATCAATTAGTATTTTATAAATACTCTTCATTTTTTAATCTTCTCCTTAATAACCAAATACTTTAATTTTTATTAAATTTGGTACCCTTTAAGTATTTGTCATTTTTAGAGAAAAATACTATTATGAAATTACTACATAAATTTTTAGCAATTTAATAATAATATCGACAACTTCGAGCCTTAAAAAAAATCATAATTATAATGTATAAATAACTTTAAATCATATCATAAATTTTACTTTTATAATAGATAAAATAATGATAAACAGTTTTCCATCATTTCACAAAATTACTCATTCTCTTAATAAAAATAAATAAGTAAAAGTGAATTTTCTACTACTAATGTGTTTGTAAAGTCTAAATTTAAATATATAATCACTTGTAAATAGTTGAATTGTTTTGGATATGAGCATGTAATTCTTTATTCCTTTAAGTACCTCAATACTTTCTAATGATTCATTATAAAATTATTTTTACACTTACCTAACATTTCAACTATAAAATTGATATTCAGTTTAATGAGGCTTGTATCTCCATTAAACTACCAATATAGAAACCTATAAAATTGATTCCATCTCCATACATTTCACATCATTTTTTACTCTTATATATAAATTACATAATTATTTGGAATACTTGATCTCTTTTCACTTTAAGATATTTTTTAATATTATCTTTTGTAGTTTATTTATATTAGTTAGTTATGAGTTAGTTTTTTCAAAAAGTATTTCTTTATCCAAATATTCTTTAATATCTAAAACAACATTTGGTGATATAATGAACAAAAAACTATTATGGATAAAGAAATATTAACTCTAATTTCTTTTATATCCATATTTTGACATTCATTACTCCTACTAATTTCACTATTTTCAAAGAATAACATTATCAGTTTTTAAAATTTTTTAATTATAGTTATATAGTTTAGATTTCTCTAAATAACTGATAAAGTAACTATTAATTTTTCGAGAGTTTGATACTCTACAGGAGGATTCTTGCTTTTGCTAAATAACTCCAAATATTTAAGTGCCTTAAATTAGGGTTTTTTCACATTTGCATTTCAATAAGAGTACTTTGAATTTCCTTATTAGGAATTCTATTTCACAAATAGTTTATGGTTTGGATGGCATGCATCCACAAAAACTTGAGTTGAGAGGATTTACTTATTATACTCCTGATTATATTTGTTAAAGTATAATTATACTTTTCTATCACACTTTTTGTTAAAGTGTGTTTGATATAGTTTATCATACATATATATTATAACTTTTAAGGAATTTCACAAATAAATTTGGACATTGCTCTAAATTATTATATTTTCTATAATATTTACCATTAAGATTCATAAAAAGGATAATTATAAAATAGCATTTACAATACCATTCAGATATTATGAATGAAACGTAATGTCTTTTGAGTTAAAAAAATACACCTTTTAAATTTCAAAAGATTATCAAAGAAATATTTAAGACTTATGCAATATTTACTTTTGTTTATATTGATGATATATTAGTATTTTTTAAGACAATAAAGCAACATTTTAAGCATTTAAACCTATTTTTAAAGGTTATTAAAAAAGTTGGATTAACCATATTAGTTAAAAAGCTAAAGTTATTCCAAGGTAGAGTTAGATTCCTTGGTCACTTCATTGAAAATGACACTATTATTCTTATTGATTAAACAATCGAGTTTGCCTCTAAATTTCTTGATAAGATTAGAGAAAAACAACAATTGCAAAGGTGTTTAGAATGTTTGGATTATATTTCAAATTTTATAAAGAATTAGCTTATGATACTAAGATTTTATTTCAAAGATTAAAGAAAAATCCTTTCGAATGGACAAATGAGCATACTAAAGCAATTAAGAAGATAAAATTGAAAAAAAAGAACTACCATGCCTAACTCTTCCTTATCCTAATGCCTTTAAAATAGTTAAAACTGATACATCAGATAAGGGTTATGGAGGAATCCTTAAGCAAAGGATTAACTCAAAAAATTGCTTATTCGCTTCACTTCAAGAGTATCGAGTTAGAGTTAATTACTCTACTATTAAAAAAGAAATCTTAGCTATTGCATTATGCATTCAAAAGTTTGAAAGTGATCTTATTAAATTAGATATTCCTTTTAAGAACTAACTGTAAGGTAGTAAAAAATTTCCTTACTAAAGACGTTAAAAACATCACCTTTAAACAAATCTTTGCTAGATGCTAAGGAATACTTTCTGCGTTTGATTTTGATATTGAGTTTATTACAAGAAATTCTAACTCTTTGCTAGATTTCCTAACTCATAAATTTTTGTAGGGAATTAAGAGATGAGTAAAAGGCCTCTTATACAAGAGCCCTAATCTCCAGCAAATTCTGTTAATTCATTGGCTAAAGGTGCAAAAGAAAAGGAAACTGATAAACTTTATAATGATACTTATAAGCAAGCTTTGGACAAATCAATTACATATCCTTTAATTTCTAAGCACATAGATTTTTTATGTGCTATTAAAAATAATTATACTCAACTCAGACCTAATGAGGTCGCATGGTTTTATTTTAAAGATGATATGTATTGTCTTAATAATATATAAGATTACCTATATTATTAGTAGATATTTCATGAAATAGGCTTAGTGGCAATTGAACCCATAAAGAAAGGATCTAGAAATGGATTTGGTTATGGCTTTTGAGATTAGGCCTTTGCCAAATTCAAGTTAAAGAGAATTCTTTATCTAGAGGATTAGCAGGCAAATCTCTTTGACTACCGAGAACTAAAAGAATAGTGGAAGGTTAAAACTTACAATTACTTTGATTATATTGAAGTATAGGAAAAAGTCTTATTATATGAAAATAGGGAAAGGAAATTTAGTTCATTTATTCAAATACATCTTCCAAATGACACAAAAGGATTTCCAAATTGGTTTAAAAGTTGGTTTTATTAAGTAAGGTTTACATTATTTAACTCTACTTATAAATTAAGAACTATTTATGAACAATTTTGTGAAGCAAACAAAGAGGTTAAAGGCCTCTTGTTAATATTTGTAACCTAGTATCATGTTCTATAGATTATTAAATGAGACTATACCATTATCATTAAACAAGTTAATATCTTAGATGTTGACATTAGACTTGTTTAATAGCTGGCAAAACAATTAATATTTGATGGTGGGAAAATTTTGACTTTTTATTATAATGGAGTCTACACGAGAAAAGGAGTCATTTATATAAATGATCTTAAGGCTCCATTACCAAAGTCTACTCTACTAATTTTGAAGAGATATTGAAGATTTTAATGAAATCTATATTAAAATAAAGGTTATTAGAAATGATGGCTGCTTTGCTTTAACTAGATAAAGACACCTAAGATGACTAAATTGAGATTAGTTAAAAGCACCTTAATGATGATATTATACAAGATTTTCAAGACCTATATGAGTTAGAAAAGGAAAAGGATAAGCAACTTTTAGTGAACAAGATGTTATGGGTCAGCTTTAATAAAACTACTTTAGTAAAAGTAAAGGATAATGGAAAACAATAAAGAATTCCACTTTAAAAAATAGATTTCTCCCATTATGGTTATCACCTTTTTCTATGTATAAATAAGACTTCTCATAAGTTAAGAAGGGTAGAGTCTAATTTGCTTCTTTCTTTCCTTTATAATAGCTGCCTTTTCTCTTTTGTAACATAAACTTGTAATGATATTCAACATTCAATGAAAACTTTATTTCTATAAGTATTATGTTCCTCATTGTCTTCTTTTAGATTGGTGTAAGATAGGAATGGGTATATATATATATATAAGTATGTATGTATGTATGTAGATATATAACAAAAAATATATAAAAACCAATTTAAGCACACCATTCTAAAATAAAATAATAAGGAATAGAATACTAGTAAATGATCTTCTCCATTATACATTATATCTATTAAATTTAGTTAAAATTCTTAAAAAAAAAAGGTTATAAGCAATATCCTATAAACCTTATGCATGATAAAAGTTGGTAGCAATAAAATATTTCATTACTTTGAGAAATGATTAACTGGATAAAGGTCTCATCCACATGTGTGATAAACCAATCAATATTGTTTACATAATACTAACTATAGACTAACTTTCACTTCCTATTAAATTCAAAATTTTATCAAATTAATTTCTTAAGGAAATAAACCTTATTTCATCTCATAAATGGTGGGGCTATGAGCAATTCATGAACTGTAGCTTGACCTTTAAGCATGCTTTATACTACAAACATTATTGGCTTAAGTGTAGGTGATAGATTAGTACATAACAATGCTACTTCAACTATTCTAATAAATTCCTCATTCAATTCTAATCTCAATTTTGAGTCGACAAACTCCATAGAGTCTGATAGAAAATAACTGAAGTATTTTTTAGACAAGTGATGTTATTGCTCCTTTCTGATGCAGAAAACCCCAAAAAGACATGACTTAAGGACCCAACACACACAAGGAATCAAAGAACAATTAGGAAAGCAAAATTAGAGTTTAACAACACAAACCCTAGACCTAACATTCAAAAAAGCATGAACCTAAGGTATTCAAGAAGCATATGGATGCCACTCAAAGTTGTCTGATGAATAGTTTGATCTTTCGGAGTTTACATGAGGTGCCTATTTATAGGCTAAGATAGCAATTCTAAAGAGGCACAAATTTCTACTTGGGACAATTCCTTATTTAAAAGGAATTCCTATCTAGGGACGAATTCTTACATAGAAAATAAACTCCTAATTTGGAGTGACTGCTATTACTTAGTCCTAAGATATTAATAAGGCCTGGACTCTTTTTCAAGCTTGAATTTACACCATTTGAAACTTGGTTAGGCTGAATGTCCTTAATTAGCCCATTTAGTGCTTTTTTCATCTTTCTGCCTCTAGCTCGTGTTATTGGGCCTTATGGAATGTGCAATGGATCTCTTGCATCCATTAAAGCTCTAGCTCGTGATATTGAGCCTTCTAGAATGTGCAATGTACCCCTTACATCCATTGAAGCCTTCCACCCATCATCTCCACGATTCTCATCATTCCCTCTTTCCTCAAAAGGATTCGTCCTTAAATCATCACCTTGTTTATCCTTGATGATGTAGGGAAAGGTCTGAATGAATTTGATCTATTTGGCATGTCTTTTGTTCAACTTTCCTTGTACAAGTAGGACAGGAGCTACACAAGGACTCATGCTTTCCCTTACATACCCTTTTGAAATAAGCTTATCAACCTGCCTTTGAAGCTCTTTTGTCTCCTTAGAATTACTCTTATATATTGGCCGGTTTGGGATGGATGCACCAGGGATGAAAACAATTTGATTCTTAATTCCTCTCTTAGTTAGCAATCCACTTGGGACATCATCACGGAATACATCTTCAAATTCCTGCAAGAGAATAACAATAACACTAGGCAAAGATGGTTCAAGTTTATTAGTGTTAAAATAAGCCTCTTTGTACAAAAGTATGATCATGGATTGTTTGGCAAAAATTGCTCTTTTGACATCATTTTCTTTTGCATAAAAACTTTCTGTTTTCTTCTCTTTCTCTTGTGTTCTCACGTTTTCTACTCTCTTTTCTCTTTTTTCAATCTCTCTTTTCTATTCACTCTTATTTTTAATCCTTAGTTGATCCTTATAAGCTTGTTGAGGTGATAATGGTACAAGAGTGATGAGTTTTTCATTCATTACAAAGGAATATCAATTCTTGAATCCATAATGCATAACTCGCCTGTCAAATTGCCATGACCTTCCTAATAGGATATGGTCCACTTGCATAGGTACAACATCACATAAAATTTCATCATGGTATCTTCCGATAGAAAATGACATGAGCACTTGCTTATTTACCTTGACTTCATCACTCTCATTCAACCATTAAAGCTTATATGGTCTGGGATGCTTTATAATAGGTAAATTCAACTTCTCAACCATAGTTGTGCTAGCAACATTAATGCAACTCCCACCATCAAAAATCATACTACATATCTTATCTTTGATGAGACACCTCATATGAAAGATGTTATCTCGTTGCACCTCATTTTCTTCCTTCACCTGCATATTCAATGCTCGCCTTGTGATAAGAGCTACTTTATTAACCGAATAGTCCTCTCTATCACTTTCACCCTTTAATGATGGTACAAAATCATCATCTTTATGGTCATAGGCATGTCTCAACTGCTTGCTTGCTTTAGGAGTCTCATATTCCCCATGCCTCTTTTGTAACTCTATTATTATATTGGCTTGCTCCTCCATCCACTCTCTCATATCATCAAATTTGGTATTCATGCACTCAAATTATTGTTACATAGCTTTGATCACGAAGGACACATCACCAGCTCCCTCCTGAGCTATACCTTTGTCTTTGGATGTCATAGTATTACTTCTATACAAAATAATTAGGATACCTACCTCACAGAACACTCCCTCATGTGTTTCACTCAAAGAAGGTGTCACTCTCCCTTGTGTTTACACTCTTTATGGCTTTTTCTTTATATGAACTTTCAGTCTTGCCTTTTACCACTCGAATTTCCCCTTTCAGCTCTAATTTAGAGTCAGGCTCGGGTAACAACTAATGTGGAAAGCCCCAAAAGATGTGACTTAGGGACCTAACACACACAAGGAATCAAAGAACAACTAGGAAAACTAAAACAGAGTTTAACAACACAAACCATAGACCCAACATTCGAAGGAGCACAAACCTAGGGTATTCAAGAAGGATATGGACACCACACTCTAGAAATGAAAGGAATTGGGAGTGATAAGTCAATTTGAATGCCACAAGAAGAATCGAGGGAGAAAACCCTTGCTTTCTATTTCACTCAAAGTTGTTTGATGAATTGTTTGATCTTTCGGAGTTTACATGGGGTGCCTATTTATAGCCTAAGATAGCAATTGTAAAGAGGCACAAATTTCTAATTAGGACAATTCCTTATTTAAGAGGAATTCCTATGTGGGGACAAATACTTACACAGAAAATAAACTCCTAATTTGGAGTGACTGCTATTACTTAGTCTTAACTCTTTAAGTACTCTAATGATATTAATAAGGCTTGGACTCTCTTTCAAGTTTGAATTCACACCATTTGAAGCTTGGTTGGGCTGAATGTCTTTAATAAGCCCATTTAGTGCTTTTTTCATCTTTCTAGCTCTAACTCGTGTTAGTAGGCCTTCTGGAATATGCAATGGACCTTTTCCATTGATTGAAGCTATAGCTCATCTTATTGGGTCTTCTGGAATGTGCAATGGACCTCTTGCATTGATTGAAACTCTAGCTTGTTATATTGAGCCTTTTGGAATGTGCAATGTACCCTTTGCATCCATTGAAGCCTTCCACCCATCATCTCCACGGTTCTCATCACTTTCACTACAAATTATTTATACAACATAAAAGTAATTTAATATTTTTAGTAGGTGTAATAATTTGTAATGAATACAACTTAGAAGAGTATACATTATTGCAACTGAATGTAATTTGTCATGTAATGTAACAATATTCTAAAGACAAGTTCTGAAACTTATGGGAAAGCACTTCAATTTTGGTTGTGGAGAGAGCGCACTCATACCATATAATGTTCCATGACTAACATACAAACTTGTTGATCTCAGCGTACTATTTTGGTAGATGTACCGATTTGTTGGGATGATGTGTAATTTTATAATACTTGTTCTTAGGTTAGTAGTACAACAAAGTGAACACCATGCGAAATCCCACTTAGGTTACAGAATAAGCGCTCTAGTGCTGTGCACTTTTTTAAAATTAGCTTATTCAGTATAGAGGTTGTGTAATATATGTCTTCTTAGATGTATAATTGTGAAGGGATTTTATACAAGTTGTTACACTCATCTTTCCATCTATAGTCCAACAAAGTGAACACCATGATAACTTAAAGTCCAACAAAGTGTCCTTCTTTAGTTCCCTAGTGTAACAAAGAGGATCTTGCAGGATTTGCCCTTATGTATATTACAACATTACGTCGTGCTTGATTTGGCCTCACATTGAAACGTTTAGAGCTTTGTCAAGTCTTGGAATAGTATAGATTGAAAGTGGCATACAAATTCTGATAGATGTGGTATATTTTTGGAACGTGGCATATAATAAGTTCAAACTGGCGTAAAATGTTTGTTTGGTGAACAAACTTTCATTCCATAGTTGTCGCTTGTCCAATGGGCGGACCTTGTGACAGGGACCCATAGTGTACGTTGTAGCCAAATGTCTGGTCGATTGACAAACTTATACGTCAACAAGTTTTCCCAAACAGTTGTGAGGACCATTTGAGCCTTACCTTAGAAACCCTTGTAGCGTTACGTTGTGGTTTAGTTTATCAACTGTGCACACGTCATTATCTTGGAATACAAGTTTTTATACATAGCATACCAATAGTGAAAGATGACATGCAATATATATGAATCACGGTATACCAAAACTCAAACTTGGATTAAAGTGTTTGGTTGGTTGACAAATAATAATTCATTAGAGCTTGACTTGTATTAGGAGTCCTACGGGAGATGCACCCTGTGAGCGGTAAGGTAGAGTGTTTGGTTTGTTGTCACACACACCTTCCTTTCTGTTCATTCACAGTTGGGAGTATTATGTGAGATGCACTGTGAAAGTAATAGAAAAAAGTCGTCGCGGTGCAATTTAGCCCATATAATGTAGATAGGAGGTCGCACTTGTCATTTTTTCTTTAATACATTTTCAAATGTGGAATACTATTACTGGATTATGACATACATTATTTGGAGAGCGACATACAAAAATTTGAAACTAGCATAAAATGTTCGATCAATATACAAAGTATTCTTTCTTTGCATTCTCCCGAAACCAAGAGAACTATACTAGGGCCAACCCCGAAATAACTAGAGTTCATAATGTGGTTCGATTTAGCACACTTAAAATGTAGTATAAGAAATTGAAATTGGATAAAAATGTTTGGTCAGTTTACAAAGTATCCTTCCATAGCAATTTTTGCAAAAATAGGAGAGTCGTGTAAAGAGCAACCCCAAAATAACCAGCATACTACGTTATGGTTCAAGTTAGCATACATCAAGCGATTGTGATATAGTACCTATTTTTTTTCTTTTGGAATACAAATTTTTGAATATGACAAACTATTATTGAACTATGAGGATCATATTAGGAGTAAAATAGAACATATTATCGTGAAATTGGAGTAAATGCTTAGTTAGTTGGGAAAGTATCCTTCCTAGCATTTGTTGGACTCATTGATTTCTTCTTACGTGGATATATAACTCAAAATCTTTTATTTTAGTATTTTTAAGAGTTACAACCTAAAATAATTAAAGTGAATACAAATATATTTTTGGCTAAAAAACCTAGCCTGCCCGGTTATGAGAAAAAAAAAAAAAAGAGGCTGCCAAAAGAGAGAGGAAAGGAGGCCGCCAAATTAGAGGGAGGAAAAGGTAGTATTCTTTGACCTTACATTTATATTGATGTTTGATCAAACTGAAACTTGGATAGTTGATAGAAGATGTTTGGTTCTTAATTCTAAATGGTGGCGATTGTGTTTTGACTACAGTAAGTCCTGCTTCTCTTTAGTTTTAATAAGTTTATACTCTGGACGATTTTTTATGTGCAGTTTTGATCAACCATATAATCGGAGGATTGTTTATTGTCCGATCAATCTGATTTTTGGTTAGTAATTGGAGGACACATAAATTTTCTTTGTAGATGGTTGGATTGGATTTTTGTGAACTGAGTGGGTAGGTTTTCCATTAAATCTGAGGCCTCTTAATTCTAGTAACTTTCTACTCTTTCATCTATGGCAGAGTTGGTAAACCATGTGGATGAATATTGATCCATGGTTCGATTGAGTGGAAATTTGGATAGCTGGTAGGGGACATCTGGGAGTTCATTTTGGACAGTTGGATTATTTCCTTGAGGTCTAATTGTTGAGTTGTAGTTGACAACACGTGGTTGGCCTGTTTTGCTCAACTCATTAGTCTCTCTTTTAGTCCAAATTAAATTTTGTTCAATTTGTTTGATGTAATTGAGGTTATATACTTCTATTATGCTCACTTGATTATAGTGGAGTTGACCTCTTACTCGAAGTATCCCGTGATTTTTTCTTCTTTGTGATTTGGAGGGGTTTTCCATGTAAAATTGATGTGTTCTCTTACGTGATTTATTTGGATTGTCATTTTTGTTATTCAATCATTTCCTCACAAGTTCAAGCAAGTGGGAGAAGTTTCCTGAGCTATTTATACTCTGCTACCCCCTTCTCCCATTAGAGTGGCATTAGAGTTAGGATGGTGTATTTGACTTATTTGAACGATGGAGTTAAATGTGAATAAATTGGTTTGTTTGAATGACACGAATTATCATATTTGGAGGAGTAAAATGAAGAATCTCTGAATTGTAAAGAAATTGCGCTTTTTAGTGTTTCTTAGTATGAAACATGAGTCTAAAACTGATGAAGAATAAGAATTTGATCATGAACAAGTTTATGGTTTTATACAGCAATTTGTTAATGATAATGTTTACAATCACATTTGCAATGAAACACATGTATGAACTTTGTGGAGCAAACTTGAGACTTTGTATACTTTAAAGTCTAGTAATAACAAGTTATTTTGTTAAAGAAAATGATGCAACTAAGATATAATGAAGGGAGTTTAGTTGCTGACCACTTGAATAAGTTTCAGGGTCTTATTGATTAGTTGTCAGGCATGGGCATTAAGTTTGATGATGAGGTTCTTGGGTTATGGTTACTTGCTACCTTACCTAATTTTTGGTAAACTTTTCAAATCTCACTCACTAATTCTGCTTCCAGTGGTATTTTATGATTGGAACTTGTAAAAGGTGGTGTGTTGAATAAGGAGATGAGAAGAAAATCTCAGGGTTCATCATCATCCAAATTAAAGAATTTAATTATTGAAAAAAGGGGGAGAAGTCAAGGAAAAAGAAATGGTAAAAAGGGTACAAGTAAAAGTTGAAGCAAGTTAAGATCTAAGTACAAAAATGTCTAGTGTCATTATTATGGAAAAATGGGTTATATTCAGAAAAAGTGCTACAAGTGGAAAAGAGAAAATAAAGATGATAGTGATAAAAATGAGAAGAAAAATGTGAGTAATGGTTGTGTTGCTACTGCATCCACTTCTAGTACTAGTGACCTTATTATTGTTTATGATAAGGATGTGATTAATCTGACATCTCATGAAACTGATTAGGTCATAGATAATGATGCTTCTTTTCATGTTATTTCAAGAATGGAATTCTTCACAACATATACTCTTGGTGATTTTGGAGTTTTGAAGATGGGTAATAATAGCTTAATAGAGATCATTGGCATTGGTGATATTTGCTTAAAGACTAGCAATGGAGTATAGTTGACATTAAGGGATGTTAGACATGTCCTTGATATCTATTTGAATTTAATTTCAATAGGAAAGTTAAATGATGAAGGTTTTTGCAGTATCTTTGGTGATGGCTAATAGAAGCTTACTAGAGGCTCCCTAATTGTGGCACAATGTAGGAAATGCTCCAGTCTATATCTGATACAAGCTGCAATCTTTAAAAATGTTGTAAATGTAGTAAATAATGATAGTTCTATTAAATTATGACATAACCAGCTTAGTCACATGAGTGAAAAGGGGATAAATTGTTTGGCAAGAAAGAACCAACTTCCAGACATAAAAAGTACAGAAAAGTACAGTTTTAAAGAAGTGTTCTCATTGTTTTGTTGGGAAACAAAATAGAGTTACTTTTAAGAGTCACTCACCTTTAAGGAAATTAGAGTTATTTGAATTGGTGCATTATAATATGTGTGGTCCTTTGAAATTATGCTCACTTGTTGGTGCTCTTTATTTTGTGACTTTTATTGATGATCACTATAAGAAACTTTGGGTTTATGCTTTAAAGACTAAAGATCAAGTCTTCGATGTATTTAAATAATTTCATGCTTTGTTGAAAGACAGATTGGAAAGAAGCTGAAATATGTCCACACTGATAATAATGATGAGTATAGTAGTCCATTTGACGAGTATTGCAGAAAGTATGAGATCAAACACTAAAGGATACCCCCTAAGACACCATAGTTGAATGGCTTAGTAGAAAGGATGAATAGAATGCTGATTGAAAGGGTTAGAAGTCTTCTCTTAAATGAAAAATTGCCTAAATCCTTTTAAGGTAAAGTCTTGAATACAGTGACACATGTAATTAACTTGTCTCTTAGTGTTCCATTACAAGGTGATGTTCCAAACAAAGTTTGGTTTGGTAAGGAAGTCTCATATGACCATTTATGAGTTTTTGGCTATAAGGCCTTTGTTCACGTCCTAAAAGATGAAATAGGGAAGTTAAATGTGAAGACTCTATAGTGTATCTTTCTTGATTATGGTGAAGATGATTTTAGGTACCGTTTATATGATCTGGTTGAGAAAAGCTTGTAAGGAGTAGAGATGTGTTTGTTGAGGATCAAAATATTGAAGATATTAAGAAGTCAACTCCTTAAGTTAATGATAATCTTGTTAATATTGTTCCATTTCCTCAGACACCTCTAAGTGATCTAGTTGATGTTCATAGCAATGTTTAAGAACATGATGAAAATGTTCAACAAGATCATAATATACAGGGTGTAGGTGATATTGATGCTCCTATAGAAGATCATCCACACACACCCTCACCTCTATTTTAGCCACGGAGGTCCAATAGAATTCCAGTGTCTTCCATTCGGTACTCTCCTGATGAGTTTGTGATGTTAACTGATGGGAGACAACCTCAGTGCTATGAAGAAGCAGTTGAAAGTAAGCACGGGTAGCATTGGATAGATGTCATAATCAATGAGATGAAATCCTTATATGATAACTCTACTTATAAGTTAGTAAAGTTACCTAAAGGTAAGAGGGCTTTGATGAATCAGTGGATTTACAAAATAAAGCAAGAAGAAAATATTTCATGTCCACGATATAAAGCCAAATTGGTTGTCAAGGGATTAAATCAAAAGGCATCAACTTTAAGGAGATCTTCTCACCAGTGGTGAAAATGGCTTCCATTCGAGTTGAATTGAGTTTGGCTTCTAGCCATGACTTAAAGATCGAGCATATGGATGTGAAAATAGCTTTTTTTCTATGGTGACTTGGAAGAAGAAATTTATATGGAACAACCACAGGGTTTTGAGGTGAAAGGAAAAGAAGATTATGTATACAGGTTGAATAAAAGCTTATATAGCTTGAAACAAGCTCCAAGATAATGGTATAAGTTTGAGTCTATTATAGGGGAGTAAGACTATAAAAAGACTACTTATAATCATCGTGCTTTTGTTTAAAGATTCATTGATGATGATTTCATCATTTTACTACCTTATCTTAATGATATGCTTATTGTTGGTCGTAATGCTTCTAGAATTGACAAAGTTGAAGTAAGAGTTAAGCAAGTCCTTTACCATGAAGAACTTGACCAGCAAAGAAGATCTTTGGTATGTCAATCACTTAGGATAAGAAAAGGAAGGTTGTATCTATCCCAGAAGCAGTACATTGAAAAGGTGTTTCAGAGGTTTAACATGGATAAGGCTAAAGTGGTAAGCACTCCTTTTGCTACACAATTTAAATTATCCATTAACCAATGTCTTTCCATAGAGAAAGAGAAGGAAGAAATACAAAAAGGTCCTTTTGCATCAGCTGTGGACAGTTTGATGTATGCAATGATGTGCACGAGGCCTGATATAGCTCATGCAGTTGACATAGTTAGTCAATTCCTTTCAAATCCCAGTAAAAAGCATTGGAATGCAATGAAGTGGATAATGAGATATTTGTGAGGCTCCACCGATTGAGACTTTGTTTTAAGAGTGATAAGTTTATTCTTACTGGATTTATAGATTCAAATATGACAGGTAACATTGACTCTAGAAAATCTACTTTAGGTTATGTAATGACTTTTGCAGGGGGAGCAATGAGTTGGCAATCTTGATTACGAAAGTGTGTTACATTGTCCACTACAAAGATAAAGTTTATTGTAATAACTAAAGTGTCTAAAGAGTTACTTTGGATGAAAAGTTTATGAAGGAATTTGGTTTTGAACAATTAAATCATGTGTTGTACTAAGATAGCCAGAGTGTCATTCATCTTGGTAAGAATCCAACTTTTCATACTAAATTAAAACATATTGACGTGCAATATCATTAGATACGAGATATTTTTTATTTTAAATAATTGACACTTGAAAAAATTCAAATAAATAATAATGTTGTTATGATTACAAAGATATTGTCAATATAGAAATTTGAGCTATATTGTACATTGGCTGGGATGACCAATATCTCCACATAGTCAAAGGGAGAGAATTATTGGACTTAGTGGTCTTTTTCTATATGGATATATAGAGCTCAAAATCTTTTATTTTAGTATTTTTGAGGGTCACAATCCAAAATAATTAAAATGGGTATAAATACTCTTTTTACTAGAAAACCTAGTCAGCTAATTGTGAGAAGAAAAAAAAAAAAAGGCTGCCAAAAGAGAGAAGAAAAGAGGGAGGCTGCCAAAAGAGAGGGAGGAAAAAACAGTATTCTTTGATCTTATATTTTGAAAGGATATCGGTATTTGATCAAACTAAAATTTGGATAGTTGATATAAGATGTTTGGTTCTTAATTTTGAACGATGGAGAGTGTGTTTCAAGCACAGTAAGTGTTGTTTCTCTTCAATTTTCTTAGGTTTATATTCTGAGCAATTTTCTGCATGCAGTTTTGATCAACTATGTAATCAAAAGATTGTTTGTAGTCCAATTAAGCTGATTTTTGGTCAGTAGTTGGAGGACATATAAATTTTCTTTGTGGACAGTTAGATTAGGTTTTTGTGAATTATAAGGGTAGGTTTTCCATTAGAGCCGAGGCCTCTTAATTCTAGTAATTTTCTGCTCTCTTATCTATAGCAAAGTTGGTAAACCGTGTAGATGATATTGATTCGTTGTCCGATTGGGCTGGAATTTGGATAATTGATAGGGGACATCTGGGAGTTCATTTTGATTGGTTAGATTATTACCTTGAGGTCTACTTGTTGAGTTATAGTTGACAACACGTGATTGGTCTGTTTTACTCAACTCATTAGTCTCTCTTTTAGTTCAAATTGAATTTTGTTCAATTTGTTTGATATAATTAAAATTGAGTACCTCTATTGTACTCACTTAATTATAGTAAAATTGACCTCTAACTCAAAATATCTCGTAATTTTTTTTCCTTTGTGATTTGGAAGAATTTTTCACGTAAAATTGATATGTTATCTTACATAATTTTTTTACATTATTATTTTTATTATTTAATTATCTCCTCACAAGTTCAAGGAAGTGGGAGAAATTTTATGAGCTATTTATGTTCTATTACCCCCTCTCCCATCAACATTCTCACAGAACTATAAGGACTATATCAAAGGTAAACTCTAAAACAGTAGCGCATTACATTGTAGTGTAATTTAACCTGCATAAAAATATCTGGAGGTCGCACGTGTCATTTCTTACAACTTTTTACCAGTGACACAATTTTTTGTAATTAGCATGTAATATTTGGCCAACAACATGCAAAAACTTAAAATTGGAACAAAGAATTTCTAGGTTGCTAAAGTGTACTTATTATTCAGTTTGCTAAACTGGAATGAAACATTTTCTGGGTTGCTAAATTAGAATAAAAAATTTTCTATCAGACCCATTAAAAAAATATTTTATGGTGAATGACCTAACAACTCCAAGTGTAGGGGTAGGTGCTCACAACCGCTAAAGCATTACGTTGTAGTCGATTGGACCCTTCAAAATTAATATTCAAAGCTTTTCACGTTATTTGGTGGAATACTAAATTTTAACGTAAGCATACAATTTTAGAAATATGTCTTATAATTTTTAAATAATCTCATGCAATAACTGGACAATGATGTAATATGTTTGGTTGGTCGACAAGTTGTCTTTTCTTAGAGTTCACTTCTTATATAGGAGGCGCATGACAGATAAATTCCAAAGGGCATGTTGGAGTAAAATATTTGGTCGGTTGGTAAACACCACTTAATTATTCATCTCAAGCAATATACCAGACTCTGCAATATACACCACCAAAACCACTAAAACATATATGTTGTTGTCAATTAATGAACATTTGATTGTGGGGACGTAATTGACCACAACATAGTGCTTGAGTGGTCTTGGGAGCATGTCATGCACAGTCGAAGGCGTTGCTTGAGTTCAATAATTGAGTGGGGTTCATCACCTGACATAACATTTTACTTAAATGTACAAGTTAACGCCTATCTTTCTTATTCTTCCTATTAAAGAAAAGGCAAATAAAGAAAGACAACTAGCTTGGGAACCAACCAAGATGTTATGCTACTAGGTGCATCTCGCATAATACTGTCATTGTATGAGATCAATGATTGTAATACCCCTCCTATATCAGAAAGGAAATAGAAGGGAGAATGATTTATAAGTTAAATAGTAATATAAATAAAGTACTAATTAGATCTTTTTTACACTATAGTGGCCCCAATTTGTGTGTGAATCTCTTTTCTATCTCACTACATGCGATGATGTATAGGTTCATGTGAGGGCTCAAGTTATTACAATTGGTATCAGAACCTTACACTAGTCAGAAGTGGAGAAGTTAGGTGCCAATAGGGTGAGAGCCACTTCTTTCACCTATTTAGCTTATGAGGGTTATTGGGGGCTATTTCTACAATCTTGCCACTTAGTGATGTGATCCTATGATTTTGTATGTTGTAGTGATGAGAATGTCGTTTATCTAACAAAAGTCGACTGTAATATCCTCTCATATCAAAAAGAAAGAGTTGTGATAGATAAAATATTAATTGGATCCTTTTTTAATTATAGTGGTCCAATTTGGTGTGAAATTTTTTTGTCTATCTCACTACCATGTGATCCTTCTAAAGTATGATTTCCAAAATTTACAGGAAGTTTTAGGGCTATCATACTCCTAGTATACAATTTTGAAAGTTTGGGATATAATTTATAGATCTTGGCATACTATTTTGCAAAGTGTAAAAATTTGACGGGATGATGTGCAATTTATAATACTAGTCATTAGGTTAGTAGTACAACAAAGTAAACTCTTAGATTTCTTAATAAAAACAAATTGTCATCATAAATATTAATATTTCAAATTTTAAAATTAAATAATTTTACCTAAATAATATATACTTGATTTTTGCAATAATTCTGACCATTGATATGATTGGAGAGTTCATTTTAACTTAATAATTAATTTCTCTCTCATGAGTTTTATTGTATTTATACACTTTTAAATAAAAATTTTTTGTATATTAAGAAAATAATTTACTAGTTATATATATAATTTTATAATTTAAATTAGATATATTCATTAATACTTAAATTACATTCAAAATTATTTTTTTAGTGGTAAAATAATATATAAAATTATTTCTTACTCATTAGGCTATATTATGAATAAATTCTTACTAAGAATATTGTTCAAAAATATTTTAATATTATTAATTAAAAATATTATAATATTTTCCTACTTGATCCGATTAGAGTTTATTATATTAAGATGATCTTGCAATTTCATCATAATATCATAATATGATAAACCATTAATAGTAACTATGGTGGTTATACCGTATTTGACTAAAATACTTCATTTTGTACACTACAACACTTGTAATATATTATAAAAAACTCATAAGACATAATTTTATAATGGTCTACAATAATATTTTATAAAGACTTTCTTATTTATTTTAAAATAATAATGTGTACACTATTATAAGATAACATGAAATATATAATGTATATTAAAAATTCATCAATGAGTTTTGAGTATTATTATATTATATATCATTAATTATCATTAGTACAATCAAAATTTATTTTAAGAATATATTCTCTACATAATATTAGTCGTAAACTTTTATATTAATTTACTATCGTGAAATCAATTGGTATTTTATAAATACTCTTCATTTTTTAGTCTTCTCCTGAATAACCAAATACTTTAATTTTTATTAAATTTGGTACCCTTTAAGTATTTGTCATTTTTAGAGAAAAATACTATTATGAAATTACTACATAAATTTTTAGCAATTTAATAATAATATCGACAACTTCGACCCCTAAAAAACATATCATAATTATAATGTATAAATTATAACTTTAAATCATATCATAAATTTTGCTTTTATAATAGATAAAATAATAATAAACAGTTTTCCATCATTTCACAAAATTACTCATTCTCTTTTCACTTTGAGATATTTGTTAATATTATCTCTTGTAGTTTATTTATATTAGTTAATTGTGAGTTAGTTCTTTCAAAAAGTATTTCTTTATCCAAATATTCTTTAATATCTAGAACAACATTTGGTGATATAATGAACAAAAAACTATTATGGATAAAGAAATATTAAGTCTAATTTCTTTTATATCCATATTTTGACATTCATTACTCCCACTAATTTCACTATTTTCAATGAATTACATTATCAGTTTTTAAAATTTTTGAATTATAGTTATACACTTTAGATTTCTTTAGATAACTAATAAAGTAACTATTAACTTTTTGAGAGTTTAATTCTTTATAGGAGGATTCTTGCTTTTGCTAAATAACTCAAAATACTTAAGTGCCTTAAATTAGGCTTTTTTCACATTTGCAGCTCAATAAGAGTATTTTAAATTTCCTTATTAGGAATTTTATTTCACAAATAGTTTATGGTTTGGATGGCATACATCCACAAAAACTTGAGTTGAGAGGATTTACTTATTATACTCTTGACTATATTTGTTAAAGTATAATTATACTTTTCTATCACACTTTTTGTTAAAGTGTGTTTGACATAGTTTATCATACATATATATTATAACTTTTAAGGAATTTCACAAATAAATTTGGACATTGCTCTAAATTATTATATTTTCTACAATATTTACCATCAATATAAAATCTTACAATTTTCACTTTTACCTTAAGAGTATCTAATGATTGATATTTTCATAAAGCAAATATATATAACTATAATATAAAAAATTATCTATAAAGATAATGAAATACAATTGTTTATTAAGGACTGTAGTGTCAAAAGGTTCATAAATATTGGTGTATATAATTTCAAGAAACTGGGTATTTCACTATTATTATAAGATCTTATAATTTTTACCTTTTGCCTAATTATTTATAATCTCCTTTGTATATACCCTAGCGATATCCAATGATTGATATTTTTATGAAGTAAATAGACATAACTATAATGTGAAAAATTATCTATAAAGGTGATGAAATACAATTTTTTTATTAAGTATTGGAGTGTCAAAAGGTCTATAAATATTGGTATGTATAATTTCAAAAAGGTAGGTACTTCTTGTGGCTTCTTTAATGCTCTATTTCATTTGTTTTACACTTAATGCAATCCATAAATATTCTAAGATAAGTAAAATGTACATTCAAAAAATCTCATTATTGATCAATCTCATTAATATTTACTTAGATATATGACCCAAACATTTATGTCACAAGTAAATAAAATTTTCATTTATCATATTACACTTAATTTTAATATTATGATGTATGGTAAGTAAGAACTTTTTTAAATTTTATTATATTTCAATTGACATGAAACATTAATAAAAATGGATTAATACAATCAAATTATAATGGATCTTTATATCATTATGGATGTATAAATAGTAACACTAGGATTAAGCTACTAAATATTATAAGGAATTTTAATTAAATTTGATTCAATATATACCAAAGTATTGAATTTTTTCTTTTCTTTTTAAAACCAAACCTTACATTTCAGATAATTTTTCTAATAGTGTCTAGCATTCTTTACAGAAGTGAAACTGTCACCCTTTTGTTTCCTCTTTTTAGCCTTAGTATAAATAGGCTCTTTCTTTTCTTAAATTAGTTGGCTTTCACTTTCATTCCTTTTCCTATATTTTTTTTCTATAATATTAATGAAGTTACTCATTAATTTTTCTATTTCATTTCCTCTTAAACAAGTATATTAATCAATTCATTAACTTTCCACTTTTCCTTTATAATATTGTAATGAATTTAAAATGGCTTATACTTAAAAGGTAGTGAGTTCAAAATGAAGTATACTAAAAAAGAATTATCTACTATTAATCATGAAGTTTCAAAACTTACAATAAAATTAGTCATTTTAATAACTTGTTTTTACATAGTTGGCAACTGAATAAACTTTACGGTGATAAATTCTGTTATAAAAGTACCAATAAATGATTTGTTTGCAAAATCAAATTGTCATTCCATAAATTATAAATATTCTTTTGTATCTTCTATTTGTAAAATAATTTTATTAATATTATTGGCAATAATTACTCTTATAAATATATACCTTAACTTATTGTTTTACTTTTATATTTATTATGTTAATTCTCTTCTTCATTGGCTAAATCTATAATAGTAGTAGACTTACTCATTAATAATACAAGTCAAGATTCATAATACCTAAGTGAAAAATTGACTTGTTTATATCATTTTGAGAAATTTAATTTGATGAACAAAACAAATGAAACATGCAAATGTATCAAACTAGTTATATGACTATAAATACTCATAATTAATTATAAGTCATATAAAATAATTAGAGTATATTGTAATTGTAGTTCTTCTTTACAAAATCCTACAATACATTATTATAAATAATACCATTAACTTTAATAGGTAATTAAATAGTTTTCAATGAAATATACTTGATATTTTTGGATAAGCAAATATATTTAACTAAAAATATTAATAAATCTCAATTATGTTATTAATAATAGAATAATAATTTACTTTTGAGTAAATCCTAAAATTTTAATAATTAATAATATTAATTTATCAAATTATTTTTCATTATAGGTGTTCATTAAAATTATAGATAAATAACTTATTTATATATGCTGTTAAATATACAAATTTGCTCAACTTAGTTTTATCTTTTTATTTGGTATTCTCTTTATCCCAAGTCATGTTGTCATGTGGTTTGTCTTTTTTTGTGCAAGTTTAGATTTTTTTTTCCATTTTAATAAGAAATTGAGTTTGGCACATTACATTTATAATCTCTTCTTCTTCTTCTTCTTCTTCTTCTTTTCTCTCTTCTTTTAAAACTCATAATAATGGGCAAACCAAAAAATTCTACACCCATGCCTACTAAATTATGACCATTAGATTTGAAATATTTTGTATTTACCATCAAATTAAAAGTTTGTATAAAACTTGTTACATATTAGACTTCTGATTATGATAAATCCAAGTTTAAGAGTGAGTTCTAGGTATATAATAAAAAGTGTAAAAATAATAAATTAGCATTATGTTTTTCATAAAAATCAAGTAAGCTAATTTTCTTTTAATTTAAATTTTAAACAATTAAATAAATTGAAATTGATTTGGTTATTTATTATAATTAGTATTTTAGTTAATTTAAGATTTTAAACTTATATTAGAGGAATTGAATGAAATTAAAACAAAATGATTGATTAAAAAGTAAAGTATGTCATTTTTGTATGTTGATTATAATTAAATTCATAAGTAAAAAACTAATTAATAGTATTACTATACTACAAGCATTGATCTTAAAAAAAAATTGCTTTGGTTAAAAAATTTAATATATAAAATTGAGTAATTTGGTTAAAAGAAAGAAAAAGAATAAAAATGTAAATTAAGTATACTTAGCTTTATAGTGTAAAAAAGAAAATTAGATATATTTTGAAATTTTATTTTTATTATAATACAAAAAATGACTACAAAATAATTACTAAATTAATATCATATATAATAAATCATAGAAATTTATTAAAAAAATCTTAAAATTAAGTATTTGTGTAGTTTACAATGTCTCTTATGCAGTATAAAATGTTTTTTTAAGGCCATTTTGTGTCCAAGATATTATGTCAGCAAGTAGTAAAGATTATCTACTAAAGAGGTAGAGAATCTAAGTTTAACCTTTTCTTTTTCCTTTTCAAAATTTAATTTCACACAATTTCACACTTTTAGATAGAGTAAATGAAATTTTGACTTCCCTATCTTGGAATTTAATACTTCTTCCACTTGTTTATTAACCTGTTTAACAAGTTCAACTGCTTTTTCTAATATCCATTTTTCAAGTAATTTAACTTGATCCCAAGCAATTGTTTTAGGAATCATAATATTAGATTTTGACCTATTAGTCAAAAACAATGTAGTAGTCCCTTTATCAGTATATTTTGCTAAAATATCTTTAATTGCTAGAACGGTAGAGTTAATAATGTTATAATATAACCTGTAAATAAGGATTAAAAGGATTAAATTTTTAGAAGTAGGTATCATATCAAATCCCTTAATTTTAATGTCCAAACATAGAGCATGCATAAGAAAATAAGAGAACTAAATATGCCTATCACTAAAAGCAGACTCAATTACTCTTAATAAGGAGTTATGAAATTAGTTATGTCTTTTATTTCTAACATATATAATTATTGAGTTATTTAAACTCAATCTAATAGTAGGTTTTAATACTACTTACACCATCCCAATATGGATAAATTTACATTTTTACTAATGCGAGTCAATAATATTTTAAGATAGCAAAAAAAAATCATTGTAAACTTGAGTAAAGGGTAAAGGTTTTTTAACAATTTTAATAACATAATTGACTTTAGAAACGAAACTTCCATATTTATAAACCGAGGAAGACGATGTAGAAGGAAGAGTCTAATTTTGTAAATAATTATTATTTAAATTTTTACCAATTACTATTTCTTTATTTTTATTCCTAGAAAAACCATCACTTTTAACCAATCGATCAAATCTTAACCTATCTATGCGTCACTATATCACTATTAATGTCTTAAACCATAACCCTGTATGCCTTCATATAGCTAACAGGAGTACAAAGGTAATACAACTTGGGATTTCAATAATGAGACACTAACAAGTTTAAACTTTCAACTATTTAGAAGAACAATATTCCTCTAAGTTTAAGACTCTAATACTATTCCTATCTTGGTAACATAAGATCATACTCACAGAGATATATAACATAGGTTTTAAACCAATTTGGAAATCTTTTTGGGTCATTTGGAAGTTGTATTTAAATGAACCAACTAAATTTTGTTTGCCTATTTTCATATAATGAAGCTTTTTCTTGTACTTCAATATAATCAAAGTAATTATAGATTTTAACATTCCATCATTCTTTAGTTCTTAGTAGCCAAAGAGATCCACCTACCAATTCTCTGGATAAAGAATTTTCTTTATCTTGAATTTGGCATAGGCCCAATCTTTAAAGCCATAACCAAATTCTTTTCCAAATCCTCTCTCTATGGGTTCAATCGCCATCGAGCCTATTTCATGAAGTATATCTGCTGATAATACAAATAATCCTTTATATTATTATAAGGATACATATCATCTTTAAGATAAACTTATGTGACCTCATTATGTTTAAACTGAGTATAATTATTTTCAACAACACATAAAAAAATATGTGCTTAGGAATTAAAAGATATGTAATAGATTTATCCAAAGCTTGCTCATAAGTATCATCACAAAGTTTATTAACTTCCTTTTCTTTTGCACCTTTAGTTAGTGAATTAATTGACTTTGTTGGAAACTAGGGCCTTTATATAAAAGGCCTTTTACTCGTCTTTTAGTTTCCTACAAAAATTCATGAGCTAAGAAATCTGGCAAAGTGTTAGAATTTCTTTTAATAAACTTAATATCAATATCAAATACAAAAAATATTCCTTGCCATCTAGCAAAAATTTGTTTGAAGGCGATATTTTTAATATCTTTAGTAGGGACATCTTTTACTAACTTACAGTCAATTCTTAAAACGAATTCCTGATTTAACAAATTACTTTCAAATTTTTTAATACATTGCATAATAGTAAGATTTCTTTTTTAATAGTAAAGTAATTGACTCTAACTCTTTTCCATACTCCTGAAGTGAAGCAAACGAGTTGTTCTTTTGAGTTAATCCTTTATTTGAGGATTCCTCTATAACTCTTATCTAATACATCAATTTTAACTATTTTAAAGGCATTAGGATGAGTAAGAGTTGAGCACGATAATTATTTTGTCTTCAATTTTATCTTTTTAACTACCTTAGTATCTCATTTGTCCATTTGGGAGGATTTTTCTTTAATTTTTCAAATAAAGGCTTAGTATCATAAACTAATTCTTTATAAAATTTTGAAATATAATTCAAACATCCTAAAAACCTTTGCAATTGTTGTTTTTCTCTAATTTTATTAGAAAATTTAGAGGCAAACTCGAAATGACCAAGGAATTTAACCCAAAAGGCATTACATTCCATTTATAGTGCTTGAATGCTACTACGAATATTGTTTTATACTTATCTTTTTCATGAATCTAGATTTGCAAATAACCAAATTTCATATCAAATTTTTTAAAAATACTTAGATTTCTTAAAACCTATTAAGCAAATATTTTTTATTAGGTATATGAGACCTAATCCATCTTAAGGTCTTATTTAAAAACTTATAGTTAATAATTAATCTTGGAACTCTTCGCTCCAATTCTACAGTATTTTCAACATAAAATGTTAGGCAACTTTATGGGTTGTTACTTTTTCTAATAAGCCCTTTCTTTAAAAGACCATTTATTTCCTTTTTACAAATCTCGAAATGCTTTGACCCCATATATATCAGTTGGGACTTAGTAAAAATTTGACTTTCATTAAAAGTCACATCATATGGTAATTCTACCATATGCTTTTTCCTCTTTCAAAAAGCTACAAGAATCTCTGTGCAGACTATTCTTTCTAACTTTCTTTGTATATCAAGAAGATCAGGAAGATCTTTGTCCTTTTCTGATACTGATTCTAATATTGATACCTTTTTTTTAATCCTTTTATCTCAGTTTTTAACTAATTAATTTTAACTTTAAGCTCTCTAATAGAAAGTTCTATTATTACTTTTCTAATTTTTGAACTAAAATGGTCATTTCTAATTCTCTAAATAACAATTTTTAAACTATAATCTTCTTCTGATTCTTTGACCTTAATCTCATTTTGAGACAAATGAAGATATTTTTCTGATTGTTTTCTTTTTTCTTTTGGATCTATAATCTTATCAATAAGATCCAATATTAGAGTATCTTCCTTTGTAAGCATTAATAAGCCATTACTTTTGCATAAAACTTGATAATAGTTGCATTGATTGTTACAACGACTACCAAACTCATCCTCAAAGGTGGTTTCCTCCTTAAGAAGATCTACTTTAAGTCTAATTCTTCAAATTCATCTTCTGATAAGAAGATATTCATTAATCCCCTTTTAATGTCATCATTTATAAATAACTCTAGAATTTTTTGTTTCATTTTACATTTATTAAAATAATGCTCTATTTTTTTGCATTTATAACAAATAACTATTTTCTTTTTCCTTTTCTATGGAGTAGGCTTTTTTTTCTTTTAATTTTTTCTTTTTATAAAAGAATCTCTTTTGGGGTATGAGTTTATAACCCGTCATTCTGAATTTTTTAAGATATTTCAGAGGTGGATTACCCATTTATTTATAGAAGTCTCTTAGGAGTTTTTCACCTTGAATTTTCTTATTTTCTTAACTACCTATGTAGTATTATTTCATTGCAAAGTTTAACTCCTTTAGCCACCACCTTAACAACTAATTCTCTATAGGTATAAATAAAATAATTAATAACTCTACTATAATAGGATTTTAACCTATTTTTTACTTTAGCTATCATCCCTAGTAAAAATTTTAGAAAAAAAGACATCTTTGTACCACTTAAGGTGAGATAGATTCAAATATCTTAAATTAATAAGTTGCTCATATCATAAGTCTTATCTACCAATAAGGTAGCTATACCAATAAAATGGTTGGTAATCATGTAAATTAGTGTATTAACACTATTAGCAAAGTGCATCTCTTACTTTATTTTTATAGTATTAAATATTTAAAATTTAACTTTTATTGATAAATAGAAATCTCACTAGCTTTTAACTTGTCTAGTAAACTCATTTATTATAGATCTTACTATTTGGGAGTTAGAATTACCTTATTTACATTATACAGTAGTAACAAATATCATCATGTAATGGAGTAGAATAAGAATCTAATTTTCTATCATTCCATCTAAATTTCATTCTACGATACTGCTACTATCGTATTGTACATAATTGTACTTAAGATAATATAATTTTGTAGGGATTTTATTAAAAATCATTTTGTTAATGTCCATTCCTTCCTTCTTATAAAAAAGTGATGGTCCTTTTGAACTGGTTTTTATTTTCATAAGAATATTTTTTGAATTTTGTCTACATAATCTTCAATTTCTAATTCTTCTTTTGTAATTTGTTCCTTTTTCCTAATATAGAAATATCTTTTTCTTTTAATCCAAGGTTTTTTTTAACCTTTTGATTATTTCATCGACTAATTTTATTTTTTAAAGATTTTATCCTAGCATGTTGTAATTTATTTCTTCTAAGAACATTAGTTTAAATAAAACTTTTTTTTTTTTGGCTTAACTAGAGGTTTCAGAGCTTTTTTAGCTACTTTTTCTATCTTTTCTTCAATTCTATTAAGTTGATTTCCTATTAACTAAATATAAAAATTACTATAATTTTCTTACTCCATAACAACATTGGTAGAAGGCTCTGCTTTATGTAATGAACTATAACTTCACAGTCTTCTATTTTAACACTTAATTTTAGTGCATATGGGTGAATACTTAATCTCTTCCTCCTTTAATATGGGATATTAGGATGAAGATAAGAGTCTTTATATTTTTGAAACTATTAATAAGGTAGATGAAAATGTGAGAGAATTATTTTACTCCCTCGAAAATAATATAAAAAGAAAATAATTTTTTATGATCTTTAATACAAAATAATGAGAAGTATGACATGAATGCCATAAAATATATACTAATAGTATAGAAGATTAGATATGTTTACTTATTTGGAAAAAGTCTACAAATTTAAGAAAAAACCTTTTCTAAATTTTTTTTTTCCCTCGAGTAATGTATGGTCCTTGAAAATGTATATCAAGAATATGTCATAAGAAAAGGAAATATGGTGAATAGTATTCACCCACCTATACTAAACTTAAGTGCTAAAATAGAAGACCGTGAAGTTATAACTTCACCATATAAAGCATAACCTTCTTTTAGTGTTGTTATATAAGAAAACTATATTAATCTTTATCTTCAGTCAATAGGAAATCAATTTAATAGAATTAAAGAAAAGATAGAAGAAATAGTTCAAGAAGCTAAAAAAACCTTTAGTTAAACTAAAAATGAAAAAAAAGGGGTTTTATTTAAACCCATGTCCTCATAAGAAATAGATTATAATACGTTAAGTAAAAATCTTGAAAAAATAGAATTAACTAATGAAATAATCAAAAAGTTAAAAGATACTTCTGTATTACAGAAGAAGAATCAAAAGTTAAGGATTATATGGATAAAATTCAAGAAATGTTCTTATTAAAACAAAACCTAGCTCAAAGGGATTCATCACCTTCTTGTAAGAAGGAAAGAATAGAAGTTAACAAAATGACTTTTAATAAGATCCCTACAAAATTATATTATTCTAAACTTACTCTGATTGACCTCTTATTAGAGCAACAATTTGAGTACAATTTTATACAATATGATGGTAGTAGTATTGTAAAATGGATTTTTAGATGGAATGATCAAAAATTAGATTCTCATTCTACTTTATTATATGATTATATTTGCTACTACTATAAAATCAAAAAGAGATAATTCTGACCCCCAAATAATAAGTTTTATAATAAATGAGTTTATTAGATAACTTAAAGTTTGGTGGGAATTTTATTTGTTACAAGAAACTAAATCTTAGATATTTAAGGCTATAAACATACAGAAAGGAGTCGAACTTACAAATAATGTTAATGCATTAATTTATACGACGACCAACCATTTTATTGGTATAATTACCTTACTAGTAAATAAGACATATAAGTAACTTATTAATTTAAGGTGATCTATCTCACTTTAGGTGGTATAAAGATGTCTTTTTTTGTAAAGTTTTTACTAAGAAAGATAGGCAGAGTATGTTTTGAAAAGAAAAATTTTTGTTTAGATTACCTATCCTATTTATTGAAAAAGTAAAAAATAGGTTAAAATCCTATCATAGTGAAGTTATTGATTATTCTAATTATACCTATAGAGAATTAACTACTGAGGTGGTGGCCAAAGGAGTTAAATTCTACAATGAAAAAAAATGTATAAGCAATTATAGAATGAGAAAATTAAAGGTAAAAAAACCTTAGGATATTTTTATGAACAAATAGATTATCCACCTATGAAATATCTTAAAAAATTTAAAAAGAAGGGTTATAAACTCATACCTCATAATAAATCCTTTTATGGAAAGGAAAAATTAAAAGAAAAGAGAAAACCTACTCTGTAAAAAAAGAAAAAGAAAATAGTTATCTAATATAAATGCGAAAAAAATAAGGTATGATTCTAACAAATGTAAAATGAAACAGAAAATTCAAGAGTTATCTATAGGTGAAGATCTTAAAAGGTCATTAATATATATCTTCTTATTAAAAGATGAATCTGAAGAATTAGACTTAGAAATATAACTTCTTTAGGAAGAAACCATCTTTGAGGATAAATTTGGTAATAGTTATAAGGGTCAATATAATTATTATCAAGTTTTATGTAAAAGTAATGGTTTATTGGTCCTTGCAAAAGAAGATAATATGATATTGGATCTTATTGATAAAATTACAGATCCAAAAGAAAAATGAGAATAATTGGAAATATATCTTCATCTGTCTCAAAACAAGATTAGGGTCAAAGAATTAAAAGAAGATTACAATTTAAAAATTATTATTTAAATAATTAAAAATGACCATTTTAGTTTAAAAACTAAAAAAGTAACAATAAGACCTTATATTAAGAGCTTAAATATGAAATTAATTAATTAAAAATTGAGATAAAATGATTAAAAAAAAAGAGTATCAATATTAGAATCAGTAACTAAAAATGATGAAAATCCTCTTAATATTCCAGATAATTCTTTAAAAGAGAAATTAAGTACTCTTCAATACCTTAATTTAATTAATAGGGTTATTACCTATAAATAGCATACTCAAATTATTGTAGTAATCAATAAGGAATATATCTTTTTATCACAACCTTAATTGACTCAGACACTGATATGAATTGTATTAATAAAGAGATAGTCCTCTTAAAATATTTTTCAAAAATAATAAAAGTGTTAAACATTGCTGACAAAAGTAATGTTAAACATTGCTGACAAAAGTAAGTTTGTTATTAAGTATAAACTATCCCAAACTCCTATATACAATGAAGGAATTTGCATTGAAATTCCATTCATACTAGTTAAGAACCTATCATAAGATATTTTGGGAAATCCTTTCTTTACATATGTTATATCCTATTAAAAAAATTACCAATAAAGGGATTTTCTCTTAAATAGATGGAGAGCTTATTAGTTTTAAATTTCTATCTACCCTTCAAGATCCTCCTAATATTCTAGATACTTCTTTAAAAGAACAATTAAGTACTTTTTAATACATTAATTTAATTGATAGGTTTATTGCTCAGAAATTGCATACTCAGATTATTGTAATAGTTATAACCTTTATTGACTTAAATACTGATATGAATTGTATTAATAAAAGGATAGTCCCCTTAAGATACTTTTAAAAAATAATAGAAGTGTTAAACAATGCTGGCAAAAGTAAGTTTGTTATTAAGTATAAATTTTCCCAAACTACTCTAGGCAATGAAGGAATTTGTATTGAAATTTCATTCATACTAGTTAAAAACCTATTGCAAGATGTTATTTTTAGAAAATCCTTTATTGCAAATGCTATATCTTATTAAATAAATTACCAATTAAGGGATTTTCTCTGAAATAGAAGGAGAGTTTATTAGTTTTAAATTTGTATCTATCCCTCAGTATGGGGAGATAGATTTACTTTAAAAAACAATAAGAAGAAAAGAGAGATTTATTCAATCTCTTTAAAGTCAAAATTAAACATTTATAAGCAAAAATTAATACTCTTGTTTTTCATGTCAAGATACAAGAAATATAAAGAAATTTAAAAACAATAGTCTTTGCAGAGATTCCTATAGCCTTTTAGAATAAGAAAAAGCATGTGGTAGAATTACCATATGAAGTGACTTTTAATGAAAATCAAATTCTTACTAAGGCTTGATGCATAGCTATGAGGTTAAGGTATTTAAAGATTTGTATAAAGAAAATAGATGATCTCTTTTTTTTTTTAAAAAAAAAAGACTTATTAGAAAAAGTAACAGCTCATGGAGTTGCCTAATATTTTATGTTGAAAATGCTATAAAATTAGAGTAAAGAGTTCTAAGATTAGTTATTAACTATAAGCCTTTAAACAGGACATTAAGATAAATTAGATATCTTATACCTAATAAGAAAATTTTACTTAATAGGCTTTATAAAACCTAAGTATTTTCAAAATTTGATATAAAATATGGTTATTGGCAAAGCAAGATTCATAAAAAGGATAATTAAAAAATAGCATTTACAATACCATTCAGATATTATGAATGAAATGTAATGTCTTTTGAGTTAAAAAAATACACCCTTTAAATTTCAAAAGATTATAAAAGAAATATTTAATACTTATGCAATATTTACTATTGTTTATATTGATGATATATTGGTATTTTTTTAAGACAATAAAGCAATATTTTAAGCATTTAAACCTATTTTTAAAGGTTATTGAAAAAGTTGTATTAACCATATTAGTTAAAAAGCTGAAGTTATTCCAAGGTAGAGTCAGATTCCTTGGTCACTTCATTAAAAATAGCATTATTATTCCTGTTGATTAAACAATCGAGTTTGCCTCTAAATTTCTTGATAAGATTAGAGGAAAACAACAATTGCAAAGGTGTTTAGAATGTTTGGATTATATTTCAAAATTTTATAAAGAATTAGCTTATGATACTAAGATTTTATTTCAAAGATTAAAGAAAAATCCTTTCGAATGGACACATGAGCATACTAAAGCAATTAAAAAGATAAAATTGAAAAAAAAGAACTACCATGCCTAACTCTTCCTCATCTTAATGCCTTTAAAATAGTTAAAACTGATGCATCAAATAAGGGTTATGGAGGAATCCTTAAGCAAAGGATTAACTCAAAAAATTGCTTATTCGCTTCTCTTCAAGAGTATGGAGTTAAAGTTAATTATTCTACTATCAAAAAAGAAATCTTAGCTATTGTGTTATGCATTCAAAAGTTTGAAAGTGATCTTATTAAATTAGATATTCCTTTTAAGAACTAATTGTAAGGTAGTAAAAAATTTCCTTACTAAAGACGTTAAAAACATCACCTCTAAACAATCTTTGCTAGATGGTAAGGAATACTTTCTGCGTTTGATTTTGATATTTAGTTTATTACAAGAAATTCTAACTCTTTGCTAGATTTCCTAACTCATAAATTTTTGTAGGGAATTAAGAGATAAGTAAAAGGCCTCTTATACAAGAGCCCCAATCTCCAGCAAATTCTGTTAATTCATCGGCTAAAGGTGCAAAAGAAAAGGAAATTGATAAACTTTGTGATGATACTTATAAGCAAGCTTTGGACAAATCAATTACATATCCTTTAATTTCTAAGCACATAGATTTTTTATGTGCTATTGAAAATAATTATACTCAGCTCAGACCTAATGAGATTGCATGGTTTTATTTTAAAGATGATATGTATTGTCTTAATAATATAAAGGATTACCTATATTATCAAAAGATATTTCATGAAATAGGCTGAGTGGCAATTGAACCCATAAAGAAAGGATCTAGAAATGGATTTGGTAATGGCTTTTAAGATTAGGCCTTTGCCAAATTCAAGTTAAAGAAAATTCTTTATCTAGAGGATTAGCAGGCAAATCTCTTTGACTACCGAGAACTAAAAGAATAGTGGAAGGTTAAAACTTACGATTACTTCGATTATATTGAAGTATAGGAAAAAGTCTTATTATATGAAAATAGGTAAAGGAAATTTAGGTCATTCATTCAATTCATCTTCCAAATGACACAAAAAGATTTCCAAATTGGTTTAAGAGTTGGTTTTTTTAAGTAAGGTTTATATTATTTAACTCTACCTATAAAGTAAGAACTATTTATGAACAATTTTGTGAAGCAAACAAAGAGGTTAAAGGCCCCTTGTTAATGTTTGTAACCTAGTATCATGTTCTACAGATTATTAAATGAGACTATACCATTATCATTAAACAAGTTAATATCTTAGATGTTGACATTAGACTTGTTCAATAGTTGGCAAAACAATTAATATTTAATGGTGGGAAAACTTTAACTTTTTTATTATGGTGGAGTCTACACGAGAAAAGGAGTCATTTATATAAATGATCCTAAGGCTCCACTACCAAAGTCTACTCTACTAATTTTGAAGAGATATCGAAGATTTTAATGAAATCTATATTAAAAGAAAGGTTATTAGAAATGATGATTGCTTTGCTTTAACTAGATAAAGACACCTAAGATGACCAAACTGAGATTAGTTAAAAGCACCTTAATGATGATATTATACAAGATTTTCAAGACCTATATGAGTTATAAAAGGAAAAGGATAAGCTACTTTTAGTGAACAAGATGTTATGGGTCAGCTTTAACAAAACTACTTTAGTAAAAGTAGAGGATAATGGAAAGTAATAAAGCATTCCACTTTGAAAAATAGATTTCTCCCATTATGGTTATCACCTTTTTCTATGTATAAATAAGACTTCTCATAAGTTAAGAAGGCTAGAGTCTAATTTGCTTCTTTCTTTCCTTTATAATATCTGCCTTTTCTCTTTTGTAACATAAACTTGTAATGATATTCAACATTCAATGAAAACTTTATTTCTATAAGTATTGTGTTCCTCGTTGTCTTTTTTTAGATTGGTGTAAGATAGGAATGGGTATATATATCTATGTATATGTATATATATATATATAATGAAAAGTATGTATGTATGTATGTATGTAGATATATAACAAAAAATATATAAAAACAGATTTAAGCACACCATTCTAAAATAAAACAATAAGGAATAGAATACTAGTAAATGATCTTCTCCATTATACACTATATCTATTAAATTTAGTTAAAATTCTTGAAAAAAAAATGGTTATAAGTAATATCCTATAAACCTTATGCATGATAAAAGTTGGTAGCAATAAAATATTTCATTACTTTGAGAAATGATTAACTGGATAAAGGTCTCGTCCACATGTGTGACAAACCAATCAATATTGTTTACATAATACTAACTAAAGACTAACTTTCACTTCTTATTAAATTCAAAATTTTATCAAATTAATTTCTTAAGGAAATAAATCGTAGCTTGACCTTTAAGCATGCTTAATACTACAAACATTATTGGCTTAAGTGTAGGTGATAGATTAGTACATAACAATGCTACTTCAACTATTCTAATAAATTCCTCATTCAATTCTAATCTTAATTTTGAGTTGACAAACTCCATAGAGTCTGATAGAAAATGAGTGAAGTATTTTTTAGACAAGTGATGTTATTGCTCCCTTCTGATGCGGAAAACCCCAAAAAGACATGGCTTAAGGACCCAACACACACAAGGAATCAAAGAACAATTAGGAAAGCTAAATCAGAGTTTAACAACACAAACCCTAGACCCAACATTCGAAGGAGCATGAACTTAGGGTATTCAAAAAGTATATAGATGCCACACTCCATAAAAAAAAGGAATTGGGAGTGATAAGTCAATTTGAATGCTGCAAGAAGAAATACCTTTTGATAAGTTCTTTAATTCTCAAAAGAACTGAGGGAGAAAACCCTTGTTTTCTATTTCACTCAAAGCTGTCTGATGAATAGTCTAATCTTTCGGAGTTTACATGAGGTGCCTATTTATAGGCCAAGATAGCAATTCTAAAGAAGCACAAATTTCTACTTGGGACAATTCCTTATTTAGGAGGAATTCCTATCTAGGGACAAATTCTTACATAGAAAATAAACTCCTAATTTGGAGTGACTGCTATTACTTAGTCCTAACTCTTTAAGTATTCCAATGATATTAATAAGGCTTGAACTCTCTTTCAATCTTGAATTCATACCATTTGAAGTTTGGTTGGGCTGAATGTCCTTAATTATCACATTTGGTGTTTTTTTCATCTTTCTGGGTCTAGTTCATGTTATTAGGCCTTCTGGAATGTGCAATGGACCTCTTGCATCCATTGAAACTCTAGCTCGTGATATTGAGCCTTCTGGAATGTGCAATGTACCCCTTACATCCATTGAAGCCTTCCACCCATCATCTCCACAGTTCTTATCATTCCCTCTTTCCTCAAAAGGATTCGTCCTTAAATCATCACCTTGTTTATACTTGATGATGTAGGGAAAGGTCTGAATGAATTTGATCCATTTGGCATGTCTTTTGTTCAACTTTCCTTGTACAAGCAGGATAGGAGTTGCATAAGGACTCATGCTTTCCCTTACATACCCTTTTGAAATAAGCTCCTAAACCTGCCTTTGAAGCTCCTTTGTCTAATTAGGATTACTCTTATATGCTGGCCGGTTTGGAATGGATGCACCAGGGATGAAAACAATTTGATTCTTAATTCCTCTCTTAGTTAGCAATCCACTTGGGACATCATCACATAATACATCTTCAAATTCTTGCAATAGCACAACAACAACAACACTAGGAAAAGATGGTTCAAGTTTGTTAGTGTTAAAATAAGCCTGTTTATACAAAAGTATGATCATGGGTTGTTTGGCAAAAATTGCTCTTTTGACATCATTTTCTTTTGCATAAAAACTTTCTGTTTTCTTCTCTTTCTCTTGTGTTCTCACGTTTTCTACTCTCTTTTCTCTTTTTTCAATCTCTCTTTTCTGTTCACTCTCATTTTTAATCCTTAGTTGATCCTCATAAGCTTATTGAGGTGATAAGAGTGACGAGTTTTTCATTCATTACAAAGGAATATCAATTCTTGAATCCATCATGCATAACTTGCCTGTCAAACTGCCATGGCCTTCCTAATAGGATATGACCCACTTGCATAGGTACAACATCACATAAAACTTCATTATGGTACCTTCCAATAGAAAATGACATGAGCACTTGCTTATTTACCTTGACTTCACCACTCTTATTCAACCATTAAAGCTTATATGGTCTAGGATGCTTCATAATAGGTAAACTCAGCTTCTCAACCATAGTTGTGCTAGCAATATCAGTGCAACTCCCACCATCAAAAATCATACTACATATCTTATCTTTGGTGAGATACCTCATCTGAAAGATGTTATCTCGTTGCACCTCATTTTCTTCCTTCATCTGCACATTTAATGCTTGCCTTGTGATAAGAGCTACTCCATTAACCGGATACTCCTCTCCATCACTTTCACCCTTTGATGATGGTACAAAATCATCATCTTCATGGTCATAGGCACATCTTAACTGCTTGCTTGCTTTAGGAGCCTCATATTCCCCACGCCTCTTTTGTAACTCTGTTATTATATTGGCTTACTCCTCTATCCACTCTCTCATATCATCAAATTTGGTATTTATGCACTCAAATTATTGTTACATAGCTTTGATCACGAAGGACACATCACCAGCTCCCTCCTGAGCTGCACCTTTGCCTTTGGATGCCATAGTATTACTTCTACATAAAATAATTAGGATACGTATCTCACAGAACACTCCCTTACGTGTTTCACTCAAAAAAGGTGTCACACTCCCTTATGTTTACACTCTTTATGGCTTTTTCTTTATATGAACTTTCACTTTTGTCTTTTACCACTCGGATTTCCCCTTTTAGCTTTGATTTAGAGCTAGGCTCTAATACTAACTGATGCGAAAAAACCCTAAAAAGATGTGGCTTAGGGACCTAACACACACAAGGAATCAAAGAACAACTAGGAAAGCTAAATCAGAGTTTAATAACACAAACCCTAGACCCAACATTCGAAGGAACACAAACTTAGGGTATTCAAGAAGGATATGGACGCCACACTCCATAAAAGAAAAGAATTGGGAGTGATAAGTCAATTTGAACGTTACAAGAAGAAATACCTCTTGTTAAGTTCTTTAGTTCTCAAAAGAACCGAGGGAGAAAACCCTTGTTTTCTATTTCACTCAAAGTTGTCTGATGAATTGTTTGATCTTTCGGAATTTACATGGGGTGCCTGTGTATAGGCTGAGATAGCAATTCTAAAGAGGTACAAATTTCTAATTAGGACAATTCCTTATTTAGGAGGAATTCCTATCGAGGGACAAATTCTTACACAGAAAATAAACTCTTAATTTGGAGTGACTGCTATTACTTACTCTTAACTCTTAAGTACTCTAATGATATTAATAAGGCATGGACTCTGTTTTAAGTTTGAATTCACACCATTTGAAGTTTGGTTGGGCTGAATGTCCTTAATCAGGCCATTTAGTGCTTTTTTTCATCTTTCTGGCTCTAACTCGTATTAGTAGGTCTTCTAGAATGTGCAATGGACCTCTTGCATCGATTAAAACTCTAGCTCATGATATTGAGCCTTCTAGAATGTGCAATGTACCCCTTGCATCCATTAAAGCCTTCCACCCATCATCTCCACAGTTCTCATCACTTTCATTATAGATTACTTATACAACATAAAAGTAATTTAATATTTTTAGTAGGTGTAATAATTTGTAATGAATACAACTTAGAAGAGTAACATAATGTTGGACAAATGTTATAGCACAAAACTTAATGACATTATGATGTACACTAAGTAGGTATAGGAATTGCTTCTGTTGGACTACCAAAAACATAAAAATAAAAATAAAAATGAAATAGAATTCTTTTTTTTTAATGTTTTCTATTCCATATACACAAAATTCTAGTTACTAATAGATTAGTACAATATTTCTACCTTGTTTTATCCATAAAGGTAGGATTGTACTTAAGCAAATAGATGTTTAGTTTGATTTTGATTGACATATAAACTAAGAATTAGAATTTGGTTGAATAAATGAAACATAAATGAGAGAGGTCATAACTAATCTAGGAGCCATGAAATGTTGGTCAAATTGATATTTCATATTGCTCAAATCTATTGGTATGGTTGATTTAAACTATGTGAAATTGCGGACTATTCAAGAAGCCATGAGTTTGTTAGTAAATAGTAATCTGTTGACAACTGATAAGGTAATGGTTAAGAGTGATACGACCCACGTTCTATCCTAGATGAGAAATGTAAACAATCATCTATGGAAATGGAGTCATATATATATATATGTGTGTGTGTGTGTGTATATATATATATATTGATAAAAATGAAAGAAAAACTCAATTTGCACTATAATTTTAGAAAATAAAATGTTGAAGTTCAAAAAACTATCAAAATCCCTAATTTAGTTTTTTTTTATTAAAAAAAATAAAAGAAAACATAAAATCTCATTATTACCTAAAACCTTACTATTCTCCCCTTCTGTCTCCCACACCAACAACCCATTTTCCGCCCATGTCTCACAACCAACACATCCTTCCTCTAATTCTTTATGCTCTCTCATTTATTAATGCTATTCACTTTTCTTTGTCAACTACTTAGAATCCAGAATTTATTTTTCAAGCCCCCCTTTGCTTTTAAGATTGACGAAAAAAAATTATTTGCTTTCAATATTGTTGAATAAATTCATTAAGCTCCCCATTTGTGAGTCATTCTATAATTGTCTTCCATAAATTATTAGTTTCTTTTGTTCCTTCATTTAATTCAATTGTGATATCTCATTCATATTATTAGTTGTATGTTCTATTTCCATTTCTACCTGTTTAATTTCATTGATGTTAGTCTAAATTGCTTGACAAGTATCTTCATGAATAGTGTTTTATGAAAAATATGATTAGTTACTTCAAATTCCTTCCTTGGTGGCCACAAAGTGGTAAATTCATTTGTTGGTAGTTCAACAGGCGAAGTATTATTTATTTGAAATTGTTCTAGAAAAAGATACAATTCTCTAATAGTGTCCTCTCTTAAAAACCAAGGAGGAGTTATTGAATATCAAAATATTAGAGTTCAAGAATGGTCGATCTATGAGAAGTGGCCAATTAGATTGTATAGAGAACATTTTAAAGGTGTCAAAGGATATATATATATATATATATATAGATTAAGGAAGTTATGTGTTCATGACTCTAACGCAAGTGAACTGGATTCTTATGGATAGAATTCCTCTGTTGTGCAAGTGGCATTGTTTGAAGAATGACCATAGTGGATAGAACAAATCTGTAGGCAGCATGTTGTCAAATAGAGCAAAAATAAGAGTAAAAATTGGAAAAAGACTTAGTTCTTTTTTAAGTTTCTTATGGTTTGTGATGGAAGATTAAAGGTGGTTTTGTGGCTGGAATGTTGTGGTAGGCATTTGTTTGCGATTAATGGCTTAGGTCACATAAGCTACTTGTATTAATGCCACTATGGTGGCTCCTTAATCGTTGGTTTGGCTTACTTGTTGCATGGTGATGGTACTAGTTTGTAGTATAGGGATGGTATTGGGCTAGTGCGAGAAGATCGTGCAGCTGGCCAATACTTAGGGTGGTTGCTAGTTATTTATGCGATTCAAGGGCTTGGATTTGTCCATTTGCTAGGGGCAGCTAAGGGATTTGGTTTGAGATTATATAGTTGATCATTGGCTGATAATAGACAGTTTCCTCTAATGCCACCACAACAATTTGACATTAGTCTATTGTTCTAGTGTACAGAGGTTTAAGTTTTTGCAAGTTACATGTCTTAGTTTTTGTTGCAGCAACTAAGTTATTAGTCAAGACTCTATAGCACGCGGACCATTGGATTTAATTATATGCTTGACAACATAAACATCAGTTTCAATAGAGTAGTTGTTTTTCCCATAATGGTTTTGTTAGATTCTTTAAGGATCAATTTTGTTATGTGTTTTGGATGGTGGAAGTTGACTCTTGCTTCCATTTCTTGACACAAAGGTTGATTGCAATGGTTCATTTACAATATTAATGAATGCATTTCTGTTTATATCTATCTATCTACACACACGCGTGCACGTGCGCGCGCACACACACACATGCACACACACACACACACACACACACACACATGCACACACGCACACACACATATATATAAACAATAGCCTTATATGTTAAGTATCCCTATAATGCATATTCAACACCATGCTTCTTTAAATCGTCAGATAAACACTTATCTACACCTTATGCTTATTTTTGTAGTGTCAAAATCCTTCAAACCTAGTGTTTTTTGCATTACATAGTCTTAATCAACAATCTTCTATTGTGGTAGAGTATGTAAAATAGACATGACTTCCTACTGTATATAGACTCCAAATATTCTTCCAAGAGTGTGTGATCTGTTGTCCACGTTTAGTATCTATACAAATTGAAGCTTCACACTTGTAATTCCTATTCCCTAAGCAATGCACATAATGTGTACAATTCAGTGTCATTCATTCTTAGTTTAGAAATATTTTTTGTTGTATAATAATCCACTACACTATTACTATCCCAGAAATGTCTAGTGGTATTAATGTTCTAGTCTCTCATTGGCAATGGGCCACATTTTGTTACACCTCCTACATCTTCATTTGCCTCATATTGGATGTTTTAAATGGAGACCATTCTTCCAACACAATTTATATGCACTTACGAAATATCAGTCTGCAAAAGCAACTTGTTCATACTAACCAAGCAAGAGCAAAAATAGAAAATGGGACATTGACATAATCTAATTATGTGTTATTTTATTCTAATTGATTAACAATGGGAGCATGTCCCGCCTAGTTTGAAGCAACAAAATTCTATCTTCAAACAAATTGTAGTTATTTAGAAAATCGAAAGATTTTATGTCATAGAGTTTGCAGGTATTTTAAGGTATTTTATGCTTGCTAGAGTACCTTACATCTTTGTAATACACATCCTTGACAATGTATTACGAACGAAACTAAGGACCAATATGGATAATATGTTGGTTTGGTTTGCTTATATGATTCATGATCTAACATTGATGGATTAGAATCCATAAGGATGTTGGATGGCTAAAATTATGAACTAACATTTGCATGGTATTTTATAGGTAAAAATGATTGAAATGCGTTAAACGATTCAATTGTTTCTAACAGACGTATATTATTTGAACTCACTTTTGGTCTCCTGTCAACATAAGTTAATCAAGAATGAAAAATAAAATCAATTCACTTGTGCATATAAGTTGAGTTATCAAATAACTAGGTCGACTTAGTGTCACAAATCTATATAAGTCTGAAAACAATCTTCTATGCCATTACTAGTTGGAGTTTTGGAGCCATAAATAGACTTTTTACCTCTACAATACACATGTATTAAAAACCTAATCCTTGTGGGTCCTGAAAGAGCTATAACTTACATATTAAAGAGCCTATTACCTGTTAGAGATTAAGAGAGAAACATACATAGAGTCATACATTGTTAGTTCTTTCATATTCATTGTAAGTTGTATTGATTTAAATACGTTATGATAAAATTATTTCCTATACTCTTATATATAAGAGGAGTTTAGTGAGTTTGCACTATAATAACAATAAAAAAATGGTAATAATTACTAACATCTAGTAAAAGTCTACTGGTATAAAGATACTTGTTTTATGTGTTTTAATTTCCTTGATTTTTTTAAAATCTTTAAGGTTATGATTTTAGTCCTTCAAGAAACAAAGGGAAAAAAATATGGACAACTAAGTTACATTAAGAATATGATAGAAGCTTGATTAATAGTTAGAAATTATAAAAGTTCTAAACTAACGCAACTTAAAAAGCTAAACATTTATTACAAAAAAGGCTAGAAGAATATATAAAATTATTTTTTATGACAAAATTATTTTAGGCAATACTCCAGGTTGTCAGTGCAACTCCCATTACAAACATGGTGTATAATTTAATAATAATGTTGTATATAATTTCAAAACTTATTATATAATATAATATAATATAATAAAAGTATCTTACATAATTCCCAAACATATTATGTAATACAATAAAATTTCATATGTAATTCTCAGACATTTCTTATAATTCATTACAATTGTTTATATATAATTCACATATAATTCAAAAACATGTCATATAATAAAAAAATATATCATATATAATTTTTAAATTTATTATATAATTCAATTAAAAATATCGTATATAAGATATTTATAGAATTATAATACTTACCAAAAATATATATGAAATATTGACCAAATTATATGACATTTAAAAATTATAAATTTAAATCTCATAAAATTATTACCTAGAAAAAAATATCACAATTTGATCATATTAAATGATAGTTTAATTATATAAGATGCAAAATATTTTTTTAAAAAACATACTTAATTATAATGAAAATTTTCAATATCACATCCAAATTGTAAATGAGCATTACTCAATACAGTCTTTGACATGCTATTTTTGTTTCATAATTTTATTTATTTATTTTTGAGATGATAAGTCATTATTTTCAAAATTGTTCATAAATACAAACTAAGAACAATGCTTCTAAGAATTTGATTGAAACAAATTTCAAATACATAATTAGAAAGCAAAGAACTTGACGATAAAAAACATGCTTAGGGATCCATTAGTGAATTCAAAATGTCACCCAATAATTGCAATTGGGCAATGAACTTATGTGCCAGATGGGCTTTTTTTTGTTGAAGAATGAATATCTCATAGGTTCAAAATATTTAGATGGAGATTTTAGACCTTTAAATGATTAATTATATTTTAAATATATTTTATTGTATACCATAAAGTTTTAATTAAATAATCTTATTAAATTACATGTTTATTGTATATGTTATGTATATATTATACAAATATAAATATACATTTACATCATATGTCGTATTCTATATAACATGATATATAATAATATAAGATGTCATGTTGTTTTAATATCTTTCTTACCTTTTGTCTTTTTATTCATATAAGTATTACAGTAATAAAATCTTTATAACTTAGAGTCCACAAATTATAAGTTTTAATGAAAATATTAAAAACAAATTGATACGATATTGTAATAAAATTATATGACACTTTACAGAAAATACACTTTTAGAAAATTAAATAACTTTTGACAAAGATAATACATTGAAGAAAGAATAATACAATACCTTATAAGTTAAATTCAACACCACATAATATGTAATTCTCAAACCTTTAAATTACCACAAAGATTTTTAGCAAATTAAGTTGTTGTAAATTTCTTGATATTAGTATATTTATAGTTTTAAAAATAAACATATAGTTTTTTGAGTTTACATAATAATTATTATTCTTGAATTTCAATAATATAGTAATTATGTACTAGTTTGTAAAAATTATATTTCATTTTATTATAATTATTCATTTGACATTATTTATTCTTTAATCTAATTAATGTTTCTTTATATTAAGTGTTTTTAAACCTTAATAATATAAAATTTTATCATAATCTTTAGTTGGCTCAACCATGAATAAAAAATAAAATAAAATGAATACAATACTTTTTTATATTGCCCATTATTCTTTTACCAATTTCCCTTTTTTCTTTAAAAAATAAAAAAAGCAAAAATGCTAAGTGGTAAAAGTTTTTGGGGGCATGTGCATGTGCGCTTGCAACTTAATAATTTTTCCATTTAAAATATATATCATACACAACAATGCCTTATATCTCCTTCATTATCATTTTATATTTAACTAAAATCAAAATAAGACAAAAAATCATATATTTATAATAACACTAAATTAACATATAAATCAATCAAATAGATAATAATAGTAATTAAACATACAATTGAATTATATTTAATAAGTGAACCTAAACTTTGAGACCACTAGGTAAAGAGAAAAAAGGCTAGTATTTTTAATATGCTAGGCATATGGTGGCAAGCCATAAAGTGTGGCATTTATAGGGATTCTAACTCTTAAATTTTGTTAAAGGAAGAAGTGTCAAAGTGATTTTACTAATCCCTTCAGTGCATAGTCTCTTAATGTAATTCAATCCTTTTGGCATAATAATATTCCAATTAGACATAAAGCACAAAATTAGTGTTTACTCTTTATTATTTAATTATATTAATTCTTGAACATTAATATGGTTATTGATTCCATGGATGAGATCGTAATTCCTTACAAATCATCATTTTATCTTGCATAAGGGTTTCTTAGATTAATATACATTAAGAACAAACGAAATGTTCTCCACTGATTACTTCAAAGTGATGAATTTTTTATTAATGACTCAATTATCTCCATATAGTTCATGGTATGACCAACTTTCACCCCTACAAGCAATCCTTAAGTAGGAAAACCTAGAAGTGAGCTCAAAGCATACGAATTCTTATGAGAGACACCTTGGTGATCTCAAATTTAAGGATGACTTCAATAACCATCACATGAGAAATTTCATAGACATATAAGTAATGTTTTATTTAGGAATTCTTATAACAGTTCAATTCAATGAATTTTTTCAACTAACAAGTATTTGCAGGTTTGTTTAAGTATCTTTATACTTCAATCTATACGATCAACTATTTGTTCATAAGGAAAAAACATAACCTTGTCTTGACGTTGCATTAACCATGAATATTTATGAATAATATTTAGATGCAATAGGTATCTCATAATTTTGAACTCATTATAATTAACTTTACAAAGTAGATTTATTTCATAGACTTTATCTTTACAATTTATTGATGATGATATCATATATGTATCAAGTATGTATTCATAATAGTAATCAACTTATTAGTTATTAGGGCATACTTGAACACACTATGCCCCACAGGGATATGGTTTGGATGTCTAACACACACACGCTCATTTACCCCAAGGCCCTACTATGACCCTGGTTAGTGTCATGACCACGAATTTTTTCAAAAGCAAAACCCCAATTGGGTCCAGCTCTGCAAGGCCTAGTTATAACATGCTTGCGATTGTTCTTATTACTATTCTTTTACCTATCATCCAAAAGGATAAAAGCTATCCACCTTAAGGTCCTTGTACTCATAAGCATTACAATAGTAGTACTTACACTTTGTGTAAGATAGTAGGGACTAGAGACAACCTTTAAAAGGATTATTGTATTCTCAAATGGTACAAACTGTTAGCCTTAATACAACAAGAGAAAGCATGTTCTCTTCCTTTAAGATATGTGTCATTCTTTTCCAACAATTTGTAGAGAGGTTAAGGTTTTTTATGCATCTCTCTCTTAGGCAACACACACACAATAGTTGATAATAATTAACAAGTCTATTTACTTTACATGTTTACAGTTGACTAAAGATGATTGCATCGATGTTAGTGAATTAATATGCTTTATACCCCTTACGAGCAGCTTTTAAGATGACCTACATCAGTTAGAACCATATGAGAATCTTACACCCAAGCTTAAAATGCTTAAAGGTTAGATGTCTACCTTTAAGGATGTGAAACAAGAATTCTTCTTCATGCAATTAGGTGATTTTAGGTTTTTTTCTCGAGACTAATCATTTGATCATATTATCTACCCAAGTACGAAAGCCAATGCCATTCTTACGTTCTCATCTTGATGTTTGAAAAGAGATTCTCAACATTTTGACATCTAAAAAATGGCAAATAAAGTCCATATTGATCAAACAAGAGGAAGTTCTTAATTCTTGAGGTTGCATTACCTTTCAAGCAAGCAAAAGTACATGTAGTTTTTCAAATAAGGGTTAGCAAGTTTCTCTTTTTATTGTCAAACTTAAACATGATAGGTCATTAGTTTTCCAACATGCTTTAAGCTTTATACTAATATTGTTTAATATCCAAATTTCACTAACACTCTAATTTTCTTCATGTAGGCATGGATTTCAGCCAAATGATGACTTACGAGTGCAAATGTGATAGCATGACTATGAACACTAATTCTATAAAAAACAAGCTCTTACTTATTGGTTTCTTTGTTAATGTATTGTTGCCTATGGCTAGGCTTCCTTAGCTCTACGAGACTATCGCCTTTGCACCAAACACAAGTGCAAAGCTTCACATATTAAGGACATGAGATCAAACTATCATCCAAATGGTTCAAATGAGTGCTCAATTTATGGTTTTGTTTAATGATGATCCTCATTCTTATATTGCAAACTTTTTTGAAATTTGTGATACTTTTAAGTATAATGGTGTGAGTTATGATGCTATTAGGCTTAGATTGCTTTCTTTTTCATTGTGTGATAAAACAAAGGGTTGGCTTAGCTCTTTTCCTACTAGATTCATTACTACTTAGGTTGCTATGAAATACAAATTTTTGGCTAAATTTTTCTTTTTTTTCTAAAATGACTAAAATGAGGAATGATATAACTACTTTTACCAAATTTGATAATGAGTCATGGAAAAGATTTCTAGATTTTCTTAAGAAGTGTCTTGATCATGGTTTACCAATATGGCTTTAAATTCAAGCTATTCATAATGGTTTATACCGTCCTAATCATTATATGTTTGATGTAGCTATAAAGTTACCATTATGAGAAAGATACTGAAAGAAGCCTATGATCTTTTAAAGAGATGGCTTTAATAATTACTAATAGGGTAAGGAAATAATTACTAAAAAGGGAGGTAGTTTAAAAAATGTTGATTCTTTTACTACTTTGCACAAATTGACTCTCTAGATAAAAAAGTTTAATAGTCTAAGAGCATCATCAATGAGTATTTCATCTAAAGTGTTATGCAAATTTTGTGGTTAAGTGTAAAATGTCAAGTAAAAATCATTTTTCTTCTAGTTTTTTGTTTTTTTTATAAGCATGCTAATTTTTTCTCATGGTGGTAGCACTAACTTAAATCCTCACTCCAATACTTCCAATCCATTATGGAAGGGTTATCTTAACTTTTCATTGACAAATAATCAAACTAAAGCACCTCCAAGGTTTCAACAACAAAATCAACAAGAGAGGAAGTAGGATAATAGTGCCCAAATTAGGTTCCAAAGTTAAGAGGCATCTAATAGGAATTTAAAAGTTCAAGTCATACAACTTGTTAGTTTTGTTTTGGAAAGAACTCAAGGAGTTTTACCTAATAGTACCAAAAAGAATTTGAAGGAACAAGTGAAAGCCATCACTTTAAGAAGTGGTGAGCAAAGAGTAGAAAATAAAAAAGAGAGTGAAGAAGGTCGTGACCTAGGAGAGAAGACACCCTAAACCTATGAGCATTAAAAAGGAGAAAAATAATAGGTTCGAGTTATAGATTGAGGAAAAAATGATGATGGTGATAAGGAACAAATCTAGAAGGCTTCTTTATGACCCAAATGTTAAACCTTAGAAGTATAAAATTCCTTTTCCTCAAAGATTATTACAAGCTAAATTGAATAAGAAATTTGCTAAATTTTTAAAAGTGCTTAAAAAGTTGCATATTAACATTCCTCTTATTAATGCTATTTCATAGATGTTGAGTTATGCAAAATTCTTAAAAGAGATCCTAACAAACAAAAGAAAATTATAGTAGTTTGAGATGGTGAAATTGAGTTAAGAATGTGATAGCCCTGAGAATTGAGATGTGATAGCCACTCAAGCTACTAAAATTGAAGCTATCAAACTTTGATGGTGAGAATCCACACACATAGTTGAGGAAGTGTAATCGTTATTTTCAATACTACGACGTGACAAAGGAAAGGCTAGAAATTGTGGCCATGCACATGGATCCATCACAATTAAACACTATTAAGGAGTTTTATAAGTTACGATAGATAATAGGAGTGAGAGTATACTAGGAGCATTTTGAGGAGCTCCATTACTTATTGCTAGTTAGAAATCCCTTGGTTATTGAACCATTTTTCATTTCGAGCTTTCTCAGTGAGCTTGACAATGGGATTTAGCTAGTGGTGAAGATGCTCTAGCTAGCCACACTTAATTAGGCCTTTGAGTTTGCAGTCCTGTAGGAAGTAACCATGAGTGTTGTTGGAAAAAAGGAAAAGCATAGTACTCTAAACAGAGTAGCTGAGCCACAATTGAATATGGCCACTAAGGGAATTCAGGACCTATCCAAAGGAATCTCAAACTGTTTGTCATGGGATGAATTGAAGAGAGTCAGAATGTGCTATTGATGTGGTGACAAGTATACACATGGTCATTAATGCTCTCGGAAGCTGTTTGATGCACTGTAAGGCAAGGAGGTTGAGCATGACGCCTCAACAGTCAATCAGCCACCATTTTGGGATTATTGAGTCCTTGAGAACAAGGATGATTTTGGGTCAGGGAGGGTGTTAGGATCCATACCCTAAGTCCATTATCAGTGATGAAGGTAGTTTAATAGTATAGAATAATAGGTTGGGTAATATGTAACGAAAGTTTGCTAAAAGTACATATATATAGGTACTATTACATAGGAGACAGGTAGACAATGAATTAATTCAAAAACTCTATTTCCTCCATTCAATTGCTTTATCGCTTTCTCTCTTTCTCTCCCTTTCTCTCTTTCTTCTCTCTCACACAATTAATTCATGGATTCCATTCCTTTACGATCATAACAAATTAGTATCAAAGCACCAACCTTAGGTGTTGCTCTGACTTTAGGTAGGAAGCATAATCTAAATATGGCAGAGAACACGAGACTCAAAGTGGTGGATAAGCAACTCCAATGATATAAGTAGTTGATACAGTTACTAGTTGAGAAGTTTTAACCATTGGAGTCTTTACCTGACTAAGTACAAGTACTAGAGATGCAACTTGTTGAGAGTGTCTGGGCGGAAGCTAAAACTGTAATGCAGCAAATGGTAGAGACTCTCACCACGCAAGCACTTATTCGGTACACAAACAAGGAAGGGGTGGTGGGAATGCCTGATAACTTTACGAAGCAAGGTATCCTTCCGTCTCTTAGAATTTAGCCCTTAGACTCAAGCAAAGGAAGTTTTGCTAAGGGATCATCATGTGCTAGGAATTTGAGACCACCACCCAAGCCACTGAAACTAAAGTTACCACACTTCGATGGTAAGAATCCACATGCATGGTTGAGAAAGTGTAATCATTATTTTCAGTACTATGACATGACAGAGGAAAGGTTAGAAATCGTGGCCATGCATATGGATCCATCACAATTAGATGCCACTAAGGAGTTTTATAAGTTATGACAAGTAACAAGAGTGAGAGCATACCAAAAGTGTTTTAAGGAGCTCCACTACTTATTGCTAGTTGGACATCCCTCACTTACTAAACCATTTTTCATTTGGAGCTTTCTCAATGGGCTTGATAATAGGATTCGAGCATTAGTGAGGATGCTCCAGCCAACCACACTCGAGGAGGCCTTCAAGTTTGTAACCTTGCAGGAAGTAGCCATGAGTGTTGCTAAAAAACAAGGAAAACAGAGTACTTTAAACAGAGTGGTTGAGCCACAAACAAATGCAACCACTAAGGGGATTTAGGACCTATCTAAAGGAACCTCAGATGGTTTTTCATGGGATGAATTAAAGAACCTACTTATTGCGAGTTGGAAATCCCTCACTTACTGAACCATTTTCATTTTGAGCTTTCTCAATGGGCTTAATAATGGGATTTGACCAGTGGTGAGGATGCTCCAGCCAGCCGCACTCGAGGAGGCCTTTGAATTTGTAGCCCTATAAGAAGTAGCCATGAGTGTTACTGAAAAAAGGGGAAAATAGAGTATTCCAAATAAAGTAGTTGAGCCACAAACAAATGCAGCCACAAGGGGAATTTAGGACCTATTCAAAGGAACCTTAGACTATTTGTTGTGGGATGAATTGAAAAGAGTCAGAATGTGCTATCGATGCGAGGACTAGCATACACATGGCTATCAATGCTCTCGGAAGCTATTTTGTACACTGAAAGGTGAGGAGGTTGAGGGTGACACCCCACAGTCACTTAGCCACCATTTAAGGATCATTAAGTCCTTAAGAACAATGACGATTTCGGGCCAAGAAGGGTATTAAGATCCATACTCTAAGTCTATTACTAATGACGAGAGTAGTCCAATAGTATAAAATAATGAATTGAGTAATATGTAATGAAAGTCCACTAAAAGTCTATATATATAGATATCATTATATAGGAGACAAGCAGATAATGAATTAATTAAAAAACCCTATTTCTTTCGTTCAATTGCTTTATCTCTTTCTCTTTATCCTTCTCTCCTTTTCTCCAAACTTTGTTTTCTTCTTTTGATTGCTTTCTCTCGTTCTCTTTTTCTTCTCTCTCATACAATCTATTCACGAATTTCATTCCTTTACGATCCTAACATGGCCCTTATGCATCTGGGCAACACTATTGAAGAGTAGGGTCCTAGGGGGTGAAACCTAATGAAACATGACCCAATGAAACAACCCTAAAAGCCTTTCTGGAAGAATTCTCAAATGTCTTTTCCAAGCTCACTACCCTTACTCCCCCATGTGTACATGATCCTAGGATCATTCTCAAGAAAGGAGCCTAGCCCATAAATGCATGGCCTTACCAATACCTAGCTCTCCAAAAGAATGTCATTGAAGCCATAGTGAAGGAGATTAAGGATGTTGATACAGAGCAGCATTAGTCTGTTTGCTACTTTCATCATTCTGGTGAAAAAGGAAGGATAATTGTTGGTGATTGTGCATAGATTACAAGGAACTGAACAATACCACTATCAAAGACAAATTCCCCATTCCACTCATTGATCAACTGCTCAACGAATTGAGAGGAGCAATTCTTTTTTCCAAAATTGATCTTTAATTGAGTTACCACCAAATTTGGATGCACCTAATTGACGTGCATAAGAAGACATTTAAAACCCACAATGGCCACTATGAATTTCTGGTTCTTTCATTCGCATTAACAAATGCTCCATTGACCTTTTAGGGCCTGATGAATGACATCTCTAGGCCATTTCTTCAGAGTTTCATATTGGTTTTCTTGAACAACGTCCTGGTCTATAAAAAAGCTTAGGATGACCATCTTCTTCATCTGCGCCAAATCCTACAATTACTTTGGCAAAACAAGCTCTATGCAAAATAGAGCTAGTGTTTTTTGGCCCAAACAAAGGTCAAATATCTAGGCCATGTCATTTTAGTTGTCGGAGTGGTGACAGATTTCAAAAAGGTTAAAGCAGTTTTGAATTGGTCCCTTACTAATCTTTGACAACGACTTAGGTTCCTTGGCCTCACCAATAATTACAATCGATTTGTTTGTGGTTATGCAAGAATCACCCATCCCTTGAATCAACTCCTTAAAAAGGATTCTTCCTGCACTTAGTCACTTGATGCCGATGATGCATTCTCACAGTTTGAGATGACTTGGGTCACCGCCCTTATTCTTGCCATGCCTAATTTCTTGCAAGAATTTACCATCGCAATGGACACTTCCGATTCGAGTATTGATGAGAACTATAGAGATGAAGGGTGGAAGGCTTCAAAGGATGCAAAAAGTCTATTGCACATTCTAGAAGGCCCAATAACAAGAGCTAGAGCTTCAATTGATGCAAGAGGTCCATTGCACATTCCAAAAAGCCCAATAACATGAGTTAGAGCTTCAATGGATGCAAGAGGTCCATTGCACATTCCAGAAGGCCCAATAACACGAGCTAGGGTTAGAAAGATTAAAGAAGCACTAAATGGGCTGATTCAGGACATTTAGGCCAACCAAGTTTCAAATGGTGTGAATTCAAGTTTTAAAGAGAGTCCAGGCCTAGTTAATAAAATTGGAATACTTAATAGGTTAAACTAAGTGATAGCATTCACTCCTAAATAGGAGTTCATTATATGTGCTAGAATTAGTCCGAAATTCCTCCAAAATAGGGATTTCTCCTAAATAGGAATTTTACCCCTTTAGGATTGCTATCTAAGCCTATAAATAGGCACCCCTTGTAAGCTTTGGAAATCAAACAACTTTGAGTGAAATAGAAAGCAAGGGTTTTTCTCCCTCGGTTCTTTTAAGAACTAAAGAACTTATCAAAAGGTACTTCTTCTTATGGCGTTCAAATCAACTTATCACTCCCAATTCCTTCCTTTTATGGAGTGTGGAGTCCATATCCATCTTGAATACCCTAGGTTCGTGTTCCTTCAAATATTAGGTCTAGGGTTTGTGTTATTAAACTTTGATTTAGCTTTCCTGGTTGCTCTTTGATTCATTGTGTGTGTTGGGTCCCTAAGTCACGTCTTTTTGGGGTTTTCCGCATCAATCAAAGAGCAACCAGGAAAGCTAAATCAGAGTTTAATAACACAAACCTTAGACCCAATATTCGAAGGAACACGAACCTAGGGTATTCAAGATGGATATGGACGCCACACTCCAGAAAAGGAAGGAATTGGGAGTGATAAGTCGATTTGAACGCCACAAGAAGAAGTACCTCTTGATAAGTTCTTTAGTTCTTAAAAGAACAAAGGGAGAAAAACCCTTGCTTTCTATTTCACTCAAAGTTGTCTGATTTCCAAAGCTTACAAGGGGTGTCTATTTATAGGCTTAGATAGCAATCCTAAAGGGGTAAAATTCCTATTTAGGAGAAATCCCTATTTTGGAGGAATTTTGGACTAATTCCAGCACATATAATGAACTCCTATTTAGGAGTGAATGCTATCACTTAGTTTGACCTATTAAGTATTCCAATTTTATTAACTAGGCCTGGACTCTCTTTAAAACTTGAATTCGCACCATTTGAAACTTGGTTGGCCTAAATGTCCCGAATCAGCCCATTTAGTGCTTCTTTAATCTTTCTAACCCTAGCTCGTGTTATTGGGCCTTCTGGAATGTGCAATGGACCTCTTGCATCCATTGAAGCTCTAGCTCGTGTTATTGGGCTTTTTGGAATGTGCAATGGACCTTTTGCATCAATTGAAGCTCTAGCTCGTATTATTGGGCCTTCTGGAATGTGCAATAGACTTTTTGCATCCTTTGAAGCCTTCCACCCTTCATCTCTACAGTTCTCATCAAGTATGGTGCATTCAATAAGGACATAGAGGACTACGTATGAGAATGTGACATGTGTCAATGTTGTAAATTCGATCCCTCTGCTTTTCCCAGGTTGTTACAACCACCTCCGATTCTAGGTGGTTTGTGGCAGGGTCTCACTGTGGACTTCATTGATCAGTTACCGTGAAGTATAGGAAAGGATACCGTTATAGAGGTTGTCGATCAATTCAATAGATATGCTCACTTCATCACCCAAACCCATCCATTCATTGCCAACACCATCGCCAAAGCCTTCACTGACAATGTTTTCAAACTACATAGATTGGGGTGATCCCTCCATCCTAGATTGTATGTATTAGAATAGGGATCATACTTTCTTTGCTGCCTTGGGAATCCTCCTATAATAGTCACTTGCTTTTTATGAAGAATTGAGTACAAATTCGTTGCATGTTCCATTGTTGAACATATGCCACATGCCTTAACTTGTTGTATGTTTCCTACAACCATCTGTTGAACAATAGAGGCAAGATAAAAAATTTGTTGTTGAAAAATAAATGTATTTACCTCATTCACTTTTCTAATTGGGGTATCTTGTCTCGCCTTAAACTATTGGGAATTTGTTTTCATATTAGAGATCAAATTCTGTTGTTCCTACAGCCTTGTATGGGTTGTAATTGTTGTCAACTAGGGTTAAGTGTGCAAGAAAGTAAAGCCCAATGGAAGGGCAAGAAAGTAAATCTGCCACGTAAGGGCAAGAACATAAATCCGCTATGTAAGCCCTATTAGGGTTTCATGGAAGAGAGTATATAAAGGCCTTGGAAGACAAAACTAGGGCACAGGGCCAACACAATTGAAAAAACAGCAACCCTACAGCAACCGGCCAAAAGGAAGAGAGAGCAGAACGGCAAGAGATCAGAAACGACACCACCGGGAGAGCAAACCAGAAACGTCACCACCGGGAGAGCAAACCAGAACGTGCGACCTCCTGCAAGCAAACTAGAAACGCCTCCTGCAAGCAAACCAGAAACGCCTCCTGCAAGCAAACCAGAAACACATCCTGCAGGCAAACCAGAAACGCCTCCTGCAAGGAAACCAGAAACACGTCCTGCAAGCAAACCAGAAACGCACAACCAGCAAGAGGAGAAATAAGAAACAGACCACCCGGAAGAAAAGACAGCAGACCTGGTATCCGTGAGACCACCCAGAAGAGAAGACAACAGACCAGAAGCGTGAGGCAGGCCAAGAGACGTGAAACGGCAGACCATAAGCATGGGTGTACGTCAAGAGACGGCGTGAGACCAGAACGTGCAACGGCGTGACAGACCAGAAGCATGAGGACAGGCTGTGAAACCGTAGACTGTGAAATAGGAGATGGGTGAGACCATGAGACGATGAAAGCAGGAGCTGTGTGAGACAACCTAGAGAAGGAATTCAGTGAAGCATCGGAAAGAACTCAACGTATTTCCAGATTTCTTCAAGAGAGGTTAGAGAGCGTTGCGGTGAACTTCTAAGCGGCAGTGGAGCAGCCTTTTAATTCAACAGAGGCAAGACAATCTAGAAGAAGGGTAGACACAGTAAGTGACACTCTTTGTATTGTACTTGCTTAGTAATTGCAGTAGTGAAAGGAGCAGTAGATTAAGACATCCATTGTAACTGGAATTCTCAAGTATAGTGGATAGTCTCGGTAAGGGAGAGTCCCTACCACCGTGGATGTACGTCACGTTGACGGAACCACGTAAATCTCGTGTGTCCTTAATTTGCTTTACGTTCTGTGTTTTGAATTGAGTTGTGAATGCAGCTAAAGTATCAGCCAACCCATAACCTAAGGAAGACCTAAACAAGAACATCCGAATTGTCTATTAGGCAAGGTGTTTGAAAGGTGACTTTGGGGACTATTGTGATTAGTAGGTAGCAATAGATCTACTTTAGTCGAATCTGAGAAAGAGTTCACTTTTAAGAAGAGATTGAAGTTGTTCACTTTCCTGCGAATTGCAAATTGTGGTGATACTGATTCACCCCCCCTCTCAGTATCACAAACTAGTAGATCCTAGGGTGAAGTTGAGAACTTCAAATTCCTTGCAGCATTAGACATCTTGCCCATCAAAGCTTCTCCACTTGTTGCATCTATCATGTTCCTGTCTATAGGGAGTAAGCCTTCTTAAAAATATTGAATCAATAACTAGTCACTTATCTAGTAGTGTGGACAGTTTGCACGCAACTTCTTAAATCTCCCTCAATACTCATGAAGGGTCTTTCCATTATATTGATGAATACCACAAATTTCCTCCTTATAGTCGCAACCCTATAAGTTGAAAAATGCTTTTTCAAGAATTGATTCTTCATCTTATTCCATGTTGTGATTGACTTTGATGATAGATAGTAAAGTCAATCCTTAGGATCATTGGCTAAGGAGAATGGAAAAGCTCTCAATTTTATCTAGTCATCTATCATACCTAATGGCTTTATGCTTGAATAGACAATATGGAATTCCTTCAAATGCTTATTAGGATCCTCATTTGTATGACCATGGAAAGTGGTAACAAATGTATCAATTCTAATTTAAGTTCAAAAGCTATAGGTAATTTAGGATATTTTATACATAAAGGTAGTAAATTAAAATTAGGAGTAGCAAACTCTTTCAAAGTCTAGTTATTCATAGCCATGTCTTTAAGCTTTGAATCATTAGATGAACTACTAGATACGACATTGAGGGCTATGTTAATGCTAAGTGAAGTAACCATAGATTGCTCTTGATTCTACCGAGCCTATCTTCTCAACTTATGCAAGGTTCTCTTAATTTTTGGATCAACATTTAGTTCACTAGAGGGAGATGATTGAGTCATAAGTCATAAATAAACATAAAATAAAAAGAAGTATGCAAAGATAATTAAAAAAATTCTGACCAAGAACACAAAAAAGTTGTTAAAACCTTATCAAATAATATTTTTAAGGCATAAAAAGGTAGGGCCAGTGGCATAGCTATAGGTTCTCCTCAAAATGTCATTTACCTTGAAAGAGTAAAGTCTTATCACCTAATTAAGCTGACAATTTCTTAATAAATAGTGCCACCACAATTGAAACACCAAAAATGCCTAAAAAAGATACAAAACTTAACAAATAAAATGGGAGATAATGCTATAATCAACTAAGTATAGCTAAAAGGTTCAAAAAATGAAAAATAATTGATAAAAAACATTCCTTAACAATGGGGCCAAATTCTAAAAGCTATTGTTAAGACGCCAAAAATTTAATACCTTATTCTCAATTATTCAATAGTAGATGGTTTAAGTAAGGGTTGATTCCATAAGCAATGCAATCAATTCACTACTAATTAATTAAAAATTAAAAATATTAACATAATTGGGGAGGAATAGTTGAATTTTGATTTTGTAATAAATAAACTAAATAAACCAATCAAAGAAAGATCAAATACTAAAAGTCTAGTTCCAAGTTCATTCATAAATATGATATTCAGTGATTTCGATCCCCTACAATGTTATATCAATTCTAATGGAACTATCAATCTTAAATAACAACAGGTTCTATTACATGAATTTTTCCTTAGATATTCACTAAGAAAAATAAGTATTTTATTTAAACTCTAACTATAATACCCTTATAATAAGCTCTATAGTGTAATATACTAGTAGCCTTTGGAACTAGGAAAATAGGTTAATACAAGTAACAATTACATAAACTTGGATCATTTAACTTGTATTGAGCCATTTATAATAATAAGATGAAAACTTGTCCATAATCTCTTATTGTTATTTACTACTTGGTGATTAGGAAAAGGGTAAAAATGGATCACAATTTCTTATTTTAACAATTGATATTTGTTTGATCAAGGCCAAACTAGATTAATTGAACAATCATTTAACCATTAAATTAGAATAACTCAAACAATTCCATAAGAAAAGGGTATAACATACTAGAACAATCTATGTCATTGAAATATCAAAAGTTTTAAAACCTCCTAAAATTGTTAAAGAGCTTATCTATGCATGCTAAAAAAACAAATTCCTATTAGAATGATTGTTTCATTTTATAGTTCTCTCCTCATTTTTCTCTCAAAAGAAGATTATTTATATCTTAAAAATGTACATAGTAGCTACTAGCAAACCCTAAAGAATTAGGGTTTTCTTAATTTTTTAGAATTTTTGTATTGACTTTTAAGTTAATTATGGACTAAATACAATCATAATTAAGGTTTGACTTCTTTATAAAAGTCATAGTACTTCTCTTTAGCTTTTCAATGCATTAAGTCTTTCTTGAAAAAAAGGTCTAAAGTCTAAGTTATGAGCTAAAAATTAAGACTTTGTCTAGCCCATAACTGATTTTATAACAAATTTTTAAATATTTTTGAATAATTAAATAACCAATTTAGGCCTTAGTTTATTCATAACAATTATAGGCTTGAATGTATACTTTAATTCTCCCACACTTAGTTTTTGTACGCCATTGAGCAAAACAAAGTCAATTTAAAGGAATAGTATACATTAGTTATGCCTCAGAACACCATTATAATTCACAAGCTTATTATGTTCAAATTTCAACCAACATATACACCTATGCACCAAACTTAAAAATTTAGCAATGTCAAATAAAATAACAATAAGCATACTCATCTCTCTTCCTCTCTCTTCATGACATACACACCTGACAAAAATTGAAAGATTTCTATTTATGAACTCTTATGCATTAGCTCACTCTCTCATGAAGTGTTGTTGGCGAATGAAGGTGATTAAGCTAATGGTTTTATATTTATAAGCAAAACCCATTTTAGTCTCCTTAATTCCAACCATTTTTTTTGAAATTGGTTAGTAGTTATTGTTAAAGAACCAAAAATTTAATATCTTACTTTGATTCTTCAATAATAGATAGTGCGAACAAGGCCACAAGGAGTGTAATCAATTCACTACTAATTAACTAAAAATTAAAGACATTAACATAATTAGGGGAAATAGTTGAATTTTGATTTTGTAACAAAGAAAATGGACAAACTAATTAAACAAAATAAATTATAGAAAGATCAAATACTAAAAGTCTAGTTCCAAGTTCATTTGTAACTACATTTAAGGTGGAAGCTAAACAACTCTTTACAGTTCCTAGAGTATCCCAATCAAGACACACTTATATTGGTGCTTAGGACACTTTACACTTCCCTATGATTATGTTGTCTGCTGAGTGAAATAAATTAGAGTAGTGACTTTGGAAGGCTACCTTGGGTAAGGCCTTCCTATTGTAAGGCTTTGAGGAGTTCAATGCCAATAACTTCTAAGAAACTTTTAGGAGCTTTAAGGATGGGCATTGTTTTGATGTTTAGTGGCTAAATGACAATTAATGTTGGTGACTTTATTTAACACCCACCACCCTCTTCAATGAAAAATGCATATTATTTATGATTTAAAGGCACAAATGCATGCTTTTTTTTTTTTCTTCTACTTTTTCTTTTTATTCTTGTTTCATATTTTTCTTTGGAGGGAATATTTGGTTCATTTTTAATGATGAAATATTTGATTGATTTAGGAGTTTGGATACATTGTGAATGAGGAGCTTTTGTTTGTTGTTCCCACAGCCTTGTATGGGTTGTAATTGTTGTCAACTAGGGTTAAGTGTGCAAGAAAGTAAAGCCACATGGAAGGGCAAGAAAGTAAAGCCACATTGAAGGGCAAGAAAGTAAAGCCACATGGAAGGGCAAGAAAGTAAAGCTACATTGAAGGGCAAGAAAGTAAATCTGCTGTGTAAGGGCAAGAACGTAAATCCACCATGTAAGCCCTATTAGGGTTTCATGGAAGAGAGTATATAAAGGCCTTGGAAGACAAAACTAGGGCAGAGGGCCAACACAATTGAATAAACAGCAACCCTACAGCAACCGGCCAAAAGGAAGAGAGAGCAGAACGGCAAGAGATCAGAAACAACACCACCAGGAGAGCAAACCAGAAACGTCACCACTGGGAGAGCAAACCAGAACGTGCAACCTCCTGCAAGCAAACCAGAAACGCCTCCTGCAAGCAAACCAGAAACACGTCCTGCAAGCAAACCAGAAATACATCCTGCAGGCAAACCAGAAACGCCTCCTGCAAGCAAACCAGAAACACATCCTGCAACCAAACCAGAAACGCACAACCAGCAAGAGGAGAAATAAGAAACAGACCACCCGGAAGAGAAGACAGCAGACCTGGTATCCGTGAGACCACCCGGAAGAGAAGACAGCAGACTAGAAGCGTGAGGCAGGGCAAGAGACGTGAACCAGAAAAACCAGTAGTGTAAGGCAGGCCAAGAGACGTGAAACAGCAGACCAGGAGCGTGAGACCAGAACGTGCAACGGCGTGACTGATCAGAAGCGTGGGGCAGGCCGTGAGACGTGAAACGGCAGACCAGAAGCTTGAGTGCAAGCTGTGAAACCTTGAGACGGTGAAAGCAGGAGCTGTGTGAGACAACCTAGAGAAGGAATTTGGCGAAGCATCGGAAAGAACTCAACGTATTTCTAGATTTCTTCAAGAGAGGTTAGAGAGCGTTGCGGTGAACTTCTAAGCGGCAGTGGAGCAGCCTTTCAATTCAACAGAGGCAAGACAAGCTAGACGAAGGGTAGACACAGTAAGTGACACTCTTTGTATTGTACTTGCTTAGTAATTGCAATAGTGAAAGGAGCAGAAGATTAAGACATCCATTGTAACTGGAATTCTCAAGTATAGTGGATAGTCTCGGTAAGGGAGAGTCCCTACCACCGTGGATGTACGTCACGTTGACGGAACCACGTAAATCTCGTGTGTTCTTAATTTGCTTTACGTTCTGTGTTTTGAATTGAGTTGTGAACGCAGCTAAAGTATCAGCCAACCCATAACCTAACGAAGACCTAAACAAGAACATCCGAATTGTCTATTAGGCAAGGTGTCTGAAAGGTGACTTTGGGGACTATTGTGATTAGTAGGTAGCAATAGATCTACCTTAGTCGAATCTGAGAAAGAGTTCGCTTTTAAGAAGAGATTGAAGTTGTTCACTTTCCTGCGAATTGTGAATTGTGGTGATACTGATTCACCCCCCTCTCAGTATCACAAACTAGTAGATCCTAGGGTGAAGTTGGGAACTTCAATTGGTATCAGAGCACAGGTTCACCAGGATAAAGCTTAACAGCTTGGTGTACTAGTTTGAAGAGCTCCAGAAGTTTTAACTTGTTTAGCATACTGAGAAATGGACGCCGGTACCAACACCAGCACTACTTACAGCAAGAAGGTTCCAATCTTCAACGGAACCAACTACCATATGTGGAGAGCGAGAATGCAGGTGGTATTTGCAATCATGGGCATGAACGTGGTGAAATCTGTACAGGAGGGTTTTGAGCCTCCAGAAGAAGGTAAAGATCCAACCCCAGAGGAATTAAGACAGTTTGAGATAAATGGGAAGGCCTCAAATGTCATCATTTCAGCATTGACAGATGCTGAATATGCTAAAGTTATGGACTGCAAATCTGCCAAGGAGATATGGGACAGATTGCAGAAAGTCTATGAAGGTGATGGCAGAATGAAGGAGGCCAAGCTTCAAGTTTTCAAGGAGAGATATGAATCTCTCAGAATGCAGAAAAATGATACAGTCCAAGAGTTCTTCACCAGGGTTATTGATGCTGTAAACGATCTTAGAAGTCATGGGAAGAACAAGAAGGACTCATCTATTGTGAAGAAAATTCTGAGAATTCTGCCTGAGAGGTTTGCCTCAAAGGTGGCAGCCATAGAGGAGAGTAGAGATCTCAATTCCATGTCTCTGCATGATCTCCAATGCAATCTCATTGCATATGAGATGAGAATAAAGTCAACTGAGAGCTCCTCAACGTCAAAGGTATCAAAGGAGGCAGCTTTCAAAGCTATGAAACACTTGAAGATAAAAGAAGAGGAAGAATCATCCAGCGAGAATGATGATGATGATGAGGAAGAAAGTGAAGGTGAAGTGTTGGCATACTTCACAAGGAAATTCAAAAGGGGGTCTAAGAAGGGAAAAGGACAGTTGTCCTTGAGATGTTATCGTTGTGGACAGACTGGACACTTTGCTTCTCAGTGCAAAGTGAAACTTGATGATGAAGATGAGGATGGTGATGATGAGCAGAATTCAAAATGGAGAAGACCATCATTCAAGTCAAGGAAGTCCAGCAAGAAGACTGCTAGCCCACAGAAGAAGAAGAGAGGCTCATTCAAGAGTTATGTGAGCCAGACAAAAGAAGCCGATGAGGAGGAAGATGTAGACTCATCAGATGAGCATGCCTTTATGGCATCAACTCAAGGTGGTAGTTCAACCTCTAAAGAGGAAGAGGAGGTTGATGAAGAAGAACCAGATTTTGAAGCTGAGTTGGAAGCAGCTTCAAAGGAGATAATCAGAAGGGGCAGAACCATAAGAAGGTTAGAGGCCCACATAAAACAAGTTGAAGCAAAGTCTGAGGAAGCTGAAAGTCAAAAGGATGAAATAAGGGCTGAACATATTGACTTGAAGAGAAGATTTGAAGAACATATCAAAATATGTGAAGACCTTACTATGGAGCTTGGCTCAAGGACTTCAACAATTGAAGAAATGGAGATAGAGTTGCTGAGACTTCAGCAACAACTCAAAAGGAGTGAAGAGAACGTGCAGAAGCTTGAAATGATAGGAGAAACAAGTTCTGCAAGAGAAAAGAAGAATGAAGAGAAAGTGCAGCAATCTGAGGCTGCATTGCCTAAAGATAATAAGAATGTGCCACAGAAGTTGAAAGAGAAGGTTGTGACTCAGGAGAAGATAGCTGAGAATAAAGAGGATTTGAAGAAGCAACCTAGGGTGGCAAACAAAAATGAAGAAAAGAAGATCAGCCAGCAAAGGGCTATGGCTGAACAGAAGAAGGAGAAAAAGGTAGCTGAAATGAAAGCCACACAAGCAAAGAAGCCAGCCACGTTGCCTACACAGCAAGTAATGAACAAAAGAAAACAAGCTGTGATTAGACCCAAGAAGAGGCAGTTTCAAGGTCACTGTCTTTATTGTGGAGTTTGGGGTCATAAGGCAAGTAACTGCTGGTGGAGAAGGCCAGTATATGTCTCCAACTTGAGAAGATATGATGCTGTATACAGGGGGAGACAATACAAAATTCAGAGGAGAACACCTGTCGTGAGTTCTTGCACATACTGTAAAAAGCAAGGACACACTGACAAGGATTGTTGGTGGAAGCCCAAACCAGTGGTTTCAAAGAACAAGTTTGCTATATTGGGAGACTTGGAACAGTGTGAAAGGTGTGGGCAGGATGACCATAATGCCAAGAGATGCATGACACTTCTCCCTGAGCAAGAGAAGGCACTCAATGGCATAGTGAAAACAAGCGGTGTAGTCAAAGCTGAGAAAAAGGAGAAAGCTATCTTCCAGCCAATTCAAAAGAAGGAATATAAAGCTAAAAGGGAGGTGGCTAATATAGCTGAAATTGCACTCAAAGCTGACTACAAGGATAAGCAGTGGATCCTTGACAGTGGATGCACTTCACACATGACGGGAGACAAGAGTAAATTGTCAAAGCTAAACAAGTCAAGAGAAGGCAGAGTCAAGTTTGGCAATGATGATTCACTCAACATCAATGGTCAGGGGTCAATAAACATTGGAAGAGGAAAGCTGAAAGATGTTCTGCACGTTGAAGGACTTAGATATAATCTAGCATCTATCAGCAAACTATGCAATGAAGACCATAAGGTAATATTCACAAAAACAGGTTGCCAGGTAAAGAGTAAAGAAGGCAATACTGTTGCAGCCGGGAAGAGAACAGCTGGAAATTTGTATGTGATTGATGAAGAAAGAGATCCTCTTGCAACTAAGACTGTGCAAGAAAGAAAGCCAAAGAAAACGTGGACCAGTGCTCATCAAGAAAATCAGATCATAGGTGACCCATCAGCAGGAGTTACAACAAGAAGAAGAATTGTGGGAGCTATTGCTTTACTCTCACAAGTTGAACCTAAATCTATTGAAGAGGCTTCACAAGATCTAACTAAATCTCTGTCCACAGAGCTGTTTGAAAAGCACAGAATGAGTCTGTCTGTGCGAATGCCTCCTCAAGCCTGAAAATCAGGTGAATCCTCCATCTCTACTTTGCGAGTTTTTCAGATTTGTAATTGATTGGCAAAGGGGGAGAGAAGCAACAGTGCAGGGGGAGCTGTTAAGGAAGGGGGAGTGCATATTTAGGGGGAGTTGTAATCCATCTACTTCTGGATTATTACTCTAAGAAGATTATGAAGGACTGCTGCATAATGACTTTTGTTATGAGTGTTGCCAACAATTACAAAGGGGGAGATTGTTGTTCCCACAGCCTTGTATGGGTTGTAATTGTTGTCAACTAGGGTTAAGTGTGCAAGAAAGTAGAGCCACATGGAAGGGCAAGAAAGTAAAGCCACATTGAAGGGCAAGAAAGTAAAGCCACATGGAAGGGCAAGAAAGTAAAGCTACATTGAAGGGCAAGAAAGTAAATCTGCTGTGTAAGGGCAAGAACGTAAATCCACCATGTAAGCCCTATTAGGGTTTCATGGAAGAGAGTATATAAAGGCCTTGGAAGACAAAACTAGGGCAGAGGGCCAACACAATTGAATAAACAGCAACCCTACAGCAACCGGCCAAAAGGAAGAGAGAGCAGAACGGCAAGAGATCAGAAACAACACCACCAGGAGAGCAAACCAGAAACGTCACCACTGGGAGAGCAAACCAGAACGTGCAACCTCCTGCAAGCAAACCAGAAACGCCTCCTGCAAGCAAACCAGAAACACGTCCTGCAAGCAAACCAGAAATACATCCTGCAGGCAAACCAGAAACGCCTCCTGCAAGCAAACCAGAAACACATCCTGCAACCAAACCAGAAACGCACAACCAGCAAGAGGAGAAATAAGAAACAGACCACCCGGAAGAGAAGACAGCAGACCTGGTATCCGTGAGACCACCCGGAAGAGAAGACAGCAGACTAGAAGCGTGAGGCAGGGCAAGAGACGTGAACCAGAAAAACCAGTAGTGTAAGGCAGGCCAAGAGACGTGAAACAGCAGACCAGGAGCGTGAGACCAGAACGTGCAACGGCGTGACTGATCAGAAGCGTGGGGCAGGCCGTGAGACGTGAAACGGCAGACCAGAAGCTTGAGTGCAAGCTGTGAAACCTTGAGACGGTGAAAGCAGGAGCTGTGTGAGACAACCTAGAGAAGGAATTTGGCGAAGCATCGGAAAGAACTCAACGTATTTCTAGATTTCTTCAAGAGAGGTTAGAGAGCGTTGCGGTGAACTTCTAAGCGGCAGTGGAGCAGCCTTTCAATTCAACAGAGGCAAGACAAGCTAGACGAAGGGTAGACACAGTAAGTGACACTCTTTGTATTGTACTTGCTTAGTAATTGCAATAGTGAAAGGAGCAGAAGATTAAGACATCCATTGTAACTGGAATTCTCAAGTATAGTGGATAGTCTCGGTAAGGGAGAGTCCCTACCACCGTGGATGTACGTCACGTTGACGGAACCACGTAAATCTCGTGTGTCCTTAATTTGCTTTACGTTCTGTGTTTTGAATTGAGTTGTGAACGCAGCTAAAGTATCAGCCAACCCATAACCTAACGAAGACCTAAACAAGAACATCCGAATTGTCTATTAGGCAAGGTGTCTGAAAGGTGACTTTGGGGACTATTGTGATTAGTAGGTAGCAATAGATCTACCTTAGTCGAATCTGAGAAAGAGTTCGCTTTTAAGAAGAGATTGAAGTTGTTCACTTTCCTGCGAATTGTGAATTGTGGTGATACTGATTCACCCCCCCTCTCAGTATCACAAACTAGTAGATCCTAGGGTGAAGTTGGGAACTTCATTGTTTATTCTTTTAGGTGGGGAGAATGGCAGGCCTGTTTGCAAAGTTGAGATTAAAGCCTTTTAAGGGAAAGAATGAAGTGTAGTTGCCAAGTTACAAAGCTAGTAATGTGAATGGAGATGCTTTTGATGAGAAGAGACAGATTCCAAATCCGTAGAGGAAGATCAAGGCCTACTTCCAAGTAGCAGCTACCTTAACCCATCTCAGGGCATTTACTATTAGTGGTTATGTTGCTATGTAGTGAGTGACATATGGATTCTAGATTTCATTCAGCATAGTGAGCGAGGTGATATGTATGATGCAAATCAAGCAACTTGTACTTTATGTTAATTGTTTAAGTTTAAATTATATTGGTATTAATTGGGAACTTACCGTTAACAATTCAATTTATTGATCTCTCAAGATAATCCAAATTTATCATTTAATTTTCTTTAACTTGTGGATATAATTAAAATCTTTACTTTTAATAAAACATGAGAGAGCAAAACTTCTTGAATCATGATTGACCACTTGATTGTAGGCCTTTTATTTTGGTGATTCTTTTCTAATCTTTGACATGGTGTTTTGTTGTATTTTTTTTCACTTATGTTGTTTGAAAAGGGTTTGCTCTTTCAACTTTTTAATTTTAAAATCAATTTCTAGTGTTCTTTTATTTATTGTTGGTTGTTTATAAATTGCAATTGTCATTCACTAATTGCCTTAATAATTCACTTGTGTAGATTAATTCTTTGTTGTTCATTATAATTCAATTGTGTTGATTAAACATTATAAAAGCAATATGGATAATGACTAGATTACCAAACGCAACCAAGGAAAACCATAGGGTTTTAATCATACTTTTAGAACAGGCAAAAACAATTTATGACACAAAAATTAACAACTACCTATTTTTAAGCCAAGACATTATTTGAAATGGATATTTTTCTAAACTTTCTTTTTTATGTCTCTAAGGCTTTATGGCACATTTTCTACATTGCATTAAATCAAGTTGCCAGATTTGATGCTAATCCTAAAGAGCACAATGAGACCCATAAGTAAAACAAGGAATCCAAAGAGAAAAGTCTCAAATTTCTTTTTGAAGAAAATCAATTAGTCAACCTCCATAAAAAAGAGTTGCATACCTATATATAGAGTTTAAAACAAAATTGTAAGTTCAAAATATAATAGTAAATTTAAAACAAAATAACCAACTTGCCTAACAAACTATTAAATAAAAGATTGGGTAGATGGAGCTTAAATTAAGGCATTATTTAGCCCATTATAATTACAAAAAAACTAAATAAAACACATAGCTCCCCAAAGAAACAAGACATGTTACCAAGTCTAGAATTCAGCCCAAACTCCTTAAATACGCTATGTTTGACCTTGTATGAAGTTTATTAAACCTTGATGTTCCTCCAAACCCTGCTCATTGTTGTACATTACTTTTAGCACAAATAACTTCAATAAGCCCATTTAAGACTTTTTGCATCCTTTTAACTTTACCTCTTATTATTAGATCTCTATGTATGTGCAATGGATCACCACAGATGTTGACTTAATTTCCATCATTCCCCCTCTCCTTAAAAGGGATTTGTCCTCAAATCATCACCTAAATAAAAAGGAAAAGATCAAAAACATTAAAAATATCACTAACGTTATACTTATAAGGAAGATCCAATTTGTAGGCATTGTCATAATCCTTGCAATCACTTAGAATGGTCCATCTCCTCTTGGTTACAACTTTAAATTCCTTTGTGTGAAGAATCTCTTCTTGTGCATATACATCTAACCCAATCACTGAGTTCAAGAACAACTTTCTTTCACCTTTTATTGGCTTGGTTTGTATATTGCTCAGCCCTCCTTTTTAAGTGTTGATGCACTTTTTCATGCAATTGCCTAACCATTTCAACTTTCTTCTTGCCATCCAAACTAGCTCATTCCTTAACAGGTAAAGGCAATACATCCAAAGGGGTAAGTAGACTAAATAGAGAATAATTAGTTGTTGAATAGACGTTTTTATTGTAAGAAAATTCAACACATAACAAACACTCTTCCTAATTCTTTAAGTTCTTTTGAATGATAGTGTGCACAAGGTTTCCAATGTTCTATTAACCATTTCAATATCTCTATCAGTTTAAGGATGATATATAGTTGAGAATAATAGTTTAATTCTTAACTTTACCCACAAAATCTTCTGAAAGTAACATAAGAACTTAATGTCTTGATTAGAAATAATAGAGATAAGGATATAACTTCAAAATAATGTATTAGCCACAACATTTTTCTTACCTTACTTATACTTGATCACATAAGGAAACATCTTAATGAATTCCACCCTTTTTGCATGTTGCTTATTTAACTTACCTTGTCTCTTCAAATGCTTTAAGCACTCAGGGTCAATATGGATCATGAACTCCCTAGGCCAAAGATAATGTTGCCTTATCCCTTGCCAATGCATACAATTTCTTATAATAAGTTAGATAATTAAGCACTGCCCTATTTAGTTCTTTATTAAAGAATGTAATAGATGATAAGAAGCTTAAAGATGATGCATGGAAGGCTTCAAAGGATGCAAGAGGTTAATTGCACATTCCAAAAAGTCTAATAACACAAGTTAGAGCCAAAAAGATGAAAGAAGTACTAAATTGGCTAATTGAGGACATTCAGGTTAACCAAGGTACAAATGGTGCAAATTTAAGGTTGAAAGATAATCAAGACCTTATTAATATGATTGGAGTACTTAATGGGTCAGGGCTAAGTAATAGCATTTACTCCTCAATAGTAGTTTATTCTAAATAAGTGATTGTTATAAAAGTGGAAGTTTTTTATATAAAAATTTGTCCTAGATAGGAATTTGTCCTAAATAAAGATTTGTCCTAAATATGAATTTAAGCCCCTTTAGGATTGCTATCTTAGCCAATAAATAGACACTTCTTGTAAACTCTAGAAAATCAAATAATTTGAGAGAAATAAATAGTAAGGGTTTTCTCTTTTAGTTCTTTGAAGAACTAAAGAATTTATCAAAAAATACCTCTTATTATGACATTCAACTCGACTTAACACTCCTAATTTCCTTCTTTTCTGGAGTGTGACTTCCATATCCATCTTAAATACCTTAGAACATTTTCCTTTGAATGTTAGGTTTGAGGTTTATGTTATTAAAGTCTAATTTAGCTTTATTGGATATTCTTTGATTCCTTACATGCATTAGATCCCTAAGCCACATATTTTTAGGGGTTTTGCATCAGTTGGTATTACAGCCTAACTCTAAGTCATGTTCGATCAATTAATTCTTCAATTTGCTGCCTTGTGATTTATTTATTTCTATTTAGTTTGTCTATTAAGCACATTACCATTAAAATGCATTAATCTATTTGTTTGCAATCCTTCTTACTTTGCTCCTTTGTTTAAGATCATAACTATCAAAACGTGTTATTTTCAAATCTATTTGTTGTCTCTAAGTATTCTATTGTTTTTTTTATGTTAAGCAAAATGAAGAAAAAAAAAAGGAGGAATAAAAAAAGTCATCAAATTCAAGTTATTGATAAAAGTTAAATGGCTTGGTCATATTGGCCATAATAATAATATAGTTTTCTGGCTCAACTTCAATTCTACCATTTATTTTCTTGTTATGTCATCCAAGTTTGTCCTTGAGGTTTAACCTCTTATCTTGATTTATGTGAGTATAGTTCATTAAATTTGTTTGCCTTGATGTCCTTTTTCATTTGTTTTTACTCATTATTTTCCAATTAGTTCAATTATACCCCATTTACCTTATTCTGTTCCAAATCAATTCTTTTGATTTAACTTATATAGTTCTTTAAAGAGTTAAAGGGGGAAATTTGAGAGATAAAAGGCAATATTGCAAGTTCTTATTAAGAAAATGCCATAAAAGGTGTCAAACACAAAGGAGTGTGACACCCTTTTGAGTGAAACACGTAAGGGAGGGTTTTGTGAGGTATTCTAATCATTTTGTGCAAAAGTAATACTATGACTTCCAAATACAAAGGTGTAGCTCAAGAGGGAGTTAGTGATGCGTCCTTCATGATCAAAGCTATGCAATAACAATTTAAGCGCATGAATACTAGATTTAATGATATAAGGGAGATGGAGGAGCAAGATAATGCAATAGTAGAGTTATAAAAGAGGCATGAGGACTATAAGGTTCCTAATGCAACAAGGCAATTGAGATGAGCCTATGCCATAAAAATGATGAATTTGGCAATCAAATTACTATGGTTAGAACTGTTAATAAGAGGAGGGATTAGAGAGATTTTGGGAGGCAAAGCACTTATGACCATGATTTAGGCAGTATTAAAATAACAATTCCTTCGTTCCAAGGTAAGAATGATCTTAATGCATACCTAGAATGGGAGAAGAAGGTTGAATTGGTTTTTGATTGCCATAACTATTATAAGGAGAAAAAGGATATTAATACATGAGAGGAGATGAAGGTTATCATAAGGAGGAGGTTTGTCTTTAATCATTATTATAAAGATTTGTACCAAAGGTTGCAAGGACTCACTCAAGGCACCAAAAGTGTATAGGACTACCATAAGGAGATGGAAATTGCCATGATTAGGGAAAATGTTGAAAAAGATAGAGAGACAGCCATGACTCAATTTTGACTAAAGCTAAATAGGGACATAGCAAATGTGGTTAAGTTACAACACTACGTGGAATTAGAAGACATGGTGCACATGGAAATGGAAGTTCAAAGACAACTTAAACGAAAGGGTTCCACATGGTTGAGGAAAAATTTAGGTTCTACCTTATCTTAGAAGCTGAATTGGAGTAAAAAGGATGAAAAGGCCAATTACAAGTCCAAAGTTGAGCCATCCAAGAGCAAGAATATGGGTTTTGGTAAGGAGGTAGGTAATTTTGATCCTTAACTATGTAAAAATAAAGATGTTAAATGTTTTAAGTGTTTGGGAAAGGGTCATAATGCATTTCAATATCCAAATAAGCGTATAATGATCCTGAGAAGTAACAGTGACGTTGAAACTACATGTGAGTTAGATGATGATTTTATACCATCATTAGAAGGTGAAAGTGATGGAGAGGAGTATCCAGTTAATGGAGTAACTCTCATTACAAGGCAAGCATTGAATGTGCAAGTGACGGAAGAAAATGAGGTACAACGAGATAATATCTTTCATATGAGGTGTCTCATAAAAAATAAGGTATGTAGTATGATTATTAATGGTGGGAGTTGCACTAATGTAGCTAGCACAATTATGGTTAAAAAGCTGAATTTACCAACTATGAAACATCCTACACCATATAAACTTCAATGGTTGAATGAGAGTGGTGAAGTCAGGGTAAATAAGGAAGTGCATGTGTCATTTTCTATTAGAAGGTACCATGATGAAGTTTTATGTGATGTTGTACCAATGCATGCGAACCATATTCTATTAGGAAGACCATGACAATTTGATAAACAAGTTATACATGATGACTTTAAAAATCACTATTCATTTGTAATGAATGAAAAACCTGTCACTCTTGTACCATTAACACCTCAACAAGTTTATGAGGATCAATTGACGATTAAGAATGAAAATGAACAAAAAAGAGAGATTGAAAAGATAAATATAACCAAAGCAAAAGAAAGTGATGTCAAAAAAGCATTCTATGTCAAATAACTTAGAATTGTACTTTTGTATAAAGAGACTTATTTTAATACTAACAAGTTTGACTTGTCTTTGCCTAGTGTTTTTTATTTCTCTTTTGTAGGAATTTGAAGATATATTTTCTAAGGATGTTCTAAGCATTAAATTGATTTTATATCTAGTTCATCCATCCCAAACTAGCCAACATATAGGAGTAATCCCAATGAGACAAAGGAGCTTCAAAGGTAAGTTGAGGAACTTATGTTGAAAGGATATGTAAGGGAAAGCATGAGTCCCTATGCGGTTTTTGTTTGATTTATACCCAAAAAGGATGGGACTTACAAGCGGTCAACAAAATTACTATAAAGTATCGTCACCCCATACCTAGGTTAAATGACATGTTAGATGAATTGCATGATTCATATATCTTTTCTAAAATTGATTTGAAAAGTGGATATTACTAGATTAAGATGAGAGAGGGAGATGAGTTGATAATAACTTTCAAGACTAAGTATGGTTTATATGAATGGCTTGTTATGCCATTTGGTCTCACTAATGCATCAAGCACTTTTATGCAACTAAAGAATCATGTTTTGCATCCATTTACTGGTAAATTTGTGGTTGTGTATTTTGATGATATTTTGGTTTATAGTAAAAGCCTAAAAGAGCATCTTGATCATTTACATTTTATTTTAATCATTTTGTGTTTTGAGAAAATATATGCTAACTTCAAGGGATGTTCTTTTTGTACTAATTAGATCATATTTTTTTGGCTATATTGTGAGTGCTAGAGGTGTTAAGGTTGACAAAGAAAAAGTTAAGGCAATTCTTGATTGGCCTACACCTAAGTCAGTTAGTGATATGTGTAGCTTTTATGGTCAAGGTAGTTTTTAAAGAGATTTTGTTAAGGACTTTAGCACCATTGTTGCACCACTAACTAAGATTATCAAAAAGAACATGGGTTTTAAATGGGGTAGTGATTAAGACAAGCCTTTAAATTACATTAAGGAAAAATTAAGTATTGCACCCTTACTTGCTTTATTTGACTTTGTAAAAACTTTCAAGATTGAGTGTGATACTTCAGGTATTTGCATTAAAGCTATTTTGATATAGGGAAGGCATCATGTGTTAGGTCTTTAAGTCACATCTTTCTTGGGGTTTTTCACATCAATAGGTCACCACTCTTGCATCAAAATAACCCTTGTGCCAATACGTGAAATGTCACACTCAATTTTAAAAGTTTTAGAAAAATCAAGTAAAGCAAGCAATGACACAAAACTTAATTTTTCTTTAATTAAATTAAATGCACTCTCTTTTTCACTTTGCCACACAAGACCTACACTTTTCGTCATAATTTCAATCAATGGTGAGACAATTGTGCTAAAATTCTTAACAAATCTTCAATAGAAACTAGACAAACCACAAAAGTTTCACACCTCAAAAATATTATTAGGTATTAGCCATTCTTTAATAGTTGTAACCTTCTCCTTATCAACTACTATTCTTTTAGTTGAAACCATATAACCTAAAAATACAATCTTATTCTTACAAAAGGAACATTTCGCAAGGTCAGTAAACAATATTTGTTTTCTTAAGACATTTAACACACTTTGCAAATGCTCAATATGATAATTTATGTTCTTACTATAGACTAAAACATCATCAAAATAAATAACGACAAATCTGCCCATAAAAGCAAGCAAAACATGGTTTATTAATCTCATGAAAGTACTAGGCACATTAGTTAATCCAAACAGCACAACTAACCACTCATAAAAACCATGCTTGGTTTTAAAGGCTATTTTCCATTCATCACCTTTTCTTATTCTAATTTAATCATACCTACTCTTTAAATCAATTTTAGAGAAAATGGAAAAACTATACAATTCATCTAACATGTCATCTAATCTAAGAATGATATATCTATAATTTATAGTGATTTTGTTGATTGTGTAACAATCAATATACATCCCATACTTCTTTACGGGTATTGCATATAGACTCTTGGTTTCTCTCATATATCCCTTCTTCATGAACTCTTTAACTTACCTTTGAAGTTTTTTCATTTCCTTAAGGTTACTTCTTTATACATGTCAGTTTACAATTGCTACTTCAGGGATAAAATCAATTTGATATTTAAGTCCCTTTATAAGTAGTAAATCATCTAGAATGCCCTTTAGAAATACATCCTCCAAATTTCACAAATGAGATTTAACAACACTAGGTACAGAGGGATTAAGTGCATTGCACTACAATAAGCATATTTGTTCAAAAGTACAAACATAGGCTATTTTGCTAAAAATGTTGCCTTAACGTTACTTCCTTTTGCATAAATGCTTATTGATTTTCTTTCTTTCTTTCTTCTCAACACTCTCAACCCTTTCTTTTCTTTTTTTTTTTTTGACTCATTTTCAATTATTCTCTCTTTTTTTATTCTTACCCTCATTTTCTTTCTTTAACTCACTCTCTATTTTTTTTCTTTTAGTCCTCATAAACATGCCTAAAACTTAAAAGAGCAAGAATGATCGGTTTACCCTCTATAAATAATGAATAACAATTCTTGAAACCTTAATGTGTCACCCACCTATCATATTACCATGGTCTGCCCAATAGTAAGTGACTAATATGCATTAGAACTATATCACAAAGCACTCATCTTTGTATCTTACAATAAAGAATAAAACTAGCAATTGCTTATTTACCTAAATTTCTGCATAATCATTCAACCATTGTAGTTTATACGACCTTAGATACATTATAGTAGGTGAATTCAATATTTTAACCAAAATAGTGCTAGAAATATTATTACAACTACTACTATCAATAATCAAACTACATACCTTATTTTTTATGCGACCCCTTATGTAAAATATGTTATTGTATTGTACTTCATTTTCATCTTTCACTTGCACATTCAAGCGTGCCTTACTATAAGTAGCTCTCTATCAACACAATATTCCACACCATCATCATCATCATCATCATCCTTTAATGGCAGCATAAACTCATCATTAGATTCATGCTTGATTTCAATTTCACCATCCTTCTTTAAAATCATTGTATACTTGTTAGGATATCATGATGAAATGTGCCTTGTCCCTAAGCAATGAAACCACTAGTGTAATTTCTATTTTACCCTTATCATTGTTGCCTCTAACTCCTTTTACTTTAGGTTCTTTTGCCTTAGACTTAAAAATAACATCATCATCATTTTTAACCCAATTTGGTTTCCAAGAAAATCAAGAACTTGAATTGTGCCCATATCTAGTGGTGGTGCTCTTTCGCTTAAGTTGCTTTTCTACTTTAATTGCCATATGTATTATATCTTCTAATTTCACATAGTGTTACAACTCAATTACATTAACTATATCACGGTTCAATCCTTACAATAACTGAGTCATGGTTACCTTTCTATCTTCTCCTACATTTGTACTAATCATGACAATTTCCATCTCCTTATAGTAATACTTAACATTCTTAGACCTTGGAGTAAGGCTTTGTAATCTTTGAAAAAGATCATAGTAGTAATGATTAGGAACAAAATTGTCTCCTTATTATAGTGTTCATCTCCTCCAAGTGTTAATAAGACGTTCTTGATTTTTAGATTTATTTTGCACAAATTGATCTCACTAAACTACAACATAATAAGTGAACTCCATAACTTAAAATAATCATGACAATCAAACATTAACTCAACCTTGTTTTTTCCTATTCTAGGTACACATCAAGATCATTCTTACCTTGGGACAAGGGAATCTTCATTTTGATGCTATCTAAATCACGATATTTCCTTTCCTCCCACCTTCCAAAATTTCTATCTTTTTTATTAAACCTATCTCTTCAACCCTATCTACCTCTCATACTTTTGCCCACGTTGAAATTTGAGCCTTGGTCTTCCTTATGAAGCTTATCACCATCATTGTCATCATACTTTTCATTAGCATAATTCTTGCCTAAATTAGGAATCCTTTGTTGTTGTCCTCTATACAAACTAGCTATGATAGCATTTTGTTTCTTTAATTTGTCTATAATTTCTCTAAACATGATGTTTATCCCCTTAAATTGTTGCTGCATTACTTTAAGCATAAATGATTCATCCATCTTTCCCTTTTCATCTACTCTTTTATCTTTGCTATTTACATGATTGAAACTTGGAAAAAATTGTTAGAAATAGAACCTCACAACACTTCATTATGTATTACACTCCACTTTCTCACAATGTGGCACTCACACTCGTGTTTACACAAAATATAAATTCAATTTTTCTTTATAATATTGCTTACACCTTTTACCTTTTACCTTTTTCCCTCACTCAACTTTTCTTATTGAACTCAATAACCCCAATCAAAATCACCTTAAAACCAACTAATTCCAACAAATTAGAATAAAAAAAATTAAGAAAGCATAATGAATAAAGGTTATGGATTAGAAGAAAACAATAATATTAAATCACAAGACACAAAGAAAGATTAATCATATTTGAATCCTTGTAGGAACTAGAAAGAAATAAAGTCTATGCCTTTAATTTAGCATTTCCTTATATTGTAAGATGCTTAATTAGGAAAGAAATAAAACCTTTATCTTTATATGACCTAATCAAATAAGATTTATTGCTTCAATAGGAAGGAATCAATTACAATCTTTCTTTTCTTATGTTAGCCAAATCAAATAGAATTATTTTTCTTTCTTTTTTTTTCCCCTTTTTTTAAATCCCCCTTTTTTTAAATCTTGACTTCATGTTTATTGAGAAAATATGAACCAAAAGTATAAATCAAAATTAGAATATCACAAGAATAAATTGGATAAATTCCAAACTTCTCAAAAGGACCAAAGAGAAAAGTTTCTTAAATTAAGACATTTTTCAGCCCATTACAATTATAAAATAATTAAATAACATGATGACCACCCTAAAGAAACAAGGTATGTGGCTAAGTCCAAAATTCAGTCCAAACCCCTGAATAAGTTATCCTTGATGTTCCTCCAACATTGCTCCTTTTGTTGTGTGTTGCTTTTAAGCCAAATAACTTTAATAAGCACATTTAGAGCTTAATACATCCTTTTACCTTTAACTCTTGTTATTGGAACCTCATGTTGCTTATTGCAGGCATCACTTTAGGTTTCATGAAAAAAGGGTTGATAAATCAAATCTTAGTCCAATCTTATTAGGATCTCCTTCTTTTTGTAGCACTATATAGGAGTGCAAACATTCAAAGAGTTGTATATAATTTTTGCAAAAAAATTTCTAAACATATCTCTATTAAGAGTATTGAATGCCTAAAACCTAATGGTAGAAGGACACTATGTTCCTTATACTAATTTGTTCTCTTTAATTGCTAGATGCCAGTGGTTAATGATCTTAATGTTGGGAGATCATTTATGAATAAAATTCTTGACATTAATTTATAATGAAGTTTTATTTAGTAATGATATAAAGTTTTGATGTGATAGTCCCTTAGGTTATAGTGGTTATATAAAATTTTTTCCCTACAAACTCGCATTGTTAATGTTAATCTTTTGACATTGTTTAAACTAAAGTATGGCTACCAGCAAAGGCAAGACTAGCTAATGATAATGCTAGAATTCTTGCTCCAGTAAATACCACTTTGTTTTTAGTATTGTTGATTGCTTCTTATTAATGCTAATTTGTATCAATTGATTGATTGTTGTCTATGCATCAATCTATCCTAGTATTAGACATGTAATAGATTTGCATGGAATTCAGTTTGGCTTGGGATAAATTATACATAATTTTTTATAATTATATAACTAGCTATAGAGAATTATATGTAACTTTTGTATTTATTTATAATGTTCTAAACTTGTAACTATGCTACTTGTGTAAACATATCATTTGGTTTTCATACCTTTTTTTTTTCTTTTTTAAATTTCCATAATGCCAAGTAGGAAATAGTTTTTAACTCATATGTTTGAGTTATTAGCTAAAAAAATTTCTTTGTCCTACAAGTTATTCTCTCTTAAAGGATTTCTTTAACTATTACCAAATTTAATACTTGATCTACCTTTTTACTAAATTGTGGACAAACCTATATATGTATCAACAAAGAAATACAACTAAAAGTATTTAATGACAAAAAGTTAAAGAAGACTTTGTAAACTATTTGTTTGGTTGTTACATGCCCCTTCTTTTGTTTTGTCAAGCAACTAAAAAGAACTTTGTTATGTACTGTTATACCTTTATTTTGTTTGCCCTAATTAATAAGGCCAAATACACTCTCTTTCCTCCCGTACATGGGTATATTTAGGGTTATTTTGCCATTAAAGTGCATTATTTAAGTTACGCCTTGATTATAATGGATTATGATTTATTTGAATTTGTTTGCAAGATAGGTTGTATTTACATACTAGAAAAGAAAAAGAAAAGAAATGTGAAGAATAGAAAGATTAGAGAAGATAGGGAAAATAGAAAATAAGAAAATTGAAATTAATTTTATTAGCTAAAAGTCCTACAAATTGGGGCCTAAGATTACAAGCCCAAATGTCTATTTCTAAAGCCCAAATATCAAGCAATAAATATCAAGTAATCTAAAGTGTCATCCGTTATAAGGTTAAAAAGGGGAGAACTAATGGCACAATGGGCTGTTAGAAAGCCCAAAATGAAACTATCATCCAAATCCTTGGATCTTTACTAAGGCTTAAAGGGGGCGCTTTATCGAGCCAAACCTAAAACCCAATGCATCATTAGACTTAAAGTGGAGCCCTCCCTTTCTTAGCCCATAAGGGGTAAGATTAGGTGTACTACTTATTCTTCTTAGGCTCATATGTCATTACATGTTCCTATAAAGCCTTAAAAATACAAGAGTGGGTATAAGACCTAATATGTCATTACATGTTCCTACAAAGCCTTTAAGGGTTCACTTTTTTTTTTTTTTTTTTTTTGCGTCTAGTAGTTCCAATAAGTTCAACCCATAGTCTTAACCAAAGATAAGAAGACTAGCCAACAACAAGAGGGCCAAAGAAGGTCCAACATCTTTAGCTTAGCTCCAAGAGCCCATAAAGGAGAGTCTATGATAATAGTAGGAAAGCCCAAGGGAGTTTAGTAGGACAAAGAGGCTACTCCTTTAATAGTCCTCCCATCTCAAAGGCCAATGGTCAAGATCATAACAATCTTTGCAAAGAAGGCCCACCAAATATTAAACATGAGAAAAAGCAAAATACAATCCTCACCATCAAAGCAATTAAGAGTTAGGATCAAACTTTCCAAGATTTGAGAATCTAAAAGAACTAATGAGGTTACATCATTCTTCTTTAAGGGGTAGGGAACCAACCAAAAAAACAAGGACAAATAACAAAAAGGAGAGGAAAAAAAAAGGCTACAAAACCAATGCAAGTGTCATGGTCCTTTGTACGTAGGGATGGACAATACGTTGAATCTAGACACCCCTTAGGGAAGGGAAATACATTGGAACTAGCCATGTAATAAATGCTGGTAAATGTATGTACATAAGAAGTTGAAGGGATGTAATATTCACCATTAGATCAAGGAGGGATCTAACGGTTATAGCTTGTCCAATACTTATATAAAAATGGACCTCTTGCCCTTTATTTGTACACACCCAATTTTCAAGTTGAATATACTTCTAAAGTTAATCTCCAAAAAGGTTTTTGTGAGTTAAGCATGAGAAGGTTGCTTAGGAAGTATTCTCAAGGCTGCACGTGTAGGATGCAATAAATCCATAAGCCCGTAACAATTGATATCAGAGCTGATTCATTCCAAGTACTATAGCAGACCCACGTTCTAATGAGGCGCTCATCATAGGTGATGATCGTGATGATTGTGGGAGGAAGGTCAATAGAGGTGCTGCCAAGGGAAAGAAGAATTGTGTTGTTTCAAGTTTGAGAGATCTAGTAAGGGACTTGACACATCATATAATGAAGATTGAATTATTCATCACTGATGTCCAAGGTTCGATTGATGACTTGACCCAGTCCATCGAAGGTGTAGATGCCAAAAGGGAGGAGCTCGTGGTCAAGATACAAGAGCTCAAAGTCGGCATGGGAGAACTTTGAGGAGAGTTGTTGGGGACCTTAAGGGCAAAACTCCATCAGCAGGATGAGTCCTTGGAGACCATGATGACAGCTATGCACGTAGAGATTGCAGAGCTCAAGGGAAAGCTTGCATAATCAAAGGCAGCACACGTGAACGGGGTGATCATCGTGCAAGAACCACGTACAGATGCACCCAAGGACATGGATAACTTCCTATGGTACATAGAACAATACTTCCAAGTCATGGGAATCAACGAAAGCCAATTATGGGTAAATATTACATCTATGTACATAGCTAATAATGCTTTGTTGTGGTGGCATTGTTGATCAGACGATAGGTGTGGAGATCCTATCATGACCTAGGATAGGTTTGTTGAGAAGTTTTGACGAAATTACTATCCCGCATATATAGAGGAAGAAGCTCACAACGAGCTAAAGCGCCTTAGGCAGAGGGGTGCAGTACGTGATTATGTGAAGCAATTTTTGGAGTTGCTGCTTTAAATCCCTTCAATGAATGAGATAGAGGCGTACCACCAGTTCATGAGTGGTCTCAAGCCGTGAACCAAACAGGAGCTGAAGCGGTTCCAAATGGAAGACTTGACAACGACCATTTTGATGGTTAAATCTCTCGTAAAGTATAGAACACCTTCCACCTTTTAGTCAGACTCACATCCAAAGGATAAGACCAATGGTGGAGGAGATCAGGGTAGATTTAATCACCCAAATGGAGGGAGACTGCTAGTTGGCCCTTCAAAGGCTCATGCAGAATTCATCAGTGGAGGTCATAGGAAGGTACGTACTTACAAGTGTTACTTTTGTAATGGTCCACATATGGCAAGAGATTGCCTGAACAAGGCCAAGCTGGCTACCCTCTGCAAAGAAGATGAGCCAAAAAAGGTAAGATTAGGTTCGTTGCGGATCCTCAGCTCAATCAAGTCCAAGAAGGTGAAGGAGTCAAAGGGATTAATGTTGCATATGTGAAGATTGGAGAAACCATGATGAGTGCGCTCGTGGATACTGGGGCATCCAATCTCTTTATATCGGAAGAAGTTGCCAAGAAACTTAACCTTTAGGTTGAGAAAGGAACTGGGTGGTTTAAGACTGTCAACTCTAAAGAAGTCCCTGCCATTGGGATTACTAGGGACGTGGAGCTGCAGATTGGGCAATGGAGAAGCCAAGAGACCCTTGAGGTAATTCCTCTTGATCCATGTGGTTATATTGCCCTTTGCTGAGTGTCTTTGTGTGCTGGACAAACAGTGCCAGTGCATGATTCTGGTTCATCGTAAGTCGGACCGTGATCAGAAGATGATTTCGGTAATGCAACTCAACAAGGGAGCAAAGAAGGGTGAGGTGACCATTCTAGCAACCTTGGAAACTAGGGACAGCAAGAGCAAAGGGAGCGAAGTCCTAACAGATGTGAGCCAAGTCCTTGATTCATTCAAGGACATGATGCCTCCTGAGTTGCCCAAGAAGCTTCCACCTCATAGAGAAGTGGATCATCAGATCAAGTTAGTGCTTGACGCTCAACTGCCCGCCATAGTGCCATATCGCATGACACCCCTTGAATTGGAAGAATTAAGGAAACAACTGAAGGAGCTGCTCAATACGAGGTACATTCAGCCATCTAAGGCTCTGTTTAGTGCACCTATCCTATTCCAAAAGAAGTATGATGGGTGACTCATGATGTGCATAGATTACCAGGCATTGAACAAATTAACCATTAAGAATAAGTACCTGATTGTACTCATTACAGATCTCTTCGATCAACTTGGAGGTGAATAGTGGTTCACTAAGCTTGATCTCCATTCAGGTTACTATCAAGTTCAGATTACTGAAGGGGACAAGCTGAAGACAGCCTGTGTGACTCGTTATGGTTCATACGAGTTCCTCATCATGCCATTCAGCCTAATCAATGCTCTGGCCACATTCTGCACTCTTATGAACAAGGTATTACACCCGTTCCTAGATCAGTTTGTAGTGGTTTACCCTGATGATATTGTGGTGTACAATCAAACACTCGAGGAGCACATCGAGCACCTTAGATAGGTTTTCCAAGTCTTGCGCAAGAATGACTTATATGTCAAGCACGAAAAATGTACCTTTACCTAAAAGGAAGTGCCATTTTTGGGGCACATTGTCGGGGGAGGACAAGTACATATGGAGACAGCAAAGATCTAAGCCATCGTTGAATGGGAGCCACCGACAAAAGTGACGGAGTTGAGATCATTCCTTGGCCTCACCAACTACTACCAGCATTTCATTCGGAACTACTCAAACATCACCGTGCCACTCACAAACATGCTGAAGTAGGAGAAACCGTGGGAATGGATGAATCGATGCCAGAAGGCGTTTGATCGGTTGAAGCAAGCCATGACCGAGGAGCCGGTGCTGGTGTTGCCCAATCACACCAAGCCTTTAAAGTTAGAGATTGATGCATCAGATTTTGCTATTGGTGGTGTTCTTATGCAAGGACATCCAATGGCACATGAGTCGCAAAAGTTAAACGATATTGAGCGACGGTATACCGTTCAAGAGAAGGAGATGACTGCAGTGGTCCATTGCCTATGGACGTGAGGGCATTATCTCCTAGGGTCTAAGTTCATTCTGTGCTAACCCGCGTGGCACTTAGTCAATCTTGCGTGCGAAGATGAGCTAAGTAAGCCTTGGAAAGTTTGAGAGAATTAGCGGAAAGTATTGGGCGGCAAGTAAGGACTTGGAATTGTTGGAGGAAGAGAGAACACAAGAGAGATTTGCAAGTGAGCTTGTATTGAGTATGCAAAGGTATGTTTACAAGTGAGAGGAGTGGCCTATTTATAGTTGCTCCACCTCCTCAATGTGTGGCTACAAATGACTATCTAGAATATTTACAATGAATGTTTTAGAGAGAGCATCTAAGAGGGTCCCTTCAAGAAGGTTCTAAGTGAGTGTCTTTGCTGGACTTTGCTGGAAGTCTCTAGATGTGGCACTTCCAGATACTTCAACACTCTTCTAGGACCTTCCGTTTGCTGGATTTGGGCCGCAAAGGGGGCTAGGCAATGTTGGCAGCCTGCAGAGGCTTAATTTGGCCCCCAACTTCTGTTTTCTCACTTGCTGGATGGGCTGGACTTAGTGTCCATGTGACACCCTCCCCCACTTAATCCTGCAATGTCCTCGTCGCATTCTCAGCCTTGTATTGCCGAATGTGGTCGGCAAACTGCCAAAGCTGGTCCTCTCGTTCCCAGCTAGCCTCTTGGTCTGGCAAATCTTTCCATTTTACCAAGTACTCATGGTAGTTGGGAACTCCTCTTCTCCGGATCACTCGATCAGCAAGGATTTGTTCTACCTCCTTGGTGTCCAAATGCGCACCAACGGCTGTGGTCACCAAATACAACAAGGAGGTAGAACAAATCCTTGCTGATCGAGTGATCCGGAGAAGAGGAGTTCCCAACTACCATGAGTACTTGGTAAATGAAGGTGTCAAGTAGCTTCGTCCACCTTACAATCAGCAAGAGCTGGAATGAAGGTGTCATACTTGCTGAACCGATCCACCACCACCATGATGCTTCCACATCCCTCGGACTTTGGTAGAGCTACAATGAAGTCCATTGAGACACTTTCCCATGGCTTCTCAGGGATGGGCAGTGGCTCAAGTAGACCTGCTAGTTGCTACTGTTCTACCTTGTCTTGTTGGCAAACCAAGCAAGTCTGCACATAGGCCTTGACATCTGTATGCATATACAGCCAGAAGTAAGGTTATTGGACAAGAGCAAGGGTTCATGTCATACCTGGGTGACCAGCCCATAGGGAATCGTGACATTCCTTGAGGATTTTCTTCTGCAAGTTTCCCCACTTAGGAACGAAGACTCGGTTCCCAACTGTCATGAGGACTCCGTCGTCCACCCAAAATCGACGAGTCTTCCCCTCGCTAGCCAATCTTAGCAGATTGTTGGTCAAGTTGTCTTGTCCGGTACCTTCCTTGATTCATTCAAAGAGGTTGCTCTTAGGTGTACTAGTGGAGAGGGCAGCTAGCTCTGCCTTTCTGCTCAGCGCGTCAGCAACAACATTGGCTTGCCCCGGCTTATACTGCAGAGTGTAGTCAAATTCTGCCAGGAAGTCTTGCCAACGAGTTTGTTTGGGGCTGAGTTTCTTTTGTGTTTGGAAGTAGCTTGTAGCAACGTTGTCGGTCATGATTACGAACTTACTTCCTAGGAGGTAATGTCTCCAAGTGCACAAGCAGTGGATAATGGTAGTCATCTCCTTGTCTTGGATGGTGTACCGTCTCTCCATGTCGTTGAGCTTGTGACTTTCATAGGCAATAGGATGTCTATCTTGCATTAGGACTCTACCGATGGCAAAGTCGGATGCATCAGTGTGGACTTCGAAGGGCTTTTCATAGTCCGGGAGCACCATAACAAGTTCTTCAGAGATTGCTTGCTTCAATCTCTCGAAGGAAGCTTGGCATTCACTTATCCAATGCCAAGTGTGGTTCTTCTTCAGCAGGTCGGTCAGGGGTGCTGCTATGGAAGGATCATAGTTCAAGGACCTTGGTTGGAGGTTCCCATTGTTGGATGGCTTGCACCTTCACTGGATCCATCATCAGTTTGCTGTCCTTGATTTAGTGCCCAAGGAAGTCCACCTCTTGCTTGGCGAACGAGCACTTCTCCTTCTTGATGAACAACTCGTTCTCCCGTAGAACTTGGAAGAGTTGCTTGAGGTGCTCAACATGCTCCTCAAGTGTGTTGCTGTACACCACAATGTCGTCGAAGTAGACAACTACGAATTTGTCAAGGAATGGATGCAGTGCCTTGTTTATAAGTGTGCAGAAGGTGGCTGGCACGTTAGTGAGGCCAAAGGGCATTACTAGGAACTCGAATGCTCCGTAGTGTGTTACACAGGTTGTCTTTGGCTCATCACCTTGTGCAATTCGGACTTGGTAGTATCCCGATCGCAAATCCAGCTTGGTGAAGTACCTTGCCTTCCTGAGTTGGTCGAAACGATCAGCTATCAAGGGTATTGGATACTTGTTCTTGATAGTGACTTTGTTCAAGGCTCGGTAGTCGATACACATGTGTAGCGATCCATCCTTCTTCTTCTGGAAAAGGATAGGGGCACCGAAAGGGGCTTTCGATGGTCGAATGTAGCCCAAATTGATCAGATCGTGGAGCTGCTTCCTCAGTTCAGCGAGCTCCGGGGGTGCCATGCGATAAGGGGCCATAGCAGGAGGTTTGGCACCGGGTTCCAACTCAATGTGGTGATCTACATCTCGCTTTGCTGGAAGCTTCTTTGGCAGCTCAGAAGGCATGACGTCCTTGAATTTGGTAAGGACCGCTTGAATGGGTTGCGGTAGTGCGGGAGTTGGTGCTGCTACGTCTTCCCCGTCGCTCAACTCCCTTATGGTAGCTACGTAGTTTGGATCCAACTTAAATTGCAAGGCAGAAATCATTGATGGTTGAGACTTCTCCTTGCACTTCAAGGGGACTACTCGGATCTTGTGAGCGTCGACAACCATAAGAGATCTTAAGGCAAGAGCAGGAAAAGCCAAGGCTTCGCAGAAAAATGCAAGACCTAACACCACCTTAAAGTCATCTATGGGAACAATGGTAAAGTCCAACTTGCCGGTCCATTTGCCAATCTGGACAGCTATTTCGTGCGCTATGCCTTAGACAAGCTTTGCTTCCAAGTTTACTGCTTTGATGGTGCCGATTCCCTTTGTCAGTTTGAGGCCTAGTCGGTTGGCCTCTTGCACATCCATGAAGTTGTGCGTTGCCCCTGTATCTAGCATCGCACAAGCTGCTTTGCCATTGATGGCAATGTCAGCATACAACAGTCCCTTCTCCTTAGAGACTGCTGGTGAGGTACATTTTGTGAGATTACCCAATCATTGGATACATCCCATGTCGGCTTGGGGCTCTTCGTTGGCCTTCTCCGGGTCGAGTACCGCCATCATAGCATTCATTGCTTTACGTTTGGGGCAGTCTCTCACCCAATGTGATCCATCACAAATGAAATAGGGACTAGGGGGGTTACCTAGGTTGCGTTTACCCGCAGACTTCTTCTCATGCTTGGGACGGCCATTTGAGGGTCTCGGCTGTCTACCCTCATTGCGGTCAGAATCCTACTTCTTCTGTTTGGTTTGCTCTCCCCAACTTTTGCCAAAGTTTGGCTTCTTGCCCTTAGAATGGGCCGAGTAGTCGATGAAGGTCTCGGCAATGACAATGGCAGCGTCTAGGGTCTGCACATCACGTCTCTCTAACTCGACTCTCGCCCAATCCTTCAAGCCGTCTTTAAAGTAGAAGAGAAGCTCCCTGTCGAACATCTCGATTTCAAGCATAAAGGTAGTGAATTCCTTGATGTAATCGGAAACACTACCTGTCTAGCATAGGCAATGCAACTTTCCCCTCGCTTCGCTCTCTGCATTGTGAGGGACAAAGTACCTACATACCTCAGCCTTGAATTGCTCCCTAGTGTTGATGATGCACAAGCCCTTCTCCCTTTCAGAGTGCTTATGTCTCCACCAGAGTTGGGCAGCGTCTCTTAGGAAGAGGATTGGGGCATTGCCTACCTTGGCAAGGTCGTCAACAACCCCCATGGCCTCGAAGTACTGCTCAAGGCCAAATAGAAAGTTCTCCACGACAGTGGCATTGCGTGTGCCATTGTACATGGCAGGCTTTGGGACCTTCAAACCATGCACTGCAGTGGTGCTAGTAGTGACAGCTGTACTAGTGTATGAGTTGTTTCAACACAGAAAATTCATCTCCCTACGAAGGTCATGGATCTCCCCTTCAACGAACTTGCGTAGATTGGACAGATCTTGATTTAGGAGCGTAGTTCTCCCCTAAACGAGCGACCAAACTCTTCGATCATGACTTTGGCAGCCCGCATGATCTCTGCATTCTCATGGATCAAGTTATTGACTTGATCACTGAGGTCGCCCACAACGGAGCTTATATCGGCCACGCTCCACTCCAAGCCAGCAACTGAGTATCCATGGTTTCCCGTGCTGGAACCTTGGACTTACTACGCTTGGCAGGGGCACGTTGCTCCTCATGCCCACAAGATTGTTGCCCCATTTGTTGCTCCTCCATAGTGGTTGCAACAAATCCTTCTTCGCTTGCCATGCTCATTGTCTCAACAAACAACAAACAAATAGGTTGCACCTAAGGTTTGGACCTTGGCTCTGATACCACCTGTCACGGAGTTAGGCTTTGAATGTGCTAACCCGCACGGCACTTAGTCGATCTTGCGTGCGAAGATGAGCTAAGTAAGCCTTGGAAAGTTTGAGAGAATTAACAGAAAGCGTTGGGTGGTAAGTAAGGACTTGGAATTGCTGGAGGAAGAGAGAGTACAAGAGAGATTTGCAAGTGAGCTTATATTGAGTAGGCAAAGGTGTGTTTACAAGTGAGAGGAGTGGCCTATTCATAGTTGCTCCACCTCCTCAATGTGTGGCTACAAATGACTATCTAGAATATTTACAATAAATGTTCTAGAGAGAGCATCTAAAAGGGTCCCTTCAAGAAGGTTCTAGGTGAGTGTCTTTGCTGAACTTTGCTGGATGTCTTTAGATGTGGCACTTCCAGATACTTCAACACTCTTCTAGGACCTTCTGTTTGCTGGATTTGGGCCATAAAGGGCGCTGGGCAATGTTGGCAGCCTGCAGAGGCTTAATTTGGCCCCCAACTTCTGTTTTCTCAGTTGCTGGATGGGCTCGACTTAGTGTCCACGTGACAGAGCACTCTAGTGCTGTGCACTTTTTAAAATTAGCTTATCCAGTATAGAGGTTGTGTAATATATGTCTTCTTAGATGTATAATTGTGATGGGATTTTATACAAGTTGTTACACTCGTCTTTCCATCTATAGTCCAACAAAGTGAACACCATGATAACTTAAAGTCCAACAAAGTGTCCTTCTTTAGTTCCCTCGCGTAACAAAGAGGATCTTGCGGGATTTGCCCTTATGTATATTACAACATTACGTTGTGGTTGATTTGGCCTCACATTGAAACGTTTAGAGCTTTATCAAGTCTTGGAATAGTATAGATTGAAAGTGGCATACAAATTCTGATAGATGTGATATATTTTTGAAACGTGGCATATAATAAGTTCAAACTGGCATAAAATGTTTGTTTGGTGAACAAACCTTCATTCCATAGTCGTCGCTTGTCCAATGGGCGGACCTTGTGACAAGGGCCCACATTGTACGTTGTAGCCAAATGTCTGGTCGATTGACAAACTTAGACGTCAATTAGTTTTCCCAAACAGCTGTGAGGACCATTTGAGCCTTACTCTAGAAACCCTCGTAGCGTTACGTTGTGGTATACATAGCATACGAATAGTGAAAGCTGACATGCAATATATATGAATCGCGGTATACTAAAACTCAAACTTGGATTAAAGTGTTTGGTCGGTTGACAAATAATAATTCATTAGAGCTTGAGTTGTATTAGGAGTCCTACGGGAGATGCACCTTGTGAGCGGTATGGTAGAGCGTTTGGTTTGTTGTCACACACACCTTCCTTTCTGTTCATTCACAGTTGGGAGTATTTGAAAGTAATAGACAAAAGTCGTCGCGGTGCAATTTAGCCCATATAATGTAGATAGGAGGTCGCACTTGTTATTTTTTCTTTAATACATTTTCAAATATGGAATACTATTACTGGATTATGACATACATTATTTAGAGAGCGGCATACAAAAATTTGAAACTAGCATAAAATGTTCGATCAATATACAAAGTATTCTTTCTTTGCATTCTCCCAAAACCAGGAGAACTATACTAGGGCCAACCCTAAAATAACTAGAGTTCCATAATGTGGTTCGATATAGCACACTTGAAATGTAGTATAAGAAATTGAAATTGGATAAAAATGTTTGGTCAGTTTACAAAGTATCCTTCCATAGCAATTGTTGCAAAAATAGGAGAGTCATGTAAGGAGCAACCCCAAAATAACCAGCATACTACATTATGGTTCAAGTTAGCATACATCAAGTGATTGTAATATAGCACATAATTTTTTTTCTTTCGGAATACAAATTTTTGAATATGACAAACTATTATTGAACTATGAGGATCGTATCAGGAGTAAAATAGAACATATTATCGTGAAATTGGAGTAAATGCTTAGTTAGTTGGGAAAGTATCCTTCCTAGCATTTGTTGGACTCATTGGTCCCTTCTTACGTAGATATATAACTCAAAATCTTTTATTTTAGTATTTTTGGGAGTTACAACCTAAAATAATTAAAAGTGAATATAAATATATTTTTGGCTAAAAAACCTAGCCAGCCCAGTTATGAGAAAAAAAAAAAAAAAAGAGGCTGCCGAAAGAGAGAAAAAGAGGCCACCAAATGAGAGGGAGGAAAATGTAATATTTTTTTATCTTATAATTAGAAAGGATATTGATGTCCAATCAAACTGAAACATGGATAGTTCATAGAAGACATTTGGTTCTTAATTTTGAACGGTGGAGATTGTGTTTTGAGCACAGTAAGTTCTACTTCTCTTCAGTTTTCATAGGTTTATACTTTAGGCGATTTTTCTGTGTGCAGTTTTGATCAACCATATAATCGGAGGATTGTTTGTTGTCCGATCAATCTGATTTTTGGTCAGTAGTTGGAGGACACATAAATCTTCTTTGTGGACAGTTGGATTGGATTTTTGTAAACTGAAAGGGCAGGTTTTCCATTAAATCCGAGGCCTCTTAATTCTGGTAACTTTATACTCTCTCATCTATGGCAGAGTTGGTAAACCATTGGATGAATATTGATCCGTGGTCCGACTGAGTGGAAATTTGGACAGCTGGTAGGGGACACCTGGGAGTTCCTTTTGAATTGTTGGATTATTTCCTTGAGGTCTACTTATTGAGTTGTAATTGACAACACATGGTTGGCTTGTTTTGCTCAACTCATTAGTCTCTCTTTTAGTCCAAATTGAATTTTGTTCAATTTGTTTGATGTAATTGAGGTTATATACCTCTATTATGCTCACTTGATTATAGTGGAGTTGACCTCTCACTCAGAGTATCCCGTGATTTTTTCTTCTTTGTGATTTGGAGGAGTTTTTCACGTAAAATTGGTGTGTTCTCTTGCGTGATTTATTTGGATTGTCATTTTTGTTATTCAATCATCTCCTTGCAAGTTCAAGCAAGTGGGAGAAGTTTCCTGAGCTATTTATACTATGCTACCCCTTCTCCCATCAGAGTGGTATCAGAGTTAGGTTGGTGTATTTAACTCGTTTGAATGATGGAGTTGAATGTGAATAAATTGGGTTGTTTAAATGACATAAATTATCATATTTGGAGGAGTAAAATGAAAGATCTCTTATTTGTAAAGAAATTGCACCTTTTAGTGTTTGTTAGTATGAAACATGAGTCTAAGATTGATGAAGAATAAGAATTTGATAATGAACAAGTTTGTGGTTTTATACAGCAATTTGTTAATGATAATATTTATAATCACATTTGCAATGAAACACATGCATCAACTTTGTAAAGCAAACTTAAGACTTTGTATGCTTTAAAGTCTAGCAATAATAAGTTATTTTTGTTAAAGAAAATGATGCAACTAAGATATAATGAAGAGAGTTCAGTTGCTGACCACTTGAATGAGTTTTAGGGTCTTATTGATTAATTGTCAGGCATGGGCATTAAGTTTGATGATGAGGTTCTTGGGCTATGGTTACTTGCTACCTTACCTAATTTTTGGGAGACTTTTCAAATCTCACTCATTAATTCTGCTTTTAGTGGTATTTTATCATTAGAACTTGTAAAAGGTGATGTGTTGAATAAGGAGATGAGAAGAAAATCTCACGGTTCATCTCATCCAAATTAGAGATTTTAATTATTGAAAAAAGGGGGGAGAAGTCAAGGAAAAAGAAATGGTAAAAAGGGTAAAAGTAAAAGTTGAAGCAAGTTAAGATCTAAGTACAAAAATGTCCAGCGTCATTATTATGGAAGAATGGGTTATATTCAAAAACAGTGCTACAAGTGGAAAAGAGAAAATAAAGATGACAATGATAAACACGAGAAGAAAAATGTGAGTAATGGTTGTTTTACTACTACATCCACTTCTAGTACTGGTGACCTTATTATTGTTTGTGATAAGGATTTGATTAATTTGACATCTCATGAGACTGATTAGGTCATAGATAGTGATGCTTCTCTTCATGTTATTTCAAGAATTGAATTCTTCACAACATATACTCCCAGTGATTTTGGAGTTTTGAAGATGGGTAATAACAGCTTAGTAGAGATAATTGGCATTGGTGATGTTTGCTTAAAGATTAGTAGTGGAGTACAGTTAACATTAAGGGATATTAGATATGTCCTTGATATCTATTTGAATTTAATTTCAATAGGAAGGCTAAATGATGATGGTTTTTGCAGTACTTTTGGTGATGGCCAATGGAAGCTTACTAGAGGCTCTTTAATTGTGGCACAATGTAGTAAATGCTCTAATCTATATCTCATACAAGCTGCAATCTTTAAAAATGTTATAAATGCAGTAAAGAATGATAGTTCCATTAAATTATGGCATAACCAACTTAGTCACATGAGTGAAAAGGGGATAAATTGTTTGGCAAGAAAGAACTAACTTCCAAACATAAAAGTATAGTTTTAAAGAAGTGTTCTCACTGTTTTGTTGGGAAACAAAATAGAGTTACTTTTAAGAGTCACTCACCTTTAAGGAAATTGGAGTTACTTGAATTGGTGCATTCTAACATGTGTGGTCCTTTGAAGGTATGCTCACTTGGTGATGTTCTTTATTTTATGACTTTTATTAATGATCACTATAGGAAACTTTGAGCTTATGCTTTAAAGACTAAAGATTAAGTCTTTGATGTATTATAATAATTTCATGCTTTGTTGAGAGACAGCCTGGAAAAAAGCTGAAATATGTCCACACTAATAATAGTGATGAGTATAATGGTCCATTTGACGAGTATTGCAGAAAGTATGAGATCAAACACTAAAGGGTCCCCCTTAAGACACCATAGTTAAATGATTTAGTAGAAAGGATGAACAGAACGCTGATTGAAAGGGTTAAAAGTCTTCTCTCAAATGCAAAATTGCCTAAATCCTTTTAGGGTAAAGTCTTGAATACAGTGACACATGTAAGTAACCTATCTCTTAGTGTTTCACTAGAAGGTGATGTTCTAGACAATGTTTGGTTTAGTAAGGAAGTCTCCTATGACCATTTACGAGTTTTTGGCTATAAGGCTTTTGTTCATGTCCTAAAAGATGAAATAGGGAAGTTAAATGTGAAGACTCTACAGTGTATCTTTCTTGGTTATGGTGAAGATGACTTCAGGTACCGTTTATATGATATGGTTAAGAAAAAGCTAGTAAGGAGTAGAGATGTGTTTGTTGAGGATCAAAACATTGAAGACATTAAGAAGTCAACTCCTTAAGTTAATGATAATCTTACTAATATTGTTTCATTTCCTCAGACACCTCTAAGTGATCTTGTTGATGTTTATGGCAATGTTTAAGAACATGATGAAAATGTTCAACAAGATCATGATATACAGGGTGTAGGTGATATTGATGCTCCTATAGAAGATCATCCACACACACCCTTACCTCCATTTTAGCCACTGAGGTCCAATAGAATTCCAGTGTCTTCCATTCAGTACTCTCCTAATGAGTTTGTGATGTTAACTGATGGGAGACAACCTGAGTGCTATAAAGAAGCAATTGAAAGTAAGCACCGGTAAAGTTGCCTAAAGGTAAGAGGGTTTTGAAGAATTAGTGACTTACAAAATAAAGCAAGAAGAAAATACTTCATGTCCATGATATAAAGCTAGATTGGTTGTCAAGGAATTAAATCAAAAGGCATTGACTTTGAGGAGATCTTCTCACTGGTGGTGAAAATGTCTTCCATTCGAGTTGTATTGAGTTTGGCTACTAGTCATGACTTAGAGATCAAGCAGATGGATGTGAAAATAGCTTTTTCTCTATGGTGACTTGGAAGAAGAAATTTATATGGAACAACCACAGGGTTTTAAGGTGAAAGGAAAAGAGGATTATGTATGCAGGTTGAATAAAAGCTTATATGGCTTGAAACAAGCTCCAAGACAATGGTATAAGAAGTTTGAGTCTATTATAGGAGAGTAAGGCTATAAAAAGACTACTTTTAATCATTGTGCTTTTGTTCAAAGATTCACTGATGATGGTTTCATCATTTTACTACTTTATCTTAATGATATGCTTATTGTTGGTCGTAATGCTTCTAGAATTGACAAAGTTGAAGTAAGAGTTGAGCAAGTCCTTTGCCATGAAGGACTTGACCAACAAAGAAGATCTTTGGTATGTTAATCACTTAAGATAAGAAAAAGAAAAGGTTGTATCTATCTCAGAAGCAATACATTGAAAAGGTGTTTTAGAGGTTTAACATGGATAAGGCTAAAGTGGTAAGCACTCCTTTTGCTACACAATTTAAATTATCCATTAACCAATGTCTTTCTATAGAGAAAGAGAAGGAAGAGATGCAAAGAGTTCCTTTTGCATTAGTTATGAGTAGTTTGGTGTATGCAATGGTGTGCACAAGGCCTGATATAGCTCATGCAGTTGGCATAGTTAGTCGATTCCTTTCAAATCCTAGTAAAAAGCATTGGAATGCAGTGAAGTGGATAATGAGATATTTACGAGGCTCCACTGATTGAAACTTTGTTTTAGGAGTGATAAGTATATTCTTACTGGATTTACAGATTCAGATATGATAGATAACATTGACTCTAAAAAATCTATTTTAGGTTATGTGATGACTTTTGTAGGGGGAGCAGTGAGTTGGTAATCTCGATTACAAAAGTGTGTTGCATTGTCCATTACAGAGGCAAAGTTTATTGTAATAACTGAAGTGTTTAAAGAGTTACTTTGGATGAAAAGTTTATGAAGGAATTTGGTTTTGAACAATCAAATCATGTGTTGTACTAAGATAGCCAGAGTGTCATTCATCTTAGTAAGAATCCAACTTTTCATACTAAATTAAAACATATTGACGTGCAATATCATTAAATATGAGATATAAATAATAATGTTGTTATGATGACAAAGATATTGTCAATATAGAAATTTGAGCTGTATTGTGCATTGGCTGGGATGACCAATATCTCCACATAGTCAAAGGGGGAGAATTGTTGGACTTATTGGTCCCTTCCTATATGGATATATAACTTAAAATCTTTTATTTTAGTATTTTTGAGGGCCACAACCCAAAATAATTAAAGTGAGTATAAATACCTCTTTTTACTAGAAAACCTAGTCAGCCGATTGTGAGGAAAAAAAAAAGGGCTACCAAAAGAGAGAAGAAAAGAGGGAGGCCGCCAAAAGAGAGGGAGGAAAAAACAATATTTTTTGATCTTATATTTGGAAAGGATATCGGTATCCGATCAAACTAAAATTTGGATAGTTGATAGAAGATATTTGGTTCTTAATTTTGAATGGTGGAGAGTGTGTTTTAAGCATAGTAAGTATTGTTTCTCTTCAATTTTCTTAGGTCTATATTCTAGGCAATTTTCTGCGTGCAGTTTTGATCAACTGTGTAATTGAAGAATTGTTTGTAATCCGATTAAGCTGATTTTTGGTCAGTAGTTGGAGGACACATAAATTTTCTTTGTGGATAGTTGGATTAGGTTTTTGTGAATTGTAAGGGTAGGTTTTCCATTAGAGTCGAGGCCTTTTAATTCTGGTAATTTTCTACTCTCTTATCTATAACAGAGTTGGTAAATCGTGTGGATGAATATTGATTCGTTGTCTGACTGGGTTGGAATTTGGATAGCTAATAGGGGAGTTCATTTTGATTGGTTGGATTATTGCCTCAGCACATGGTTGGTCTGTTTTACTTAACTCATTAGTCTCTCTTTTAGTTCAAATTGAATTTTGTTCAATTTGTTAGATATAATTAAGATTGAGTACCTCTATTGTACTCACTTGATTATAGTAAAATTGACCTTTAACTCAAAATATCTCGTAATTTTTTTTCCTTTATGATTTGGAGGAATTTTTCATGTAAAATTGATGTGTTATCTTATATGATTTATTTGCATTATTATTTTTATTATTCAATCATCTCCTCACAAGTTCAAGGAAATGAGAGAAATTTTATGAGTTATTTATATTATGTTACCCCCTCTCCCATCAACATTCTCACGGAACTATGAGGACTGTGTCAAGGGTAAACTCTAAAACAATAGCGCATTACATCGTTGTGCAATTTAGCCTGCATAAAAATATCTGGAGGTTGCACGTGTCATTTCTTACAACTTTTTACTAGTGACACAATTTTTTGTAATTAGCATGTAATATTCGGCCAACAACATGCAAAAACTTAAAACTGGAACAAACATTTTCTAGGTTGCTAAAGTGTCCTTATTATTCAGTTTGCTAAACTGGAATGAAACATTTTCTGGGTTGTCAAATTAGAATAAAAAATTTTCTGTTAGACCTATTGAAAAAATATTTTATGGTGAATGACCTAACAACTCCAAGTGTAGGGGTAGGTGCTCAAAACCGCTAAAGCATGACGTTGTAGTCAATTGGACCCTTCAAAATTAATATTCGAAGCTTTTCGAGTTATTTGGTGGAATACTAAGTTTTAATGTAAGCATACAATTTTAGAAATGTGTCTTATAATTTTTAAATAATGTCATGCAATAACTGGACAACGATGTAATATGTTCGGTTGGTCGACAAGACGTCTTTTCTTAGAGTTCACTTTTTATATAGGAGGCGTATGACAAATAAATTTCAAAGGGCATGTTAGAGTAAAATATTTGGTCGGTTGGTAAACACCACTTAATTATTCATCTCAAGCAATATACCAGGCTCTGTAATATACACCACCGAAACCACTAAAGCATTTGTGTTGTCATCAGTTAATGAACATTTGATTGTAGGGATGTAATTAACCACAACATAATGCTTGAGTGGCCTTAGGAGCATGTCATGCACAGTCGAAGGCATTGCTTGAGTTCAATAGTTAAGTGGGGCTCATCACCTGAAATAACATTTTACCCTAATGTACAATTTAACGCCCATCTCTCTTATTCTTCCTATTAAAGAAAAGGTAAATAAGGAAAGACAACTAGTTTGGGAACCAACCAACATGTTATGCTACTTTCCCATTATTGGATGCTCCTTTCAAAATTGTATACGATACATCTCCTAAACTGTATGCCAATACTAGAACTTCGTAGTCCATCTGATGTCTGAAATGCTAGGTGCATCTCACATAGTACTGTCATTGTCTGAGATCAATAATTGTAATACCCCTCCTATATCAGAAAGAAATAGAAGGGAGAATGATTTATAAATTAAATAGTAATATAAATAAAGTACTAATTAGATCTTTTTTACACTATAGTGGCCCCAGTTTGTGTGTGAATCTCTTTTCTATCTCACTACATGTGATGATGCATAAGTTCATGTGAGGGCTCAAGTTATTACAAATGGTATCAGAACCTTACACTAGTCAGAAGTGGAGAAGTTAGGTGCCAATAGGGTGAGAGCCACTTCTTTCACCTCTTTAGCTTGTGGGGGCGACTGGGGGCTATTTCTACAATCTTGTCACCTAGTGATGTGATCCTATGATTTTGTATCTTGTAGTGACGAGGATGTCGTTTATCTAACGAAAGTCAACTATAATATCCTCTCACATCAAATAGAAAGAGTTGTGATAGATAAAACATCAATTGGATCCTTTTTTAATTATAGTGGTCCAATTTGGTGTGAAATTTTTTCGTCTATCTCACTACCATGTGATAACACGCAGGTCATCTATGTGAGGGCTTGGGTTATTACAAATTGAGTGGAGTTCATCAACCAACCATACATTTGAATCAAGCTTATAATTTTGAGTTCATCTCTCTCTCTCTCTCTCTCTCTCTCTCGCTCTCTCTTCCTACTAAAAAAGATACAATTAAAGAAGGACAAATAGTTTGGGGGCAAACCAAATATGTCATGATGATTTCTAATTATTGTATGTTATTTTCTAAAAATTATTAGACACTTTTTTGTATTTTATCCCACATCAGTATTTTGTATTCCACCCAATTACGCCAAAAAAATAAAAAAGAAAAGAAAGAAAAACCTCCATATGTTTGATTTAATGCGACCTAATTGACTATAATATAATAGTCGAGTGGTCTTAGAGGTGCCTCTTGAACAATATGCTCGTTGTCCTAGATCAATAATTGAGTAATCAACTAAACATTTTTTTTTCAGCGTATAATTTGAAGCTTGTCTCTCGCACTTTTCTTGTTAAAGAAGATATAATTAAAGAAGGACAAACAGTTTGGGGACTAGCTAAATATGTTACGCCACTCTCTAATTTTGATATTGCTACTTTTCAAAAATAAGGTCTTAGGGACCTAATTTTTCGTATATGGTATACTATTACTAGACTACGACATACAATATTCAAGACTGGCTTACAAAAACTTGAAATTAGAATAAAATATTTTGTTCAGTTGATAAAGTGTCCTTCCTTAGCATTCTTGCAAAACTAGGACTGTGATGGAACCTACCCTGAAATGACCATAGCGTTACATTCTAGTTCAATTTAGCCCGTATAGAGATTCACGTACAATTTATGGTGCTCAGTGTATTACTTTGAAAGGTGAGCGTACAAAATTAGCGAGATGGCTTACAATTTATGATACTCATTTTTGGTTTGGTACAATAGAATGAACGCTATGCAAACTCTCACCCTAAAAGCTAAAACTTTGGATTGTGAAGTCATTCATATTAAAATGGCATTTTCTTCTTTGGTGACATTCTTCCATCATACAATTTTAGATCTTTCTTGTACAACTTAAGGAGGTTGATGTGCTATTTAATAAATTGGTGTATAAATTTTACGAAATGACATTCAATATTACATACTCAACCTAGATTTGGTATTGCAACTCCGTAGACACTATGCAAACTCTCACCCTATGTTAGACGTAGAGGACATGATGCTATTTAAGCCACCGACATCACGTTTATGAGTGACATACAATTCTTATGTATTTGATAAGTAAGTCTTTCCAAGTTTGTGCTCAATCAAAGCTTATACTTAACCTAGAGTAAATAGACCTTATAATTAATTTCGTGGTATGATAAACAAGGAGTGGTATTTTCTAGAATGGATCCAAATTCTAATGGAATTATGAAAAATTTTAGATCTTTCTTGTACAACTTAGGGAGGTTGATGTGCTATTTAATAAATTGGTGTATAAATTTTACAAAATGACAGTCAATATTACATACTCAACTTAGATTTGGTATTGCAACTCCGTAGACACTATGCAAACTCTCACCCTATGTTAGACGTAGAAGACATGATGCTATTTAAGCCACCGACATCACATATATGAGTGACATACAATTCTTATGTATTTGATAAGTAAGTCTTTCCAAGTTTGTGCTCAATAAAAGCTTATACTTAACCCAGAGTAAATAGACCTTATAATTAATTTCGTGGTATGATAAACAAAGAGTGGTATTTTCTAGAATGGATCCAAATTCTAATGGAATTATGAAAAATAATTCAATTAAATATGATTTGTCATGCAATGTATGATCCTTTTAAAGTATGATTTCCAAAATTTATAGGAAGTTTTAGGACTATCACACTAGCATACAATTTTGAAAGTTTGGGATACAATTTATAGATCTTGGCGTACTATTTTGCAAAGTGTAAAAATTTGATGGGATGATGTGCAATATATAATACTAGTCATTAGGTTAGTAGTACAACAAAGTAAACTCTTAGATTTCTTGAAAAAAACAAATTGTCATCATAAATATTAATATTTCAAATTTTAAAATTAAATAATTTTACATAAATAATATTATAAATAATATATACTTGATTTTTGCAATAATTCTGACCATTGATATGATTGGAGAGTCCATTTTAACTTAATAATTAATTTCTCTCTCATGAGTTTTATTGTAATTATATACTTTTAAATAAAATTTTTTTGTATATTAAGAAAATAATTTACTAGTTATAGTTAGATATATATATAATTTTATAAATTAAATTAGATATATTCATTAATACTTAAATTACATTCAAAATTATTTTTTAATAGTAAAATAATATACAAAATTATTTATTACTCATTAGGCTATATTATGAATAAATTCTTAATAAGAATATTGTTCAAAAATATTTTAATATTATAATATTTTCCTACTTGATCTGATTAAAGTTTATTATATTAATATGATAAACCATTAATAGTAACTATGGTGGTTATATCGTATTTGACTAAAATACTCCACTTTGTACACTACAACACTTGTAATATATTATAAAAAGCTCATAAGACATAATTTTATAATGGTTTACAATAATATTTTATAAAGACTTTCTTATTTATTTTAAAATAATAATGTGTACAATATTATAAGATAACATGAAATATATAATGTATATTAAAAATTCATCAATGAGTTTTGAATATTATTATATTATATATCATTAATTATTATTAGTACAATCAAAACTTATTTTGAGAATATATTATCTACATAATATTAGTTGTAAACTTTCATATTAATTTACTATCGTGAAATCAATTAGTATTTTATAAATACTTTTCATTTTTTAATCTTCTCCTTAATAACCAAATACTTTAATTTTTATTAAATTTGGTACCCTTTAAGTATTTGTCATTTTTAGAGAAAAATACTATTATGAAATTACTACATAAATTTTTAGCAATTTAATAATAATATCATATCATACTCAATTATAACTTTATATCATATCATAAATTTTGCTTTTATAATAGATAAAATAATAATAAATAGTTTTCCATCATTTCACAAAATTACTCATTCTCTTAATAACAATAAATAAGTAAAAGTGAATTTTCTACTACTAATGTGTTTGTAAAGCCTAAATTTAAATATATAATCACTTGTAAATAGTTGAATTGTTTTGGATAAGAGCATGTAATTCTTTATTCCTTTAAGTGCCTCAATACTTTCTAATGATTCATTATAAAATTATTTTTACACTTACTTAACATTTCAACTATAAAATTGATATTCGGTTTAATGAGGCTTGTATCTACATTAAACTACCAATATAGAAACCTATAAAATTGATTCCATCTCCTTACATTTCACATCATTTTTTACTCTTATATATAAATTACATAATTATTTGGAATACTTGATCTCTTTTCACTTTGAGATATTTTTTAATATTATCTCTTGTAGTTTATTTATATTAGTTAGTTGTAAGTTAGTTTTTTCAAAAAGTATTTCTTTATCCAAATATTCTTTAATATCTAAAACAACATTTGGTGATATAATGAACAAAAAACTATTATGGATAAAGAAATATTAACTCTAATTTCTTTTATATCTATATTTTGGCATTCATTGCTCCCATTAATTTTACTATTTTCAAAGAATTACATTTTCAGTTTTTAAAATTTTTGAAGTATAGTTATACACTTTAGATTTCTCTAGATAATTAATAAAGTAACTATTAATTTTTCGAGAGTTTGATTCTCTATAGGAGGATTCTTGCTTTTGCTAAATAACTCCAAATATTTAAGTGCCTTAAATTAGACTTTTTTCACATTTGCAGTTCAATAAGAGTACTTTGAATTTCCTTATTAGGAATTCTATTTCACAAATAGTTTATGGTTTGGATGGCATGCATCCACAAAAACATAAGTTGGGAGGATTTACTTATTATACTCCTGACTATATTTGTTAAAGTATAATTATACTTTTCTATCACACTTTTTGTTAAAGTGTGTTTGATATAATGTATCATACATATATATTATAACTTTTAAGGAATTTCACAAATAAATTTGGACATTACTCTAAATTATTATATTTTCTATAATATTTACCATCAATATAAGATCTTACAATTTTCACATTTTATCTAATTACTTATAATTTTCTTTATATATACCTCAAGACTATCTAATGATTGATATTTTCATAAAACAAATAGATATAACTATAATATAAAAAATTATCTATAAAGATGATGAAATACAATTTTTTATTAAGGATTGTAGTGTCAAAAGGTTCATAAATATTGGTGTATATAATTTCTAGAAACTGGGTATTTCACTATTGTTATAAGATCTTATAATTTTCACCTTTTGTCTAATTATTTATAATCTCGTTTCTATATACCCTAGTGATATCCAATGATTGATATTTTTATGAAGTAAATAGACATAACTATAATGTGAAAAATTATCTATAAAGGTGATGAAATACAATTTTTTATTAAGCATTGAAGTGTCAAAAGGTCTATAAATATTGATATGTATAATTTCAAAAAGGTAGGTACTTCTTGTGGCTTCTTTAATGCTCTATTTCATTTGTTTTACACTTAATGCAATCCATAAATATTCCAAGATAAGCAAAATGTACATTCAAAAAATCACATTATTGATCAATCTCATTAATATTTATTTGAATATATGACCTAAACATTTATGTCACAAGTAAATAAAATTTTCATTTATCATATTACACTTAATTTTAATATTATGATGCATGGTAAGTAAGAACTTTTTTAAATTTTATTATATTTCAATTGACATGAAACATTAATAAAAATGAATTAAAACAATCAAATTATAATGGATCTTTATATCATTATGGATGTATAAATAGTAACACTAGGATCAAGTTATTAAACATTATGAGGAATTTTAATTAAATTTGATTCAATATATACCAAAGTATTGAATTTTTTATTTTCTTTTTTAAACTAAACCTTACATTTCAGATAATTTTTCTAATAGCGTCTAGCATTCTTTACAGAAGTGAAACTATCACCCTTTTGTTTCCTCTTTTTAGCCTTAGTATAAATAGGCTTTTTTTTTTCTTAAATTAGTTGACTTTCACTTTCATTCCTTTTCCTACATTTTTTGTCTATAATATTAATGAAGTTACTCATTAATTTTTCTATTTCATTTCCTCTTAAACGAGTATATTAATCAATTCATTAACTTTCCACTTTTCCTTTATAATATTGTAATGAATTTAAAATGGCTTATACTTAAAAGGTAATGAGTTCAAAATGAAGTATACTAAAAAAGAATTATCTACTATTAATCATAAAATTTCAAAACTTACAATAAAATTAGTCATTTTAATAACCTGTTTTTATATAGTTGGCAACTCAATAAACTTTACAGTGATAAATTTTGTTATAAAAGTACCAATAAATGATTTGTTTGCAAAATAAAATTGTCATTCCACAAACTATAAATATTATTTTGTATCTTTTATTTGTAAAATAATTTTATTAATGTTATTGGCAATAATTACTTTTATAAATATATAGCTTAACTTATTGTTTTACTTTTATATTTATTATGTTAATTCTCTTCTTCGTTGCCTAAATTTATAATAGTAGTAGACTTACTCATTAATAATACAAGTCAAGATTCATAATACCCAAGTGAAAAATTGACTTGTTTATATCATTTTGAGAAATTTAATTTGATGAACAAAACAAATGAAACATGCAAATGTATCATATTAGTTATATGACTATAAATACTCATAATTAATTATAAGTCATACAAAATAATTAGAGTATATTGTAATTGTAGTTCTTCTTTACAAAATCCTATAATACATTATTATAAATAATACCATTAACTTTAATAGGTAATTAAATAGTTTTCAATGAAATATACTTGATATCTTTGGATAAACAAATATATTTAACTAAAAATATTAATAACGAGACACTAACAAGTTTAAACTTTCAACTATTTAGAAGATCAATATTCCTCTAAGTTTAAGACTCTAATACTATTCCTATCTTGGTAACATAAGATCATACTCACAGAGATATATAACATAGGTTTTAAACCAATTTGGAAATCTTTTTGGGTCATTTGGAAGTTGTATTTAAATGAACCAACTAAATTTTGTTTGCCTATTTTCATATAATGAAGCTTTTTCTTGTACTTCAATATAACCAAAGTAATTATAGATTTAAACATTCCATCATTCTTTTAGTTCTTAGTAGCCAAAGAGATCCACCTACCAATTCTCTGGATAAAGAATTTTCTTTATCTTGAATTTGGCATAGGCCCAAGCTTTAAAGCCATAACCAAATCCTTTTCCAAATCCTCTCTCTATGGGTTCAATCGCCTTCGAGCCTATTTCATGAAGCACGACAGTTATTTTGTCTTCAATTTTATCTTTTTAACTACCTTAGTATACTCATTTATCCATTTAGGAGGATTTTTCTTTAATCTTTCAAATAAAGGCTTTGTTGTTCCCACAACCTTGTATGGGTTGTAATTGTTGTCAACTAGGGTTAAGTGTGCAAGAAAGTAAAGCCCAATGGAAGGGCAAGAAAGTAAAGTCACATGGAAGGGCAAGAAAGTAAATCTGCCGCGTAAGGGCAAGAATGTAAATCCGCTATGTAAGCCCTATTAGGGTTTCATGGAAGAGAGTATATAAAGGCCTTGGAAGACAAAACTAGGGTAGAGGGCCAACACAATTGAATAAATAGCAACCCTACAGCAACCGGCCAAAAGGAAGAGAGAGCAGAACGGCAAGAGATCAGAAACAACACCACCAGGAGAGCAAACCAGAAACGTCACCACCGGGAGAGAAAACTAGAACGTGTGACCTCCTGCAAGCAAACCAGAAACGCCTCCTGCAAGCAAACCAGAAACACATCCTGCAAGCAAACCAGAAACGCCTCCTGCAAGCAAACCAGAAACACATCCTGCAAGCAAACCAGAAACGCACAACCAGCAAGAGGAGAAATAAGAAACAGACCACCCGGAAGAGAAGACAGCAGACCTGGTATCCGTGAGACCACTCGAAAGAGAAGACAACAGACTAGAAGCGTGAGGCAGGCTGAGAGACGTGAACCAGAAAAACCAGTAGCGTGAGGCAGGCCAAGAGACGTGAAACGGCAGACCAGAAGCGTGAGACCAGAACGTGCAACAGCGTGACTGATCAGAAGCATGGGGCAACCGTGAGACGTGAAACGGCCGACCAGAAGCTTGAGTGCAAGCTGTGAAACCGTGAGACGGTGAAAGCAGGAGCTGTGTGAGACAACCTAGAGAAGGAATTTGGCGAAGCATCGGAAAGAACTCAACGTATTTCCAAATTTCTTCAAGAGAGGTTAGAAAGCGTTGCGGTGAACTTCTAAGCGGCAGTGGAGCAGCCTTTTAATTCAACAGAGGCAAGACAAGCTAGAAGAAGGGTAGACACAGTAAGTGACACTCTTTGTATTGTACTTGCTTAGTAATTGCAATAGTGAAAGGAGCAGAAGATTAAGACATCCATTGTAACTAGAATTCTCAAGTATAGTGGATAGTCTCGGTAAGGGAGAGTCCCTACCATCGTGGATGTACGTCACGTTGACGGAACCACGTAAATCTCGTGTGTCCTTAATTTGCTTTACGTTCTGTGTTTTGAATTGAGTTGTGAATGCAGCTAAAGTATCATCCAACCCATAACCTAACAAAGACCTAAACAAGAACATCCGAATTGTCTATTAGGCAAGGTGTCTGAAAGGTGACTTTGGGGACTATTGTGATTAGTAGGTAGCAATAGATCTACCTTAGTCGAATCTGAGAAAGAGTTCACTTTTAAGAAGAGATTGAAGTTGTTCACTTTCCTGCGAATTGCGAATTGTGGTGATACTGATTCACCCCCCCTCTCAGTATCACAAACTAGTAGATCCTAAGGTGAAGTTGGGAACTTCAGGCTTAGTATCACAAACTAATTCTTTATCAAATTTTGAAATATAATTCAAACATCCTAAAAACCTTTGCAATTGTTGTTTTTCTCTAATTTTATTAGGAAATTTATAGGCAAACTCGAAGTGACTAAGGAATTTGACCCTAGTTTGGAATAACTTCATCTTTTTAATTGATATGACTAATCCAGCTTTTTCAATAACCTTTAAAAATAGAATTAAATGTTTAAAATGTTGTTTTATTATGTTAGAAAATACTAACACATCATCAATATAGACAATAGTAAATATTGTATAAGTATTTAATATTTCATTTATAATCTTTTGAAATTCAGAAGGTGCTTTTTTTTACCCCAAAAGGCATTACATTCCATTTATAGTGCCTGAATGCTACTATGAATATTGTTTTATACTTATCTTTTTCATGAATCTAGATTTGCAAATAACCAAATTTCATATCAAATTTTTAAAAATACTTAGATTTCTTAAAACTTATTAAGCAAATATTTTTTATTAGGTATAGGATGCCTAATCCATCTTAAGGTCTTATTTAAAAACTTATAGTTAATAATTAATCTTGGAACTCCTCGCTCCAATTCTACAATATTTTCAACATAAAATGTTAGGCAACTTTATGGGTTGTTAATTTTTCTAATAAATCCTTTCTTTAAAAGATCATTTATTTCCTTTTTACAAATCTCTAAATGCTTTGACCCTATATCTATGAGTCGGGACTTAGTAAGAATTTGACTTTCATTAAAAGTCACATTATATGGTAATTCTACCATATGCTTTTTCCTCTTTCAAAAAGCTATAGGAATCTCTGTGTGGACTATTCTTTCTAACTTTCTTTGTATTTCTTGTGTCTTGATTTGAATAACAAGAATATTAATTTTTTCTTGTAATTGTTTAAATTTGACTTCACTTTAAAAAGATGAAATAAATCTCTTTTTTCTTCTTATTATTTTTTGAAGTAAATTTATCTCTTTATATTGAGGGGTAGATACAAACCTAAAACTAATAAGCTTCTCATCTATTTTAGAAATCCCTTTATCACAAATTTCTTTAATAGGATATAACATGTGTAAGAAAGGATTTCCTAAAAAAATATCTTGCGACAAGTTCTTAACTAGTACAAATGGAATTTTAATACAAATTCTTTCATTACATATAGTAGCTTGGGATTGTTTATATTTAATAATAAGCTTACTTTTGTTAATAATGTTTAACATTTCTATTGTTTTTGAAAAGTATTTTAAAGGGACTATCCTTTCATTAATACAATTCATATCAATGCTTAAATCAATTAAGGCTATGAAAAAAAAGATATACTCCTTATTGACTACTACAATAATTTGAGTATGTCATTTATGGGTAATAACCCTATCAATTAAATTAATGCATTTAAGAGTACATAATTCTTCTTTTAAAGAAATATCTAAAATATCAGGTAGATCTTTGTCCTTTTCTGATACTAATGCTAATATCGATACATTTTTTTAATCCTTTTATCTCAGTTTTTAACTGATTAATTTTAACTTTAAGCTCTCTAATAGAAGGTTCTATTATTGCTTTTCTAGTTTTTGAACTAAAATGGTCATTTCTAATTCTCTAAATAACAGTTTTTAAACTATAATTTTCTTTTGATTCTTTGACCTTAATCTCATTTTGAGACAAATGAAGATATTTTTCTAATTGTTTTCTTTTTTCTTTTGGATCTATAATCTTATCAATAAGATCTAATATTAGAGTATCTTCCTTTGTAAGCATTAATAAGCCATTAGTTTTGCATTAAACTTGATAATAGTTGCACTGATTGTTACAACGACTACCAAACTCATCCTCAAAGGTGGTTTCCTCCTTAAAAAGATCTACTTTAAGTCTAATTCATCAAATTCATCTTCTGATAAGAAGATATTCATTAATTCCCTTTTAATGTCATCATTTATAGATAACTCTCAAATTTTTTGTTTCATTTTACATTTATTAGAATAATGCTCTATTTTTTTGCATTTATAACAAATAACCATTCTCTTTTTCCTTTTCTATAGAGTAGGCCTTTTTTCTTTTAATTTTTTCTTTTTATAAAAGAATTTCTTTTGGGGTATGAGTTTATAACCCTTTATTCTGAATTTTTTAAGATATTTCATAGGTGGATAACCCATTTATTTATAAAAGTCTCTTAGGAGTTTTTCACCTTGAATTTTCTTATGTTTTAACTACCTATATAGTATTATTTCATTGCAAAGTTTAACTCCTTTAGCCACCACCTTAACAACTAATTCTCTATAAGTATAACTAAAATAATTAATAACTCTACTATAATAGGATTTTAACCTATTTTTTACTTTAGCTATCATCCCTAGTAAAAATTTTAGAAAAGAAGACATCTTTGTACCACTTAAGGTGAGATAGATTCAAACATCTTAAATTAATAAGTTGCTCATATCATAAGTCTTATCTACCAGTAAGGTAGCTATACCAATAAAATGGTTGGTAATCATGTAAATTAGTGTATTAACACTATTAGCAAAGTGCATCTCTTACTTTATGTTTATAGTATTAAATATTTAAAATTTAACTTATATTGATAAATAAAAATCTCACTAGCTTTTAACTTGTCTAGTAAACTCATTTATTATAAATCTTACTATTTGGAAGTTAGAATTACCTCATTTACATTTTACAGTAGTAACAAAATCATCATATAATGGAGTAGAATAAGAATCTAATTTTCTGTCATTCCATCTAAATTTCATTCTACAATATTGCTACCATCATATTGTACATAATTGTACTTAAGATAATATAATTTTGTAGGGATTATATTAAAAATCATTTTGTTAACGTCCATTCCTTCCTTCTTATAAAAAAGTGATGGATCCTTTTGAACTGGTTTTTATTTCATAAGAATATTTTTTGAATTTTGTCTACATAATCTTCAATTTCTAATTCTTCTTTTGTAATTTGTTCCTTTTTCCTAATATAGAAATATCTTTTTCTTTTAATCCAAGGTTTTTTTAACCTTTTGATTATTTCATCGACTAATTTTATTTTTTCAAGATTTTATCCTAACATGTTGTAATTTATTTCTTCTAAGAACATTAGTTTAAATAAAACCTTTTTTTTTTAATTTTTGGCTTAACTAGAGGTTTTAGAGCTTTTTTAGCTACTTTTTCTATCTTTTCTTCAATTCTATTAAGTTGAATTCCTATTAACTAAATATAAAAATTAGTATAATTTTCCTACTCCATAACAATACTAGTAGAAGGCTCTGCTTTATATAGTGAGCTATAACTTCACAGTCTTATATTTTAACACTTAATTTTAGTGCATATAGGTGAATACTTAATCTTTTCATCCTCTGATGTGGGATATTAGGGTGAAGATAAAAATCTTTATATTTTTTAAACTATTAATAAGGTAGATGAAAATGTGAGAGAATTATTTTACTCCCTTGAAAATAATATAAAAAGAAAATAATTTTTTATGATCTTTAATAAAAAATAATGAGAAGTATGACATGAATGCCATAAGATATATACTAATAGTATGGAAGATTAGATATGTTTACTTATTTGGAAAAAGTCTACAAATTTAAGAAAAAACCTTTTCTAAATTTTTTTTCCCTCGAGTAATGTATGGTTTTTGAAAGAGTATATCAAGAACATGTTATAAGAAAAGGAAAAATGGTGAATAGTATTCATCCACTTATACTAAACTTAAGTGCTAAAATAGAAGACTATGAAGTTATAACTTCACCATATAAAGCATAACCTTCTTTTAGTGCTATTATAGAGTAAGAAAACTATATTAATTTTTATCTTCAGTCAATAGGAAATCAACTTAATAGAATTAAAGAAAAGATAGAAGAAGTAGTTCAAGAAGCTCCAAAAACCTTTAGTTAAACTAAAAATGAAAAAAAGGGGTTTTATTTAAACCCATGTCCTCATAAGAAATAGATTATAACACGTTAAGTAAAAATCTTGAAAAAATAGAATTAACTAATGAAATAATCAAAAAGTTAAAAGCTACCTCTGTATTACAAAAGAAGAATCAAAAGTGAAGGATTATATGGATAAAATTCAAGAAATGTTCTTATTAAAACCAAACCTAGCTCAAAGGGATTCATCACCTTCTTGTAAGAAGGAAAGAATAGAAGTTAACAAAATGACTTTTAATAAAATCCCTACAAAATTATATTATTCTAAACTTACTCTGATTGACCTCTTATTAGAGGAACAATTTGAGTACAATTTTATACAATACAATGGTAGTAGTATTGTAAAATGGATTTTTAGATGGAATGATCAAAAATTAGATTCTCATTCTACTTTATTATATGATTATATTTGTTACTACTATAAAATAAAAAAGAGATAATTCTGACCCCCAAATAATAAGATTTATAATAAATGAGTTTATTAGATAACTTAAAGTTTGGTGGGAATTTTATTTGTTACAAGAAACTAAATCTTAGATATTTAATCCTATAAAAATAGAGAAAGGAGTCGAACTTACTGATAATGTTAGTGCATTAATTTATATGACCACCAACCATTTAATGGTATAATTACCTTACTAGTAAATAAGACATATAAGTAACTTATTAATTTAAGGTGATCTATCTCACTTTAGGTGGTATAAAGATATCTTTTTCTGTAAAGTTTTTACTAAGAAAGATAGTTAGACTATGTTTTGAAAAGAAAAATTTTTGTTTAGACTACCTATCCTATTTATTGAAAAAGTAAAAAATAGGTTAAAATCCTATCATAGTGAAGTTATTGTTTATTCTACTTATACCTATAGAGAATTAACTACTGAGGTGGTGGCCAAAGGAGTTAAATTTTACAATGAAATAAAATGTATAAGCAGTTTTAGAACAAGAAAATTCAAGGTAAAAAAACCTTAGGATATTTTTATGAACAAATAGATTATCCACCTAGGAAATATCTTAAAAATTTTAGAAAGAAGGGTTATAAACTCATACCTCATAATAAATCCTTTTATGAAAAGGAAAAATTAAAAGAAAAGAAAAAACCTACTTTGTAAAAAAAAGAAAAAGAAAATAGTTATCTACTATAAATGCAGAAAAAATAGGGTATGATTCTAACAAATGTAAAATGAAACAAAAAATTCAAGAGTTATCTATAGGTGAAGATCTTAAAAGGTCATTAATATATATCTTCTTATTAAAAGATGAATCTGAAGAATTAGACTTAGAAATATAACTTCTTTAGGAAGAAACCATCTCTGAGGATAAATTTGGTAATAGTTATAAGGGTCAATACAATTATTATCAAGTTTTATGTAAAAGTAATGGTTTATTAGTCCTTGCAAAAGAAGATAATATGATGTTGGATCTTATTGATAAAATTATAGATCCAAAAGAAAAAAGTGAATAATTGGAAATATATCTTCATTTATCTCAAAACAAGATTAGGGTCAAAGAATTATAAGAAGATTACAATTTAAAAATTGTTATTTAAAGAATTAAAAATGACCATTTTAGTTTAAAAACTAAAAAAAGTAACAATAAGACCTTCTATGGAGAGCTTAAATATGAAATTAATTAATTAAAAATTGAGATAAATTGATTAAAAAAAGGGTATCGATATTAGAATTAGTAACTGAAAAAGATGAAAATCCTCTTAATATTCCAGATAATTCTTTAAATAGCATACTCAGATTATTGTAGTAATCAATAAGGAAAATATCTTTTTTATCACAACCTTAATTGACTCAGGCACTGATATGAATTGTATTAATAAAGAGATAGTCCTCTTAAAATATTTTTCAAAAATAATAAAAGTGTTAAACATTGCTGACAAAAGCAAGTTTATTATTAAGTATAAACTATCCCAAACTCCTATATACAATGAAGGAATTTGCATTGAAATTCCATTCATACTAGTTAAGAACCTATCACAAGATATTTTGGGAAATCCTTTCTTTACATATGTTATATCCTATTAAAGAAATTACCAATAAAAGGATTTTCTCTGAAATAGATGGAGAGCTTATTAGTTTTAAATTTCCATCTACCCTTCAAGATCCTCCTAATATTCTAGATACTTATTTAAAAGAAGAATTAAGTACTTTTCAATACGTTAATTTAATTGATAGGTTTATTGCCCATAAATTGCATACTTAGATTATTGTCGTAGTTAATAAGGAGTATATCTTTTCTATTATAACCTTAATTGACTCAAATACTGATATGAATTGTATTAATGAAGGGATAGTCACCTTAAAATACTTTTCAAAAATAATATAAGTGTTAAATACTGTTTGAAAAAGTAAGTTTGTTATTAAGTATAAATTTTGCCAAACTACTCTAGGCAACGAAGGAATTTGTATTGAAATTTCATTCATACTAGTTAAAAACCTATCGCAAGATGTTATTTTGGGAAATCCTTTATTGCAAATGCTATATCTTATTAAAGAAATTACCAATAATGGGATTTTCTCTAAAATAGATGGAGAGTTTATTAGTTTTAAATTTGTATCTACCCCTCAATATAGGGAGACAGATTTACTTCAAAAAACAATAAGAAGAAAAGAGAGATTTATTCAATCTCTTTAAAGTCAAAATTAAACATTTATAAGCAAAAATTAATACTCTTGTTTTTCATGTCAAGATACAAGAAATATAAAGAAATTTAAAAACAATAGTCTTTGCAGAGATTCCTATAGCCTTTTAGAATAAGAAAAAGCATGTGGTAGAATTACCATATGAAGTGACTTTTAATGAAAATCAATTTCTTACTAAGGCTTGATGCATAACTATGAGGTCAAGGTATTTAAAGATCTGTATAAAGAAAATAGATGGTCTCTTTCAAACAAAAAAAAAAAGACTTATTAGAAAAAGTAACAGCTCATGGAGTTGCCTAATATTTTATGTTGAAAATACTATAAAATTAGAGTAAAGAGTTCTAAGATTAGTTATTAACTATAAGCCTTTAAACAAGACATTGAGATAAATTAGATATCTTATACCTAATAAGAAAATTTTACTTAATAGGCTTTATAAAACCTAAGTATTTTCAAAATTTGATATAAAATATTGTTATTGGCAAATCAAGATTCATAAAAAGGATAATTATAAAATAGCATTTACAATACCATTAGGATGTTATGAATGAAATGTAATGTCTTTTGAGTTAAAAAAATACACCCTTTAAATTTCAAAAGATTATGAAAGAAATATTTAATACTTATGCAGTATTTACTATTGTTTATATTGATGATATATTGGTATTTTTTAAGACAATAAAGCAACATTTTAAGCATTTAAACCTATTTTTAAAGGTTATTGAAAAAGTTGGATTAACCATATTAGTTAAAAAGCTAAAGTTATTCCAAGGTAGAGTCAGATTCCTTGGTCATTTCATTGAAAATGGCACTATTATTTCTATTGATTAAACAATCGAGTTTGCCTCTAAATTTCTTGATAAGATTAGAGAAAAACAACAATGGCAAAGGATTTTAGAATGTTGGGATTATATTTCAAAATTTTATAAAGAATTAGCTTATGATACAAAGATTTTATTTCAAAGATTAAAGAAAAATCCTTTCGAATGGACAAATAAGCATACTAAAGCAATTGAGAAGATAAAATTGAAAAAAAAAGAACTACCATGCCTCACTCTTCCTTATCCTAATGCCTTTAAAATAGTTAAAACTGATACATCAGATAAGGCTTATGGAGGAATCCTTAAGCAAAGAATAACTCAAAAAATTGCTTATTCGCTTCACTTCAAGAGTATGGAGTTAGAGTTAATTACTCTACTATTAAAAAAGAAATCTTAGCTATTGTGTTATGCATTCAAAAGTTTGAAAGTGATCTTATTAAATTAGATATTCCTTTTAAGAACTAACTGTAAGGTAGTAAAAAATTTCCTTACTAAAGACGTTAAAAACATCACCTTTAAACAAATCTTTGCTAGATGGTAAGGAATACTTTTTGCGTTTGATTTTGATATTGAGTTTATTACAAGAAATTCTAACTCTTTGCTAGATTTCCTAACTCATACATTTTTGTAGGGAATTAAGAGATGAGTAAAAGGCCTCTTATACAAGAGCCCCAATCTCCAGCAAATTTTGTTAATTCATCGACTAAAGGTGCAAAAGAAAAGGAAACTGATAAACTTTGTGATGATACTTATAAGTAAGCTTTGGACAAATCAATTACATATCCTTTAATTTCTAAGCACATAGATTTTTTATGTGCTATTGAAAATAATTATACTCAGCTCAAACCTAATGAGGTTGCATGGTTTTATTTTAAAGATGATATTTATTGTCTTAATAATATAAAGGATTACCTATATTATTATTCATGAAATAGGCTTAGTGGCAATTAAACCCATAAAGGAAGGATCTAGAAATGGATTTGGTTATGGCTTTTGAGACTAGGCCTTTGCCAAATTCAAGTTAAAGAGAATTCTTTATCTAGAGGATTAGCAGGCAAATCTCTTTGACTACCGAGAACTAAAAGAATAGTGGAAGGTTAAAACTTACAATTACTTTGATTATATTGAAGTATAGGAAAAAGTCTTATTATATGAAAATAAGTAAAGGAAATTTAGTTCGTTCATTCAAATACATCTTCCAAATGACACAAAAGGATTTCCAAATTGGTTCAAAAGTTGGTTCTTTTAAGTAAGGTTTACATTATTTAACTCTACCTATAAATTAAGAACTATTTATGAACAATTTTGTGAAGCAAACAAAGAGGTTAAAGGCCCCTTGTTAATGTTTGTAACCTAGTATCATGTTCTATAGATTATTAAATGAGACTATACCATTATCATTAAACAAGTTAATATCTTAGATGTTGACATTAGACTTGTTTCAATAGCTGGCAAAACAATTAATATTTGATGGTGGGAAAAATTTGACTTTTTATTATGATGGAGTCTATACGAGAAAAGGAGTCATTTATATAAATAATCCTAAGGCTCCATTACCAAAGTCTACTCTACTAATTTTGAAGAGATATTTAAATTTTAATGAACTCTATATTAAAAGAAAGGTTATTAGAAATGATGGCTGCTTCGCTTTAACTAGATAAAGACACCTAAGATGACCAAACTGAGATTAGTTAAAAGCACCTTAATGATGATATTATACAAGATTTTCAAGACCTATATGAGTTAGAAAAGGAAAGGATGAGCAACTTTCAGTGAACAAGATGTTATGGGTCAGCTTTAATAAAACTACTTTGGTAAAAGTAAAGGATAATGGAAAACAATAAAGAATTCCACTTTGAAAAATAGATTTCTCCCATTATGGTTATCACCTTTTTCTATGTATAAATAAGATTTCTCATAAGTTAAGAAGGGTAGAGTCTAATTTGCTTCTTTCTTTCCTTTATAATAGCTGCCTTTTCTCTTTTGTAACATAAACTTGTAATGATATTCAACATTCAATGAAAACTTTATTTCTATAAGTATTGTGTTCCTCATTGTCTTCTTTTAGATTGCTGTAAGATAGGAATGGGTATATATATCTATGTATATGTATATATATATATATAAAATGAAAAGTATGTATGTATGTATGTAGATATATAACAAAAAATATATAAAAACCAATTTAAGCACACCATTCTAAAATAAAACAATAAGGAATAGAATACTAGTAAATGATCTTCTCCATTATACATTATATCTATTAAATTTAGTTAAAATTCTTGAAAAAAAAAAGTTATAAGCAATATCCTATAAACCTTATGCATGATAAAAGCTGGTAGCAATAAAATATTTCATTACTTTGAGAAATGATTAACTAGATAAAGGTCTCGTCCACATGTGTGACAAACCAATCAATATTGTTTACATAATACTAACTATAGACTAACTTTCACTTCCTATTAAATTCAAAATCTTATCAAATTAATTTCTTAAGGAAATAAACCTTATTTCATCTTATAAATGGTGGGGCTATGAGCAATTCATGAACTGTAGCTTGACCTTTAAGCATGCCTAATACTACAAACATTATTAGCTTAAGTGTAAGTGATAGATTAGTACATAACAATGCTACTTCAACTATTCTAATAAATTCCTCATTCAATTCTAATCTTAATTTTGAGTTGACAAACTCCATAGAGTCTGATAGAAAATGAGTGAAGTATTTTTTAGACAAGTGATGTTATTGCTCCTTTCTGATTCGGAAAACCCCAAAAAGACATGACTTAAGGACCCAACACACACAAGGAATCAAAGAACAATTGGGAAAGCAAAATTAGAGTTTAAAAACACAAACCCTAGACCTAACATTCAAAAGAGCATGAACCTAGGGTATTCAAGAAGCATATGGATGCCACTCAAAGTTGTCTAATGAATAGTCTAATCTTTCAGAGTTTACATAAGGTGCCTATTTATAGGCTAAGATAGCAATTCTAAAGAGGTATAAATTTCTACTTGGGACAATTCCTTATTTAGAAGGAATTCTTATCTAGGGACGAATTCTTACATAGAAAATAAACTCCTAATTTAGAGTGACTGCTATTACTTAGTCCTAACTCTTTAAGTACTCCAATGATATTAATAAGGCATAGACTCTCTTTCAAGCTTGAATTCACACCATTTGAAGCTTGGTTAGGCTGAATGTCCTTAACTAGCCCATTTAGTGCTTTTTTCATCTTTCTGGCTCTAGCTCGTGTTATTGGGCCTTCTGGAATGTGCAATGGATCTCTTGCATCCATTAAAGTTTTAGCTCGTGATATTGAGCCTTCTAGAATGTGCAATGTACCCCTTGTATCCATTGAAGCCTTTCACCCATCATCTCCACAGTTCTCATCATTCCCTCTTTCCTCAAAAGGATTCATCCTTGAATCATCACCTTGTTTATCCTTGATGATGTAGGGAAAGGTCTGAATGAATTTGATCCATTTGGCATGTCTTTTGTTCAACTTTACTTGTACAAGTAGGACAGGAGCTGCATAAGGACTCATGCTTTCCCTTACATACCCTTTTGAAATAAGCTCCTCAACCTGCCTTTGGAGCTCTTTTGTCTCCTTAGGATTACTCTTATATATTGGCCGGTTTGGGATGGATGCACCAAGGATGAAAACAATTTGATTCTCAATTCCTCCCTTAGTTAGCAATCCATTTGGGACATCATCACGGAATACATCTTCAAATTCCTACAATAGAATAACAACAACATTAGGCAAAGATGGTTCAAGTTTATTAGTGTTAAAATAAGCCTCTTTGTACAAAAGTATGATCATAGATTGTTTGGCAAAAATTGCTCTTTTGACATCGTTTTCTTTTGCATAAAAACTTTCTGTTTTCTTCTCTTTCTTTTGTGTTCTCACGTTTTCTACTCTCTTTTCTCTTTTTTCAAACTCTCTTTTATGTTCACTCTCATTTTTAATCCTTAGTTGATCCTCATAAGCTTGTTGAGGTAATAATGGTACAAGAGTGACGAGTTTTTCATTTATTACAAAGGAATATCAATTCTTGAATCCATCATGCATAACTCGCTTATCAAACTGCCATGGCCTTCCTAATAGGATATGGCCCACTTGCATAGGTACAACATCACATAAAATTTCATTATGGTATCTTCCGATAGAAAATGACATGAGCACTTGCTTATTTACCTTGACTTCACCACTCTCATTCAACCATTGAAGCTTATATGGTCCAGGATGCTTCATAATAGGTAAATTCAGCTTCTCAACCATAGTTGTACTAGCAACATTAGTGTAACTCCCACCATAAAAAATCATACTACATATCTTATCTTTGATGAGACACCTCGTATGAAAGATGTTATCTCGTTGCACCTCATTTTCTTCCTTCACCTGCATATTCAATGCTCGCCTTGTGATGAGAGCTACTCTATTAACTGGATAGTCCTCTCCATCACTTTCACCCTTTGATGGTGGCACAGAATCATCATCTTCATGGTCATAGGCATGTCTCAACTGCTTGCTTGCTTTAGAAGCCTCATATTCCCCACGCCTCTTTTGTAACTTTGTTATTATATTGGCTTGCTCCTCCATCCACTCTCTCATATCATCAAATTTGGTATTCATGCACTCAAATTATTGTTACATAGCTTTGATCACGAAGGACATAACACCAGCTCCCTCCTGAGCTATACCTTTGTCTTTGGATGTCATAGTATTACTTCTACACAAAATAATTAGGATACCTATCTCACAGAACACTCCCTCACGTGTTTCACTCAAAGAAGGTGTCACTCTCCCTTGTGTTTACACTCTTTATGGCTTTTTCTTTATATGAACTTTCACTCTTGCCTTTTACCACTTGGATTTCCCCTTTCAGCTCTGATTTAGAGTCAGGCTCTAATAACAACTGATGTGGAAAACCCCAAAAAGATGTAGCTTACGAACCTAACACACACAATGAATCAAAGAACAACTAGGAAAACTAAAACAAAGTTTAACAACACAAACCCTAGACCTAACATTCAAAGGAGCACAAACCTAGGGTATTCAAGAAAGATCTAGACACCACACTCTAGAAAAGAAAGGAATTGGGAGTGATAAGTCAATTTGAACGCCACAAGAAGAAATACCTCTTGATAAGTTCTTTAGTTCTCAAAAGAACCGAGGGAGAAAACCCTTGCTTTCTATTTCACTCAAAGTTGTCTGATGAATTGTTTGATCTTTCAGAGTTTACATGGGGTGCCTATTTATAGTCTAAGATAGCAATTCTAAATAGGCACAAATTTCTAATTAGGACAATGCCTTATTTTGGAGGAATTCCTATCTAGGGACAAATACTTACACAGAAAATAAACTCCTAATTTGGAGTGACTGCTATTACTTAGTCTTAACTCTTTAAGTACTCTAATGATATTAATAAGGCCTGGACTCTCTTTCAAGTTTGAATTCACACCATTTAAAGCTTGGTTGGGCTAAATGTCCTTAATCAGCCCATTTAGTGCTTTTTTCATCTTTCTAGCTATAACTCGTGTTAGTAGGCCTTTTGGAATGGGCAATGGACCTCTTGCATTGATTGAAGCTCTAGCTCATCTTATTGGGTCTTCTGGAATGTGCAATGTACACCTTGCATCCATTGAAACCTTCCACCCATCATCTCCATGGTTCTCATCACTTTCACTACAGATTATTTATACAACATAAAAGTAATTTAATATTTTTAGTAGGTATAATAATTTGTAATGAATACAACTTAGAAGAGTAACATAATGTTGGACAAATGTTATAGCACAAAACTTAACAATAGTATGATGTACACTAAGTAGGTATAGGAATTGCATCTGTTGGACTACTAAAAACATAAAAAATAAAAATAAAAATGAAATAGAATTCTTTTTTTTTATATGTTTTCTATTTTATATACACACAATTCTAGTTATTGATATATTAGTACAATGTTTCTACCTTGTTTTGTCCATAGAGGTAGGATTTTACTTAAGCAAATAGATGTTTAGTTTGATTTTGATTGATGTATAAACTAAGAATTAAAATTTGGTTGAATAAATGAAACAAAAATGAGAGAGGCCATAACTAATCTAGGAGCAATTAAATGTTGGTCAAATTGATATTTCATATTACTGAAATCTATTGGTATGGTTGATTTGAACTATGTGAAATTGAGGACTATTCAAGAAGCCACGAGTTTGTTAGTAAATAGTAATCTGTTGACAACTAATAATGTGTGTGTGTGTGTGTGTGTGTGTGTGTGTGTGTGTGTGTGTGTGTGTGTGTGTGTATTGATAAAAATGAAAGAAAAACTCAATTTGCTCCATAATTTTAGAAAATAAAATGTTGAAGTTCAAAAAACTATCAAAATCCCTAATTTAGTTTTTTTTTATAAAAAAAAAAACAAAAGAAAACGTAAAATCTTACTACTACCCAAAACCTTACTATTCTCCCTTTATGTCTCCCACACCAACCCATTTTCTGCCTATCTCTCACAGCCAACACATCCTTGCTCTAATTCTTTATGCTCTCTCATTTCTTAATGCTATTCACTTTTCTTGATCAACTACTCAAAATCAAGTATTTATTTTTCAAGCCCCCCCTTTGCTTTTAAGATTGACGAAAAAAATTATTTGCTTTCAATATTGTTGAATAAATTCATTAGGCTCCCCATTTGTGAGTCATTCTACAATTGTCTTCCATAAATTATTAGTTTCTTTTGTTCCTTCAATTAATTCAAAAGTGATTTCTCATTCATATTTTTAGTTGTATGTTTTATTTCCATTTCTACTTGTTTGATTTCATTGATGTTAATCTAAATTACTTGACAAGTATCTTCATGAATAGTGTTTTATGAAAAATATGATTAGTTACTTCAAATTCCTTCCTTAGTGGCCACAAAGTGGTAAATTCATTTGTTGGTAGTTCAAAAGGCGAAGTATTATTTATTTGAAATTGTTCTGGAAGAAGATACAATTCTCTAATAGTGTCCTCTCTTAAAAACCAAGGAGGAGTTATTGAATATCAAAATATTAGAGTTCAAGAATGGTCGATCTATACGAGAAGTGGCCAATTAGATTGTATAGAGAAGATTTTAAAGGTGTCAAAGGATATACATATAGAGATTAAGGAAGTTATGTGTTCATGACTCTAACGCGAGTGAATTGGATTCTTGTGGATAAAATTCCTCTGTTGTGCAAGTGGCATCGTTTGAAGAATGACCATAGTGGATAGAACAAATTTTTAGGTAGCATGTTGTCGAAAGATAGGGAGTGTTAGAGCCTGGTGGTCCATAGAGGGCAACGGGGCAATTTAGCTTTAAAACATTGCCATTTCAACATCTGTGTGGCAACTCTCCTCTCTTCTTGAAACAACATCATTCTCACATCAAACAACATTGTTCTCTATGTTTTTACCACCTTGAATAGACTAATTGGATGGCCCAATTTGTAGCCCTTTTGTTGGATCTTTTCCCAACTTCTATTCATTCTCTAGACTAAAATTGATCCAGGGTCTTTCTTACCCTATAAATATTTATACATGTCTTTTTCTTGTCTCTAATAAATTGAAAATGAAATGGAGTTTGATGTAATCAAATTTTCTAAACCTTAATTTTGTGTGATTTGGTTATGTCCTTAAAATAGTAATGGAATAATTAAAAGACAAGTATTTTAAAGAATTTCCTCATTTATAAAAATATATAAAAAAAATTCAAGTAACATAAATAAAAAGAAGAAATAATAGTCATGAAAATAGTAGTATAAAAAAACCATTTTCTTAAATTATTTACATTGATTGAAGAAAACTTATTAATGCAAGTAAATGATCTAATTAAAACTTAGACTTCAATACTTTCAAAAACAATAATAAATTTGCTTATTACTCATTTTCAAAATTTAAAATATTTTAGAACTCATGTCATAAAAGTAGAAATTCTAAAATTAAATCTTTAGAATCCCAAAATTTTAAGAACCTATCAATTGACCAAAGAATGCCCAAATGGGCAAGTAAGTGGTTCAATAACCATTTCAAATTAATTGTCCTTTTAAACTTTTATCTATAAATTAAATTAAAAATAACAATAACACAACCTCCTAAACAACCTTAGAATTCTTTAAATAAAATGAAGCTTGAAAAATTCCTCTCCTTCTATAAATAGGTCAGTTTGATAATCATAATCTCATCTTTATTTTTGGTGCGAAAGATCACCTTAAAAAAGCATTTAAATACTTTCAAAAAAATTTTAAGAATACCTTCAAAATTTTTTTAGAAAATCCCATTCCTATTTATAGTATAAAGAATCACTATAAAAAGTATATGAATACTTTTAAAAACTATTTAAAAAATCTCATTCCCATTATAGGTGCGAGGAATCATCATTAAACCTATCTTAGACACTCTATTGCAAGGGATCATTGCAAAAAGTATTCCAACATTCTCAAAACTTTCAAAGGGATCTTTGTTAAAAGTGTTTGACAACCCTAATGCCCTAGTTGGACCACATATTCTCCATAAAAAACTTCACTTACACCCTAGTTTCCTCCTCCTATCTCATCAAAATATCAAAACCCTAGTGTGCCCACGATGGAAAAATTAAAAGCCGCATGCAAAGGGAAAATAAAAATAATAAAAGTCCAAGCAAGAAAAAGCATAGAAGTAAAAATGGATGAATAATAATACTATTACTTGCAACAAGCATTGGGGTTGATTACAACCTTCACTAAATATAATCATACTCCTAAGCTTTAAAAGATCATAACAAAGCTGACTAAATCCTGTGAATTTAAAAACAAGGTGATCTGTTGAATTTTATTATAGTATTTCAATTTCATATAAAATGATTGGTAGTGACTTCAAATCTATTAGCAAGAATACCCAGGCCACCTTCGATGTTAGAAGTCTAGGCAGGTGCATCTCTTTCACATCTGCTATGTTCCTGTCATGGGTACACCGTGACTTGTACCCTTCTAAAGTATAATTTTAAAACTTATGAGAAAGTACTTCAGTTTGGATTGTGGAGTGAATGAACTTCTGTGGTATAATTTTTAAAGATTCATGTATGATTAATGGTACTGGACATACCATTTTAAAATGTACTTTAGTTGGATGGCATACAATTCGTGATGCTTGTCCTTGGTCAGTAGTGTAAGTAGTGTAATAAAGTGAACGTCATGTGAACTCTCTCCCTAAAACTGGCACTTGGGAATGTGAGATAGTTGTTGCAAAAACTTTGACATTTTCTTTTTGTGGGCCATTCTTCTGTTATATTTAGACCTTTGGCATACAAAGGCTGACATGTTGTTTAATAGGTTGGCGTACAAATGTTGTGGAATGGCATATAATGTATCATACTTAACCTTGGTTTGGTAGCGCAACTCTGATGACACTATTCGAATTCTCACCCCATAAATTCTAGATGTGGAAAATGTGATAGCAACCAACATCGGGTTTGTGAGCGGCTTACAATGTTTACATCTTTGACAAGAAAGTCTTTCCAAGTTTTCGTCTTAATCAAAGCTTATATTTAACCTAAGATACATAGATGTTATAATAAATTTCATGGTATGACAAACACGGATTATTATTCTCTACTATGGCTGTGTATATTCTAGTAGAGAGTGTACATTATTGCAACTAAATGTAATTTGTCATGTAATGTAACAATATTCTAAAGACAAGTTCTGACACTTATGGGAAAGCACTTCAATTTTGGTTGTGGAGAGAGCGCACTCATACCATATAATGTTCCACGATTAACGTTCAAACTTGTTGATCTCAACGTATTATTTTGCTAGATGTACCGATTAGTTGGGATGACGTGCAATTTTATAATACTTGTTCTTAGGTTAGTAGTACAACAGACTGAACACCATGCGAAGTCCCACTTAGGTTGCAGAGTGAGCGCTCTAGTGCTGTGCACTTTTTTAAAATTAGCTTATTCAGTATAGAGGTTGTGTAATATATGTCTTCTTAGATGTATAATTGTGATGGGATTTTATACAAGTTGTTACACTCGCCTTTCCATCTATAGTCCAACAAAGTGAACACCATGATAACTTAAAGTCCAACAAAGTGTCCTTCTTTAGTTCCCTAGTGTAACAAAGAGGATCTTGCGGGATTCGCCCTTATGTATATTACAACATTACGTCGTGCTTGATTTGGCCTCACATTGAAACGTTTAGAGCTTTGACGAGTCTTGGAATAGTATAGATTGAAAGTGGCATACAAATTCTGATAGATGTGGTATATTTTTGAAACGTGGCATATAATAAGTTCAAACTAGCATAAAATGTTTGTTTGGTGAACAAACCTTCATTCCATAGTCGTCGCTTGTCCAATGGGCGGACCTTGTGACAGGGACCCACAGTGTACGTTGTAGCCAAATGTCTGGTCGATTGACAAACTTATACGTCAACAAGTTTTCCCAAACAGCTGTGAGGACCATTTGAGCCTTACCTTAGAAACCCTTGTAGCGTTACGTTGTGGTTTAGTTTATCAACTGTGCACATATCATTATCTTGGAATGCAAGTTTTTATACATAGCACACGAATAGTATAAGATGGCATGCAATATATATGAATCGCGGTATACCAAAACTCAAACTTGGATTAAAGTGTTTGGTCGGTTGACAAATAATAATTCATTAGAGCTTGACTTGTATTAGGAGTCCTACGGGAGATGCACCCTGTGAGCGGTATGGTAGAGCATTTGGTTTGTTGTCACACACACCTTCCTTTTTGTTCATCCACAGTTGGGAGTATTATGTGAGATGCACCCTGAAAGTAATAGACAAAAGTCGTCGCGGTGCAATTTAGCCCATATAATGTAGATAGGAGGTCGCACTTGTCATTTTTTCTTTAATACATTTTCAAATATGGAATACTATTACTGGATTATGACATACATTATTTAGAGAGCAGTATACAAAAATTTGAAACTAGCATAAAATGTTCGATCAATATACAAAGTATTATTTCTTTGCATTCTCCCGAAACCAAGAGAACTATACTAGGGCCAACCTCGAAATAACTAGAGTTCCATAATGTGGTTCAATTTAGCACACTTGAAATGGAGTATAAGAAATTGAAATTGGATAAAAATGTTTGGTCAGTTTACAAAGTATCCTTCCATAGCAATTTTTGCAAAAATAGGAGAGTCGTGTAACGAGCAACCCCAAAATAACCAGCATACTACGTTATGGTTCAAGTTAGCATACATTAAGCGATTGTAATATAGCACATAATTTTTTTTCTTTCAGAATACAAATTTTTGAATATGACAAACTATTATTGAACTATAAGGATCGTATCAGAGTAAAATAGAACATATTATTGGGAAATTGGAGTAAATGCTTAGTTAGTTGGGAAAGTATCCTTCCTAGCATTTGTTGGACTCATTGATCTCTTCTTACGTGGATATATAACTCAAAATCTTTTATTTTAGTATTTTTGGGAGTTACAACCTAAAATAATTAAAGTGAATATAAATACATTTTTGGCTAAAAAACCTAGCCAGCCCGGTTATGAGAAATAAAAAAAAAAAAAAGGTTGCTGAAAGACAGAGAAAAGGAGGCCACCAAATGAGAGGGAGGAAAAGGTAGTATTCTTTGATCTTACATTTAGAAAGGATATTGATGTCCGATCAAACTAAAACTTGGATAGTTGATAGAAGACGTTTGGTTCTTCTTCTTTGTAAACGGTTGGATTAGATTTTTGTGAACTGCAAAGGTAGGTTTTCCATTAAATTCGAGGCCTCTTAATTCTTGTAACTTTCTACTCTCTCATTTATGGCAGAGTTAGTAAACTATGTGGATGAATATTGATCTGTGGTCCGATTGAGTGGAAATTTGGACAGCTAGTAGGGGACATCTGGGAGTTTATTTTGAATGGTTGGATTATTTCCTTGAGGTCTAATTGTTGAGTTATAGTTGACAGCACGTGGTTGACCTGTTTTGCTCAACTCATTAGTCTCTTTTTTAGTCCAAATTGAATTTTGTTCAATTTGTTTGATGTAATTATGGTTATATACCTCTATTATACTCACTTAATTATAGTGGAGTTGACCTCTCACTTGGAGTATCCTGTGATTTTTTCTTCTTTGTGATTTGGAGGGGTTTCCCACATAAAATTGGTGTGTTCTCTTGCGTGATTTATTTGGATTGTCATTTTTGTTATTCAATCATCTCCTCACAAGTTCAACCAAGTGGGAGAAGTTTCTTGAGCTATTTATACTCTGCTACCCCCTTTTCCCATCAAAGTGGTATCAGAGTTAGGTTGGTGTATTTGACTCGTTTGAACAATGGAGTTGAATTTGAATAAATTGGTTTGTTTGAATGACACGAATTATCATATTTGGAGGAGTAAAATGAAGGATCTCTTATTTGTAAATAAATTGCGTTTTTTAGTGTTTGTTAGTATGAAACATAAGTATAAAACTGATGAAAAATAAGAATTTAATCATGAACAAGTTTGTGGTTTTATACAGCAATTTGTTAATGATAATGTTTATAATCATATTTGCAATGAAACACATGTATGAACTTTATGGACCAAACTTAAGACTTTATATACTTTAAAGTCTAGTAATAACAAGTTATTTTTGTTAAAAAAATGATGCAACTAAGATATAATGAAGGGAGTTCAGTTGTTAACCACTTGAATGAGTTTCATGGTCTCATTGATTAGTTGTCAGGCATGGACATTAAGTTTGATGATTAGGTTCTTGGGCTATGGTTACTTGCTACCTTACCTAATTTTTGGGAGACTTTTCAAATCTCACTCACTAATTCTGCTTCTAGTGGTATTTTATCATTGGAACTTGTAAAAGGTGGTGTGTTGAATAAGGAGATAAGAAGAAAATCTCACGGTTCATCATCATCCAAATTAAAGAATTTAATTATTGAAAAGAGGGGGAGAAGTCAAGGAAAAAGAAATGGTAAAAAGGGTAAAAGTAAAATTTAAAGCAAGTTAAGATCTAAGTACAAAAATTTCCAGTGTCATTATTATGGAAAAAAAGGTTATATTCAGAAAAAGTGTTACAAGTGGAAGAGAGAAAATAAAGATGATAGTGATAAAAATGAGAAGAAAAATATGAGTAATGGTTGTGTTGCTACTGCATCCACTTCTAGTACTAGTGACCTTATTATTGTTTGTGATAAGGAAGTGATTAATCTGACATCTCATGAGACTAATTAGGTCATAGATTGTGATGCTTCTTTTCATGTTATTTCAAGAATGGAATTCTTCACAACATATACTCATGTTGATTTTGGAGTTTTGAAGATGGGTAATAATAGCTTAATAGAGATAATTGGCATTGGTGATGTTTGCTTAAAGACTAACAATGGAGTACAGTTGACATTAAGGGATGTTAGACATGTCCTTGATATCTATTTGAATTTAATTTCAATAGGAAAGTTAAATGATGAAGGTTTTTGCAGTATCTTTGGTGATGGCCAATAGAAGCTTACTAGAGGCTCCCTAATTGTGGCACAATGTAGGAAATGCTCTAGTCTATATCTCATACAAGTTGCAATCTTTAAAAATGTTGTAAATCCAGTAAAGAATGATAGTTCTATTAAATTATGGCATAACCAGCTTAGTCACATGAGTGAAAAGGGGATAAATTGTTTGGCAAGAAAGAACCAACTTCCAGCCATAAAAAGTACAGTTTTAAAGAAGTGTTCTCACTATTTTGCTAGGAAACAAAATAGAGTTATTTTTAAGAGTCATTCGCCTTTTAGGAAATTAGAGTTACTTGAATTGGTGCGTTATAATATGTGTGGTCCTTTGAAAGTATGCTCACTTGGTGGTACTCTTTATTTTGTGACTTTATTGATGATCACTATAAGAAACTTTGGGTTTATGCTTTAAAGACTAAAGATTAAGTCTTTGATGTATTTAAATAATTTCATGCTTTGTTGAGAGACAGACTGGTAAGAAGCTGAAATATGTCCACACTAATAATAATGATGAGTACAGTAGTCCATTTGACGAGTATTGCAAAAAGTATGAGATCAAACACTAAAGGATACCCCCTAAGACACCATAGTTGAATGGTTTAGTAGAAAGGATGAATATAATGCTGATTGAAAGGGTTAAAAGTCCTCTCTCAAATGCAAAATTGCCTAAATCCTTTTAAGGTAAAGTCTTGAACACAGTGACACATGTAATTAACTTGTCTCTTAGTGTTCCATTACAAGGTGATGTTCCAAACAAAGTTTGGTTTGGTAAGGAAGTCTCCTATGACCATTTATGAGTTTTTGGCTATAAGGCTTTTGTTCATGTCCTAAAAGATGAAATAGGGAAGTTAAATGTGAAGACTCTACAGTGTATCTTTCTTGATTATGGTGAAGATGACTTCAGGTACCATTTATATGATCTGGTTGAGAAAAGCTTGTAAGGAGTAGAGATATGTTTGTTGAGGATCAAAATATTGAAGACATTAAGAAGTCAACTCCTTAAGTTAATGATAATCTTACTACTATTGTTCCATTTCCTCAAACACCTTTAAGTGATCTTGTTGATGTTCATAGCAATATTTAAGAACATGATGAAAATGTTCAACAAGATCATAATATACAGGGTGTAGGTGATATTGATGCTCCTATAGAAGATCATCCACACACACCCTCACCTCCATTTTAGCCATAGAGGTCTAATAGAATTTCAGTGTCTTCCATTCGGTACTCTCCTGATGAGTTTGTGATGTTAATTGATGGGAGACAACCTGGGTGCTATAAAGAAGCAGTTGAAAGTAAGCACGGGTAGCATTGGATAGATGTCATGATCAATAAGATGAAATCTTTATATGATAACTCTACTTATAAGTTAGTAAAGTTACCTAAAGGTAAGAGGGCTTTGAAGAATCAGTGGATTTACAAAATAAAGCAAGAAGAAAATACTTCATGTCCATGATATAAAGCCAAATTGGTTGTCAAGGGATTAAATCAAAGGGCATCAACTTTAAGGAGATCTTCTCACCGGTGGTGAAAATGTCTTCCATTCGAGTTGAATTGAGTTTAGCTACTAGCCATGACTTAGAGATCGAGCATATGGATGTGAAAATAGCTTTTTCTTTATGGTGACTTAGAAGAAGAAATTTATATGGAACAACCACAGGGTCTTGAGGTGAAAGGAAAAGAAGATTATGTATGTAGGTTGAATAAAAGCTTATATGGCTTGAAACAAGCTCCAAGACAATGGTATAAGAAGTTTGAGTCTATTATAGGGGAGTGAGGCTATAGAAAGACTACTTCTAATCATTATGCTTTTGTTCAAAGATTCATTGATGATGATTTCATCATTTTACTACCTTATCTTAATGATATGCTTATTGTTAGTCGTAATGCTTCTAGAATTGACAAAGTTGAAGTAAGAGTTAAGCAAGTCCTTTGCCATAAAGGACTTGACCAGCAAAGAAGATCTTTGGTATGTCAATCACTTAGGATAAGAAAAAGAAAAGGTTGTATCTATCTCAGAAGCAGTACATTGAAAAGGTATTTCAGAGGTTTAACATGGATAATGCTAAAATGGTAAGCACTCCTTTTGCTACACAATTTAAATTATCCATTAACCAATGTCTTTCCATAGAGAAAGAGAAGCTATGGGCAGTTTGATGTATGCAATGGTGTGCACGAGGTCTAATATAGCTCATGCAGTTGACACAGTTAATCAATTCCTTTCAAATCCTAGTAAAGAGCATTAAATGCAATGAAGTGGATAATGAGATATTTCCGAGGCTTCACCGATTAAGACTTTGTTTTAGGAGTGATAAGTTTATTCTTACTGGATTTACAGATTCAAATATGACAGGTAACATTGACTCTAGAAAATCTACTTCAAGTCATGTGATGACCTTTGAAGGGGGAGCAGTGAGTTGGCAATCTCGATTACAAAAATGCGTCGTATTGTCTACTACAGAGACAGAGTTTATTGTAATAACTAAAGTGTCTAAAAAGTTACTTTGGATGAAAAGTTTATAATGGAATTTGGTTTTGAACAATCAAATCATGTGTTGTACTAAGATAGCCAGAGTGTCATTCATCTTGGTAAGAATCCAACTTTTCATACTAAATTAAAACATATTGACGTGCAATATCATTATATACGAGATATTTTTTATTCTAAATAACTGACACTTGAAAAAATTCATATAAATAATAATGTTGTTATAATGACAAAGATATTGTCAATATAGAAATTTGAGTTGTATTGTACATTGGCTGGGATGACCAATATCTCCACATAATCGAAAGGGGAGAATTGTTGGACTTATTGGTCCCTTCCTATGTGAATATATAGCTCAAAATCTTTTATTTTAGTATTTTTGAGGGCCACAACCCAAAATAATTAAAATGGGTATAAATACCTCTTTTACTAGAAAACCTAATCAACCAATTGTGAGAAAAAAAAAAAAAAAGAGGCTGCCAAAAGAGAGAGGAAAAGAGGGAGGCCGCCAAAAGAAAGGGAGGAAAAAATAGTATTCTTTAATCTTATATTTGGAAAGGATATCAGTATTTGATCAAATTGAAATTTGCATAGTTGATATAAGATGTTTGGTTCTTAATTTTGAACAGTGGAGAGTGTGTTTCAAGTATAGTAAGTGTTGTTTCTCTTCAATTTTCTTAGGTCTATATTCTAGGCAATTTTCTGCATGCAGTTTTCATCAACTGTGTAATCAAAGGATTGCTTGTAGTTCAATTAAGCTGATTTTTGGTCAGTAGTTGGAGGACACAAATTTTCTTTATGGATGGTTAGATTAGGATTTTGTGAATTGTAAGGGTAGGTTTTCCATTAGAGCCAAGGCCTCTTAATTCAGTTGGTAAACACCACTTAATTATTCATCTTAAGCAATATACCAGACTCTGCAATATACACCACTGAAACCACTAAAGCATTTATGTTGTTGTCAGTTAATGAACATTTGATTGTGGGGACGTAATTGACCACAACATAGTGCTTGAGTGGTCTTGGGAGTGTGTCATGCACAGTCAAAGGCGTTACTTGAGTTCAATAATTGAATGGGGTTCATCACCTAACATAACATTTTACTCAAATGTACAATTTAATGCCTATCTCTCTTATTCTTCCTATTAAAGAAAAGGCAAATAAGGAAAGACAACTAGCTTGGGAACCAACATAGATGTTATGCTACTTTCCAATTATTGGATGCTCATTTCAAAATTTTATATAATACATCTCCAAAACTGTATGCCAATATTAGAACTTCATATTCCATCCGATGCCTGAAATGTTGGGTGCATCTCGTATAGTACTGTCATTGTCTGAGATCAATGATTGTAATACCCCTCCTATATTAGAAAGAAATAGAAGGGAGAATGATTTATAAGTTAAATAATAATGTAAATAAAGTACTAATTAGATCTTTTTTACGCTATAGTGGCCCAAGTTTGTGTGGAAATCTCTTTTCTGTCTCACTACATGGGATGCGATGATGCATAAGTTCATGTGAGGCCTCAAATTATTACAAATGGTATCAGAACCTTACACTAGTTAGAAATGGAAAAGTTAAGTGCCAACAAGGTAAGAGCCACTTCTTTCACCTGTTTAGCTTGTGGGGGCTATTTCTACAATCTCGCCACCTAGTGATGTGATCCTATGATTTTGTATCTTGTAGTGACGAGGATGTCGTTTATCTAACGAAAGTTGATTGTAATATCCTTTCACATCAAAAAGAAAGAGTTATGATAGATAAAACATCAATTGGATCCTTTTTTAATTATAGTGGTCAATTTGGTGTAAAATTTTTTTGTCTATCTCACTACCACGTGATCCTTCTCAAGTATGATTTCCAAAATTTATAGGAAGTTTTAAGGCTATCACACTCCTAGCATATAATTTTGAAAGTTTGAGATACAATTTATAGATCTTGGTGTACTATTTTGCAAAGTGTAAAAATTTGACGGGATGATGTGCAATTTATAATACTAGCCATTAGGTTAGTAGTACAACAAAGTAAACTCTTAAATTTCTTAAAAAAAACAAATTGTCATCATAAATATTACTATTTCAAATTTTAAAATTAAATAATTTTACATAAATAATATTATAAATAATATATACTTGATTTTTGCAATAATTTTGACCATTGATATGATTGGAGAGTTCATTTTAACTTAATAATTAATTTCTCTCTCATAAGTTTTATTGTAATTATACACTTTTAAATAAAAGTTTTTGTATATTAAGAAAATAATTTACTATTTTATATATATATCATTTTATAATTTAAATTTGATATATTCATTAATACTTAAATTACATTCAAAATTATTTTTTTAATAGTAAAATAATATATAAAATTATTTCTTACTCATTAGGCTATATTATGAATAAATTCTTAATAAGAATATTGTTCAAAAATATTTTAATATTATTAATTAAAAATATTATAATATTTTCCTACTTGATTTGATTAGAGTTTATTATATTAATCATTATGTGCAAATGATGATTTTTCAATTTCATCATAATATCATAATATGATAAACCATTAATAGTAACTATGATGGTTATATTGTATTTGACTAAAATACTCCATTTTGTACACTACAACACTTGTAATCTATTATGAAAAGCTCATAAGACATAATTTTATAATGGTTTACAATAGTATTTTATAAAGACTTTCTTATTTATTTTAAAATAATAATGTGTACACTGTTATAAGATAATATGAAATATATAATGTATATTAAAAATTCATCAATGAGTTTTGAGTATTATTATATTATATATCATTAATTATCATTAGTACAATCAAAATTTATTTTGAGAATATATTCTCTACATAATATTAGTTGTAAACTTTTATATTAATTTACTATTGTAAAATCAATTAGTATTTTATAAATACTCTTCATTTTTTAATCTTCTCCTTAATAACCAAATACTTTAATTTTTATTAAATTTGGTACCCTTTAAGTATTTGTCATTTTTAGAGAAAAATACTAGTATGAAATTATTACATAAATTTTTAGCAATTTAATAATAATATCGACAACTTCAAGCCCTACAAAAAAAATATCATAATTATAATGTATAAATTATAATTTTAAATCATATCATAAATTTTGCTTTTGTAATAGATAAAATAATAATAATTAGTTTTCCATCATTTCACAAAATTACTTATTCTCTTAATCAAAATAAATAAGTAAAAGTGAATTTTCTACTACTAATGTGTTTGTAAAGTTTAAATTTAAATATATAATCACTTGTAAATAGTTGAATTGTTTTGTATATGAGCATGTAATTCTTTATTCCTTTAAGTACCTCAGTACTTTCTAATGATTCATTATAAAATTATTTTTACACTTACCTAACATTTCAACTATAAAATTGATATTTGGTTTAATGAGGCTTGTATCTACATTAAACTACTAATATAAAAACCTATAAAATTGATTCTATCTCCTTACATTTCACATCATTTTTTACTCTTATATATAAATTACATAATCATTTGGAATACTTGATCTTTTTTCACTTTGAGATATTTTTTAATATTATCTCTTGTAGTTTATTTATATTAGTTAGTTGTGAGTTAGTTTTTTCAAAAAGTATTTCTTTATCCAAATATTCTTTAATATCTAGAACAACATTTGGTGATATAATGAACAAAAAACTATTATGGATAAAGAAATATTAACTCTAATTTCTTTTATATCCATATTTTGACATTCATTACTCCAACTAATTTCACTATTTTCAATGAATTACATTATCAGTTTTTAAAATTTTTGAATTATAGTTATACACTTTAGATTTCTCTAGATAACTAATAAAGTAACTATTAATTTTTTGAGAGTTTAATTCTTTACAAGAGGATCCTTGCTTTTGCTAAATAACTCCAAATATTTAAGTGCCTTAAATTAGGCTTTTTTCACATTTGCAGCTCAATAAGAGTACTTTGAATTTCCTTATTAGGAATTCTATTTCACAAATAATTTATGGTTTGGATGGCATATATCCACAAAAACTTGAGTTGAGAGGATTTACTTATTATACTCCTGACTATATTTGTTAAAGTATAATTGTACTTTTCTATCACACTTTTTGTTAAAGTGTGTTTGACATAGTTTATCATACATATATATTATAACTTTTAAGGAATTTTACAAATAAATTTGTACATTGCTTTAAATTATTATATTTTCTATAATATTTACCATCAATATAAGATCTTACAATTTTCACTTTTTATCTAATTACTTATAATTTCCTTTATATATACCTCAAGAGTATCTAATGATTGATATTTTCATAAAGCAAATATATATAACTATAATATAAAAAATTATCTATAAAGATAATGAAATACAATTTTTTATTAAGGACTGTAGTGTCAAAAGGTTCATAAATATTGGTGTATATAATTTCAAGAAATTGGGTATTTCACTATTATTATAAGATCTTATAATTTTCACCTTTTGTCTAATTATTTATAATCTCCTTTGTATATACCCCAGCGATATCCAATCATTGATATTTTTATGAAGTAAATAGACATAACTATAATATGAAAATTTATCTATAAAGGTGATGAAATACAATTTTTTATTAAGCATCGGAGTGTCAAAAGGTCTATAAATATTGATATGTATAATTTCAAAAGGGTAGGTACTTCTTGTGGCTTCTTTAATGCTTTATTTCATTTGTTTTACACTTAATGCAATCCATAAATATTCTAAGATAAGCAAAATGTACATTCAAAAAACTCATTATTGATCAATCTCATTAATATTTATTTGAATATATGACCTGAACATTTATGTCACAAGTAAATAAAATTTTCATTTATCATATTACACTTAATTTTAATATTATGATGCATGGTAAGTAAGAACTTTTTTAAATTTTATTATATTTCAATTGACATGAAACATTAATAAAAATGGATTAAAACAATCAAATTATAATGGATCTTTATATCGTTATGGATGTATAAAAGAATAATGGAAGGTTAAAACTTACAATTATTTCGATTATATTGAAGTATAGGAAAAAGTCTTATTATATGAAAATAGGTAAAGGAAATTTAGTTCGTTCATTCAAATACATCTTCCAAATGACACAAAGATTTCCAAATTGGTTTAAAAGTTGGTTTTTTTGAGTAAGGTTTACATTATTTAACTCTACCTATAAAGTAAGAACTATTTATGAACAATTTTGTGAAGCAAACAAAGAGGTTAAAGGCCCGTTGTTAATGTTTGTAACCTAGTATCATGTTCTATAGATTATTAAATGAGACTATACCATTATCATCAAACAAGTTAATATCTTAGATGTTGACATTAGACTTGTTCAATAGCTGGCAAAACAATTAATATTTAATGGTGGGAAAAATTTGACTTTTTTATTATGATGGAGTCTACACGAGAAAAAGAGTCATTTATATAAATGATCCTAAAGCTCTACTACTAAAGTCTACTCTACTAATTTCAAAGAGATATTGAAGATTTTAATGAAATTTATATTAAAAGAAAGGTTATTAGAAATGACGGCTGCTTTGCTTTAACTAGATAAAGACACCTAAGATGACCAAACTAAGATTAGTTAAAAGCACCTTAATGATGATTTTATACAAGATTTTCAAGACCCATATGAGTTATAAAAGGAAGAGGATAAGCAACTTTCAGTGAACAAGATGTTATGGGTCAGCTTTAATAAAACTACTTTAGTAAAAGTAGAGGATAATGGAAAACAATAAAGAATACCACTTTGAAAAATAGATTTCTCCTATTATGGTTATCACCTTTTTCTGTGTATAAATAAGACTTCTCATAAGTTAAGAAGGGTAGAGTCTAATTTGCTTCTTTCATTCCTTTATAATATCTACCTTTTCTCTTTTGTAACATAAACTTGTAATGATATTCAACATTCAATGAAAACTTTATTTTTATAAGTATTATGTTCCTCATTGTCTTCTTTTAGATTGGTGTAAGATAGGAATGGGTATATATATTTATGTATATGTATATATATATATATATAATGAAAAGTATATATGTATGTATGTAGATATATAACAAAAAATATATATAAACCAATTTAAGCACACCATTCTAAAATAAAACAATAAGGAATAGAGTACTAGTAAATGATCTTCTCCATTATACACTATATCTATTAAATTTAGTTAAAATTCTTGAAAAAAAAAAGGTTATAAGCAATATTTGGATAAAGGTCTTGTCCATATGTGTGACAAACCAATCAATATTGTTTACATAATACTAACTATAGACTAACTTTTACTTCCTATTAAATTCAAAATTTTATCAAATTAATTTCTTAAGGAAATAAACCTCATTTCATCTCATAAATGGTAAGGCCATGAGTAATTCATGAACTATAGCTTGACCTTTAAGCATGCTTAATACTATAAACATTATTAGCTTCAGTGTAGGTGATAGATTAGTACATAACAATGCTACTTCAACTATTCTAATAAATTCCTCATTCAATTCTAATCTCAATTTTGAGTCGACAAACTCCATAGAGTCTGATAGAAAATAAGTGAAGTATTTTTTAGACAAGTGATGTTATTGCTCCTTTCTAATGTGGAAAACCCCAAAAAGACATGACTTAGGGACCCAACACACACAAGGAATCAAAGAACAATTAGGAAAGCTAAATCAGAGTTTAACAATATAAACCCTAGACCCAACATTCGAAGCAGCATGAACCTAGGGTATTCAAGAAGCATATGGATGTCACACTCCATAAAATAAAGGAATTGGGAGTGATAAGTCAATTTGAATCCCGCAAGAAGAAACACCTCTTGATAAGTTCTTCAGTTTTCAAAAGAACGGAGGGAGAAAACCCTTAGTTTCTATTTCACTTAAAGTTGTCTAATGAATAGTCTGATCTTTCGAAGTTTACATAGGGTGCCTATTTATAAGCTAAGATAGCAATTATAAAGAGGCATAAATTTCTACTTGGAACAATTCCTTATTTAGGAAGAATTCCTATTTAGAGACAAATTCTTACATAGAAAATAAGCTCCTAATTTGGAGTAACTGCTATTACTTAGTCCTAACTCTTTAAGTACTCCAATGATATTAATAAGGTCTGGACTCTCTTTCAAACTTGAATTCACACCATTTGAAACTTGGTTGGGCTGAATGTCTTTAATTAGCCCATTTAGTGCTTTTTTCATCTTTATAGCTTTAGCTTGTGTTATTGGGCCTTCTGGAATGTGCAATAGACCTCTTGCATCCATTGAAACTCTAGCTCATGATATTGAGCCTTCTAGAGTGTGCAATGTACCCCTTGCATCCATTGAAGCCTTCCACCTATCATCTCCACGGTTCTCATCATTCCTTCTTTCCTCAAAAGGATTCGTCCTCGAATCATCACCTTGTTTATACTTAATGATGTAGGGAAAGGTCTGAATGAATTTGATCCATTTGGCATGTCTTTTGTTCAACTTTCCTTATACAAGTAGGATAAGAGCTGCACAAGGACTCATGCTTTCCCTTACATACCCTTTTGAAATAAACTCCTCAACCTGCCTTTGAAGCTCCTTTGTCTCCTTAGGATTACTCTTATATGCTGGCCGGTTTGGAATAGATGCACCAAGGTTGAAAACAATTTGATTCTCAAAGAAGGTGTCACACTCCCTTGTGTTTACACTCTTTTTGGCTTTTTCTTTATATGAACTTTCACTCTTGCCTTTTACCACTTAGATTTCCCCCTTTCAGCTCTAATTTAGAGTTAGGCTTTGATACCAACTGATGCAAAAAACCCCAAAAAGATGTGGCTTAGAGACCCAACACACACAAGGAATCAAAGAACAACTAGGAAAGCTAAATCATAGTTTAATAACACAAACCCTAGACCCAACATTCGAAGGAGCACAAACCTAGGGTATTCAAGAAGGATATGGACGCCATACTCTAGAAAAGAAAGGAATTGGGAGTGATAAGTCAATTTGAATGCTATAAGAAGAAATACCTCTTGATAAGTTCTTTAGTTCTCAAAAGAACTGAGGGAGAAAACCCTTGCTTTCTATTTCACTCAAAGTTGTCTAATGAATTGTTTGATCTTTCGGAGTTTACATGGGGTGCCTATTTATAGGCCAAGATAGTAATTCTAAAGAGGCACAAATTTCTAATTAGGACAATTCTTTATTTAGGAGGAATTCTTATTTAGGGACAAATTCTTACATAGAAAATAAACTCCTAATTTGGAGTAACTACTATTACTTAGTCTTAACTCTTTAAGTACTCTAATGACATTAATAAGCCATGGACTCTCTTTTAAGTTTAAATTCACACCATTTGAAATTTGGTTGGGTTGAATGTTCTTAATCAGCCCATTTAGTGCTTTTTTCATCTTTCTGGCTCTAACTCATGTTAGTAGCCCTTCTAGAATGTGCAATGGACCTCTTGTATCGATTGAAACTCTAACTTATAATATTGAGCCTTTTGGAATGTGCAATGTACCCCTTGCATCCATTGAAGCCTTCCACCCATCATCTCTACAATTCTCATCACTTTCACTACAAATTATTTATACAACATAAAAGTAATTTAATATTTTTAGTAGGTGTAATAATTTGTAATGAATACAACTTAGAAGAGTAACATAATATTGGACAAATGTTATAGCACAAAACTTAATGACATTATGATGTACACTAAGTAGGTATAGGAATTGCTTATGTTGGACTACCAAAAACATAAAAAATAAAAATAAAAATGAAATAGAATTCTTTTTTTTTTAATGTTTTCTAATCTATATACACACAATTCTAGTTACTGATAGATTAGTACAATATTTCTACCTTGTTTTATCCATAGAGGTAGGATTTTACTTAAGCAAATAGATGTTTAATTTGATTTTGATTGACATATAAATTAAGAATTAGAATTTGGTTGAATAAATGAAACAAAAATGAGCGAGGTCATAACCAATCTAGGAGCCATGAAATGTTGGTCAAATTGATATTTCATATTGCTCAAATCTATTCGTATGGTTGATTTAAATTATGTGAAATTGAGGACTATTCAAGAAGCCACGAGTTTGTTAGTAAATAGTAATTTGTTGACAACCGATAAGGTGATGGTTAAGAGTGATGCAACCCACGTTCTATCCTAGATAAGTAATGTAAACAATCATCTATAGAAATAGAGTCATATATGTGTGTGTGTGTGTGTGTGTGTGTGTGTTGATAAAAATGAAAGAAAAACTCAATTCGCTCCATAATTTTAGAAAACAAAATGTTGAAGTTCAAAAAACTATCAAAATCCCTAATTTAGTTTTTTTATATAAAAAAAAAAACAAAAGAAAACGTAAAATCTCACTATTACCCAAAACCTTACTATTCTCCCCTTCTGTCTCTCACACCAACAACCCATTTTCCGCCCGTCTCTCACAACCAACACATCCTTCCTCTAATTCTTTATGCTCTCTCATTTCTTAATGCTATTCACTTTTCTTGATCAACTACTTAGAATCAAGTATTTATTTTTCAAGCCCCCCATTTGCTCTTAAGATTGACGAAAAAAATTATTTGCTTTCAATATTGTTGAATAAATTCATTAAGCTCCCATTTGTGAGTCATTCTACAATTGTCTTCCATAAATTATTAGTTTCTTTTGTTCCTTCAATTAATTCAATAGTGATTTCTCATTCATATTATTAGTTGTATGCTTTATTTCCATTTTTACTTGTTTAATTTCATTAATGTTAGTCTAAATTATTTGACAAGTATCTTCATGAATAGTGTTTTATGAAAAATATGATTAGTTACTTCAAATTCCTTCCTTAGTGGCCACAAAGTGGTAAATTCATTTGTTGGTAGTTCAAAAGGCGAAGTATTATTTATTTGAAATTGTTCTAGAAGAAGATACAATTCTCTAACAATGTCCTCTCTTAAAAACCAAGGAGGAGTTGTTGAATATCAAAATATTAGAGTTCAAGAATGGTCGATCTATACGAGAAGTGGCCAACTAGATTGTATAGAGAAGATTTTAAAGGTGTCAAAGGATATACATATAGAGATTAAGGAAGTTATGTGTTCATGACTCTAACGCGAGTGAACTGGATTCTTGTGGATATAATTCCTCTGTTGTGCAAGTGGCATCATTTGAAGAATGACCATAGTGGATAGAACAAATCTGTAGGTAGCATGTTGTCAAATAGAGCAAAAATAAGAGTAAAAATTGGAAAAAGACTTAGTTCTTTTTTAAGTTTCTTATGGTTTGTGATGAAAGATTGAGGGTGGTTTTGTGGCTGGAATGTTGTGGTAGGCATTTGCTTGCGATTAATGGCTTAGGTCACATAAGCTACTTGTATTAATGCCACTATGGTGGTCTCCTTAATCGTTTGTGTTTCAAAAAATGGTAGGGGGATTAATGAGATTCTTTAAATTATTGTATATAGAGATAGTGGGGATGTGAGGTCCTTGGTCTTTCTTGGAGAGGACCACTGATTGGGAGATTCGAACAAATTTTAATCTTGGTTTGGCTTACTTGTTGCATGGTGATGGTACTAGTTTGTAGTATAGGGATGGTATTGGGCTAGTGCGAGAAGATCGTGCAGCTGGCCAATACTTAGGGTGGTTGCTAGTTATTTATGCGATTCAAGGGCTTGGATTTGTCCATTTGCTAGGGGCAGCTAAGGGATTTGGTTTGAGATTATATAGTTGATCATTGGCTGATAATAGACAGTTTCCTCTAATGCCAGCACAACAATTTGACATTAGTCTTTGTATCATTGGCCAATAGTCTCTTGCTTCCATTTCTTGACACAAAGGTTGATTGCAATGGTTCATTTACAATATTAATGAATGCATTTCTGCTTATATCTATCTATCTATACACACACACACACACACACACACACACACACACACACACACACACACACACACACACACACACACACATGCACACACACACACGCACGCAGGCACACACACATATATATAAACAATAGCCTTATATGTTAAGTATCCCCATAATGCATATTCAACACCATGCTTCTTTAAATCGTCAGGTAAACACTTATCTACACCTTAGGCTTATTTTTGCAGTGTCAAAATCCTTCAAACCTAGTGTTTTTTGCATTACATAGTCTTAATCAACAATCTTCTATTGCGGTAGAGTACGTAAAATAGACATGACTTCCTACTGTATATAGACTCCAAATATTCTTCCAAGAGTGTGTGATCTGTTGTCCACGTTTAGTATCTCTGCAGATTGAAGCTTCACACTTGTAATTCCTATTCCCTAAACAATGCACATAATGTGTACAATTCAGTGTCATTCATTCTCAGTTTAGAAATATTTTTTTGCTGTATAATAATCCACTGCACTATTACTATCCCAGAAATGTCTAATGGTATTAATGTTCTAGTCTCTCATGTGCAATGGGCCACATTTTGTTACACCTCCTACATCTTCATTTGCCTCATATTGGATGTTTCAAATGGAGACCATTCTTCCAACACAATTTATATGCACTTACGAAATATCAATCTGCAAAAGCAACTTGTTCATACTAACCAAGCAAGAGCAAAAATAGAAAATGGGACATTGACATAATCTAATTATGTGTTATTTTATTCTAATTGATTAACAATGGGAGCATGTCCCGCCCAGTTTGAAGCAAAAAAATACTATCTTTAAACAAATTGTAGTTATTTAGAAAATCGAAAGATTTTATGTCATAGAGTTTGCAGGTATTTTAAGGTATTTTGTGCTTGCTAGAGTATCTTACATCTTTGTAATGCACATCCTTGACAATGTATTATGAATGAAACTAAGGACCAATGTGGATAATATGCTGGTTTGGTTTGCTTATATGATTCATGATCTAACATTGATGGATTAGAATCCATAAGGATGTTGGATGGCTAAAATTATGAACTAACATTTGCATGGTATTTTATAGGTAAAAATGATTGAAATGCAGTAAACGATTTAATTGTTTCTAACAGACGTATATTATTTGAAGTCACTTTTGGTCTCCTATCAACATAAGTTAATCAAGAAAGAAAAATAAAAACAATTCACTTGTGCATATAAGTTGAGTTATCAAATAACTAGGTCGACTTAGTGTCACAAATCTATATAAGTCTGAAAACAATCTTCTATGCCATGACTAGTTGGAGTTTTGGAGCCATAAATAGACTTTTTACCTCTACAATACACATGTATTAAAAACCTAATCCTTGTGGGTCATGAAAGAGTTATAACTTACATATTAAAAAGCCTATTACCTGTTAGAGATTAAGAGAGAAACATACATAAAGTCGTAATTGTTAGATCTTTCATATTCATTGTAAGTATTGATTTAAATACGTTATGATAAAATTATTTCCTATACTCTTATATATAAGAAGAGTCTAGTGAGTTTGCACTGTAATAACAATAAAAAAATGGTAATAATTACTAGCATATGGTAAAAGTCTACTGGTATAAAGATACTTGTTTTACATATTTTAATTTCCTTGATTTTTTTAAAATCTTTAAGGTTATGATTCTAGTCCTCCAAGAAACAAAGGGAAAAAAATATGGACAACTAAGTTACACTAAGAATATGATAGAAGCCTAATTAATAGTTAGAAATTATAAAAGTTGTAAATGTATGCAACTTAAAAAGCTACACATTTATTACAAAAAGGTTAAAGGAATATATAAAATTATTTTTTATGACAAAATTATTTTAGGCAAAACTCCAGGTTGTTAGTGCAACTCCCATTACAAACATGGTGTATAATTTAATAATAATGTTGTATATAATTTCAAAATTTATTATATAATATTATATAATAAAAGTGTCTTACATAATTCCCAAACATATTATGTAATACAATAAAATTTCATATGTAATTCTTAGACATTTCCTATAATTCATTACAATTGTTTATATATAATTCATATATAATTCAAGAACATGTCATATAATAAAAAAAAATACATCGTATATAATTTTTAAATTTATTATATAATTCAATTAAAAATATCATATATGAGATATTTCTAGAATTATAATACTTACCAAAAATATATATGACATTTAAAAATTATAAATTTAAATCTCATAAAATTATTACCTAGAAAAAAATATCACAATTTGATAATATTATATGATTGTTTAATTATATAAGATGAAAAATATTTTTTTTAAAAACCTACTCAATTATAATGAAAATTTTCAATATCACATCCAAATTGTAAATGAGCATTACTCGATATAGTCTTTGACATGCTATTTTTGTTTCATAATTTTAAATTTTTTTTTAAGATGATAAGTCATTATTTTCAAAATTCTTCATAAATACAAATTAAGAACAATGCTTCTAAGAATTTGATTGAAACAAATTTCAAATACATAATTAGAAAGCAAAGAACTTGACGATAAAAAACATGCTTAGGGATCCATTGGTGAATTCAAAATGTCACCCAATAACTGTAATTGGGCAATGAACTTATGTGCCAAAAGGGCATTTTTTTTGTTGAAGAATGAATATCTTATAGGTTCAAAATATTTAGATGGAAATTTTAGACCTTTAAATGATTAATTATATTTTAAATATATTTTATTGTATACCATAAAGTTTTAATTAAATAATTTTATTAAATTACATGTTTATTGTATATGTTATGTATATATTATACAAATATAAATATATATTTAAATCATATGTCGTATTCTATATAACATGATATATAACAATATAAGATGTCGTGTTGTTTTAATATCTTTCTTACCTTTTGTCCTTTTATTCATATAAGTATTACAGTAATAAAATCTTCATAACTTAGAGTCCACAAATTATAAGTTTTAATGAAAATATTAAAAACAAATTGATACGATATTTTAATGAAAATATTAAAAACAAATTGATACGATATTTTAATAAAATTATATGACACTTTACAGAAAATACACTTTTAGAAAATTACATAACTTTTGACAAAGATAATACATTGAAGAAAGAATAATACAATACCTTATAAATTAAATTCAACACCACATAATATGTAATTCCCAAACCTTTAAATTACCACAAAGATTTTTAATAAATTAAGTTGTTGTAAATGTCTGGATATTAGTATATATATAGTTTTAAAAATAAACATACAATTTTTTCAGTTTACATAATAATTATCATTCTTGAATTTCAATAATATAGTAATTATGTACTAGTTTGTGAAAATTATATTTCATTTTATTATAATTATTCATTTGACATTATTTATTCTTTAGTCTAATTAATGTTTCTTTATATTAAGTGTTTTTAAACCTTAATAATATAAAAATTTATTATAATCTTTGGTTGGCTCAACCATGAATAAAAAATAAAATAAAATGAATACAATACTTTTTTATATTGCCCATTATTCTTTTACCATTTTCCCTTTTTTCTTTAAAAAATAAAAAAAGCAAAAATGCTAATTGGTAGAATTTTTTAGGGGCATGTGCATGTGCCCTTGCAACTTAATAATTTTTCCATTTAAAATATATGTCATACACAACAATGCCTTATATCTCCTTCATTATCATTTTATGTTTAACTAAAATCAAAATAAGACAAAAAAAATCATATATTTATAATAACACTAAATTAACATATAAATCAATCAAATAGATAATAATAATAATCAAACATACAATTTAATTATATTTAATAAGTGAACCTAAACTTTGAGACCACTATTAAGAATGCAAAGATATTTTTTAAATAAATATACAACAGAAATAAAAATTTAAAATTTTAATTTTTAAGAACTAATCAATTGTTTATTAAATATAATTATAATTTTGTATAAAAGATGGAATCATTTTTGAAATAATTTTCAATTTTTCTTCTCTTTTAAACCTATCAATGGATCATCGCAAAACACCACTATCCAAGTTTTCAACTTTTAACAATAATCTACATAGATAACAAGAAGCAAATAGACAAGAAAGAAGCAACCTTTATAACCTAAAACCCTTTTAGGTAAAGAGAAAAAAGGCTAGTATTTTTAATGTGTTAGGCATATGGTGGCAAGCCATAAAGTGTGGCATTTATAAGGATTCTAAGTCTTAAATTTTGTTAAAGGAAGAAGTGTCAATTTTCAATAAATTTCACTTTAGTCCATGTAATTTCAAATATCATATATTTGATCCCAAAGTTTCTTAATCTTTTCAATCAAGTAAACTTGATCTCCAGTTGATATTTTCTTAAATGTCCTTATATATGACCCATTAAGATCTAAATATGTTGGCAATAAATATGATTTATAATTCTAAGGAATTAGATAAATTAAACTCATTTAATATATTTTTAATTCTCTAATTAATCAATTTATATTCATTAATCAAAATTGATGTTGACCTATGTACCATGATCACCTAAACATTAGGACTATCAAAGTGATTTGACTAATCCCTTTAGTGCATAGTCTCTTAATGTAATTCAATCCTTATAGCATAATAATATTCCAATTAGACATAAAGCACAAAATTAGTGTTTACTTTTTATTATTTAATTATATTAATTCTTGAACATTAATATGGTTATTGATTCCATGGATGAGATCGTAATTCCTTACAAATCATCATTTCATCTTACATAAGGGTTTCTTAAATTAATATACATTAAGAACAAACGAAATGTTCTCCACTAATTACTTCAAAGTGATGAATTCTTTATTGATAACTCAATTATCTCCATATAGTTCATGGTATGACCAACTTTCACCCCTACAAGCAATCCTTAAGTAGGAAAACCTAGAAGTGAGCTCAAAGCATACTAATTCTTATGAGAGACACCTTGGTGATCTCAAATCTAATGATGACTTCAATAACCATCACATTAGAAATTTCATTGACATATATGTAATGTTTTATTTAGGAATTCTTATAATAGTTCAATTCAATGAATTTGTTCAACTAACAAGTATTTGTATGTTTGTTTAAGTATCTTTATACTTCAATCTATACGATCAACTATTTTTTCATAAGGAAAAAACATAACCTTGTCTTGACGTTGCATTAACCATGAATATTTAGGAATAATATTTAGATGTAATAGGTATCTCATAATTTTGAACTCATGATAATTAACTTTACAAAGTAGATTTATTTCATAGACTTTATCTTTACAGTTTATTGATGATGATATCATATATGTATCAAATATGTATTCATAATAGTAATCAACTTATTAGCTATTAGGGCATACTTGAACACACTATGCCTCATAGGGATATGGTTATGGATGTCTAACACACACACACTTATCTACCCTAAGGCCTTATTATGACCATGGTTAGTGTCATGACCACGAATTTTTTCAAAAGGAAAACCCCAAATGGGTCTAGCTCTGCAAGGCCTAGTTATAACATGCTTACGATTGTTCTTATTACTGTTCTTTTGCCTATCATTCAAAAGGATAAAAGCTATCCACCTTAAGGTCCTTGTACTCATAAGCATTACAATAGTAGTACTTACACTTTGTGTAAGATAGTAGGGACTAAAGACAACCTTCAAACGGATTATTGTATTCTCAAATGGTACAAACTGTTAGCCTTAATACAATATGAGAAAGCATGTTCTCCTCCTTTAAGATATGTGTCATTCTTTTCCAACAATTTGTAGAGAGTTAAGGTTTTTATGCATCTCTCTCTTAGGCAACACACACACACACAATAGTTGATAATAATTAACAAGTCTATTTACTTTACTTGTTTACAGTTGACTAAAGATGATTGCATCAATGTTAGTGAATTAATATGCTTTATACCCCTTATGAGCAGCTTTTAAGTTGACCTACATCAGTTAGAACCACATAAGAATCTTAAACCCAAGCTTAAAATGCTTAAAGGTTAGATGTCTACCTTTAAGGATGTTAAACAATAATTCTTCTTCATACAATTAGGTGATTCTAAACATTTTGACATCTAAAAAATGGCAAATAAAGTGCATATTGATCAAACAAGAGGATGTTCTTAATTCTTAAGGTTGCATTACCTTTCAAGTAAGCAAAAGTACATGTAGTTTTCAAAATAGGGGTCAACAAGTTTCTCTTCTTATTGTCAAACTTAAACATGATAGGCCATTAGCTTTCCAACATGCTTTAAGCTTTATAATAATATTGTTTAATATCCAAATTTCACTAACACTCTAATTATCTTCATGTAGGCATGGATTTCAGCCAAATGATGGAGTACGAGTGCAAATGTGGTAGCATGACTATGAACACTAATTCTACAAAAAACGAGCATCTCTCAGTTACCATTACCATGACTTCCTATTACAAGACTACTAGGACTCTTTGACTTCGATGCATATCATGTGTCAACTTCCCCTTCATTTGTAATGGGTACTTAATCGATTCCCCCTTTAGTTAATGTGTGAGCTTTTAATGTCTCTCTACTTGTTGAGAAGGTGTCATATCCTCCTTTTTTTTTTTTAAATTTTTGTCTCAAGTCATTCTCTAAAAAAATTTTTAACCTTTAATTTATGGTTAAATTTTCTCCTATATAAAAATCAAAATGGAATTTGACAAAATTAAAGAACTGTAGCCTTATCTCTTAGTTTTTGTTTTTTCTATAAGAATCTCTTAATTTAGACTTTTGGAGCAAAAGTTATATTTAAAATACCAAATAATACTCAATTAGTTACAAGACAAAATTTTGCTTGGATTTGGTTTCTTAATTGTGATATGATTCCTTCTTAAGAAAAACTCCAAATCTTAGAGGAATGCATTTTTTTTATTCTCTAATTGTCATTATGCTCCTCGATCAATATTCCTTCCTTTTTGTGACCCAAATTAATTTTGAGTATTCACATTGCTCCTCCCCTACAAAAGAAAGTAAAAATATGTAAAATCTACATAAAACTGAATTTAAATAGGAACAATAACAAAAAATTAAGATCAAAATTAGATAAAAATAAATATCAAATTAGACCTAATCAATAAATTAATGAAAGTACATGCAAAGGCTAGTGGAATTTTAGGCATGTGGAATGGGAAGTTCCATCCAATTACTTAAGCTTATAGCTACCTCAAACAACTTGCTTAGCAATCCAATAGGGTTTTTTCCATTTAGGTAGAAGCTCGTTAGTCCTCTTGCCATTTTTAATATCTGCCCATTGCCTTAAGACAAGGTCTTCCTTGTCAAGAAGTCATTACTTTACTCTTTTGCCATGATATTGAGCCATATTTATAGTCATTAGAATAAAGTCTTGCTTACATATTTCATCTAAGGAGTCTAGATTATACCGAAGCTCTTAGTTATTGGTTTCTTTGTTAATGTATTGTTGCCTATGGCTAGGCTTCCCTAGCTCTATGAGACCATTGCCTTTGCACCAAACACAAGTTCAAAGTTTCACATATTAAGGACATGAGATCAAACTATCATCCAAATGGTTTAAATGAGTGCTCAATTTATGGTTTTGTTTAATAATGATCCTCATTCTTATATTGCAAACTTTTTTGAAATTTGTGATACTTTTAAGTATAATGGTGTGAGTTATGATGCTATTAGGCTTAGATTGCTTTCTTTTTCTTTGTGTGATAAAACAAAGGGTTGGCTTAGCTCTCTTCCTACTAGATTCATTACTACTTAGGCTGCTATGAAATAAAAATTTTTGGCTAAATTTTTCTTTTTTTCTAAAATGACTAAAATGAGTAATGATACAACTACTTTTACAAAATTTGATAATGAGTCATGGAAAAGATTTCTAGATTTTCTTAAGAAGTGTCTTCATCATGGTTTACCAATATGGCTTCAAATTCAAGCTATTCATAATGGTTTATACCCTCCTAATCATTTTATGTTTAATATAGCTATAAAGTTACCATTATGAGAAAGATACCAAAAGAAGCCTAAGATCTTTTAAAGAGATGGCTTCAATAATTACTAATAGGGTAAGGAAATAATTACTAAAAAGGGAGCTAGTTTAAAAAATGTTGATTCTTTTACTACTTTGCACAAATTGACTCTCTAGATAAAAAAAAGTTTAATAGTCTAAGAGCATTATCAATGAGTATTTCATCTAAAGTGTTATGCGAATTTTGTGGTCAAGTGTAGAATGTCAAGTAAAAATCATTTTTCTTCTAGTTTTCTGTTTTTTTTATAAGCATGCTTATTTTTTCTCATGGTGGTAGCACTAACTTAAATCCTCACTCCAATACTTCCAATCCATTATGGAAGGGTTATCTTAACTTTTCATTGACAAATAATCAAACTAAAGCACCTCCAGGGTTTCAACAAGAGAGGAAGTAGGATAATAGTGCCAAAATTAGGTTCCAAAGTTAAGAGGCATCTAATAGGAATTTAGAAGTTCAAGTCAGACAACTTGTTAGTTTTGTTTTGGAAAGAACTCAAGGAGTTTTACCTAGTAGTACCAAAAAGAATTTGAGGGAGCAAGTGAAAGCCATCACTTTAAGAAGTGGTAAGCAAAGAGTAGAAAATAAAAAAGAGAGTGAAGAAGGTCGTGACCTAGGAGAGAAGACACCCTAAACCTATGAGCATTAAAAAGGAGAGAAATAGTAGGTTCGAGTTATGGATTGAGGAAAAAATGATGATGGTGATAAGGAACAAATCTAGAAAGCTTCTTTAAGACCCAAATGTTAAACCTTAGAAGTATAAAATTCCTTTTCCTCAAAGATTATTACAAGCTAAATTGAATAAGAAATTTGCTAAATTTTTAAAAGTGCTTAAAAAGTTGCATATTAACATTCCTCTTCTTAATGCTATTTCATAGATGTCGAGTTATGCAAAATTCTTACAAGAGATCCTAACAAACAAAAGGAAATTATAGTAGTTTGAGATGGTGAAATTGAGTTAAGAATGTTCTGCAGTTGTTCAAAACAAGCCACTTCCTAAATTGAAGGATCAATGGAGTTTTTCTATACCTTGCATTATTGGTGGTGTTATTTGTGATAAAGCCTTGTGTGATTTAGGTGTAAGTATTAATCTCATGCCTTTTGATCCTTTTAGGAAGCTTAGATTAGGAAAAGTTTTACTTACCACCATTTCTCTTCAATTGGGGAATAAGAACATACAATATCCAAAAGGAATGGTGCATAATGTCTCAATAAATTTTGACAAATTCATTTTCTTGGTGGATTTCATTGTACTTGATACGAAAAAGAGATTTTAAGCTACCTTTACTTCTAAGAAAACCATTCCTTATTACTAGGAGAGTTCTCATTGACGTGCAACAAAGAAACCTTAGTCGTAGAATACATGATGAAGAGATGGTTTTTAATGTATTTAAGACCACGAAATGTCCTTCTAACGATGAAAGGAAGGTTTTAAGTGTTAATGCTATGGATGATATAATAGATAGACATTTTAATATTTTTATGTTAGATGATTCTATTGAAAATTATATTACTAATGCCTTATATGGGCAAAATGGATTTTTAAGAGAGGAAAGCATGAAGGTCATGCCATACATAGAAGAAAACTACAATGGACCACTCTTTAGAGGAGAAAAATTTCTAACTTTAGGTCTTTCATCTTCTTTGAAGTCAAGTCATTCATTGAAGAGCTTCCTATTCTTAAATTAAAATCACCTCCTTCTCATTTGAAGGATGCTTATTTAGAAAATTCATCTACCCTACCTATTATTATGTCTTCTTCCTTAACAGGTATTAAGGAGGGGAAGCTCTTAAGGGTTCTTTAAGAGAATAAAAGGGCTATTGAGTGGAGCACAACAAATATTAGAGGAATCAGTCCTTTAGTATGCATGCACAAAATTTTGATGGAAGATGGATTCAAATCTAAGGTTCAACTACAAAGATGGCTCAATCCTAATACGCAAGAGGTAGTGAAAAAGGAGGTAATCAAGTGGTTAAAAGCTAGTATTATTTTCTTATCTCTAGTGGTCCCTAGATTAGTCCTATTCAAATAATACCTAAGAAATGTGGGACAACGTTAGTAAAGAATGAGCATGATGAATTGATTCTTAAAAGGACAATAAGAAGATGAATGTGGAAAGACTATAGAAAGCTTAATGAAGCTATTAGAAAAAACCTCTTCCTTTTTCCTTTTCTAGATGGTTATTTAACCTATCACCAAATACCTATTACACATGAGGATCCAAAGAAAGCAACATTTACTTGTCTACATGGTACTTTTGAATTTAGAAGGATGCCATTTAGGTTATATAATGCTTCAACTATTTTTCAAAGACGCATGATGTCCTTGTTTTCTAATTTTGTTCATAATTTCATGGAAATATTAATGGATGAGTTTTCTATACTTAGATCTTCATTCAATGCAAGCTTTCATAATTTTTCTATGATGCTTAAGTGATATGAAAAGACTAGACTTGTATTGAATTAGGTATAATGTCATTTTATGGTTAACGAAGGTATTAGTTCTATACCATAAAGTGTCTAATAAGGGAGTTAAAGTAGATAAAGAAAAAATAAAATTAATTGAAAAACCTTTTCCTCCCAAATCAATTAAGGATGTTAGAGATTTTCTTGTTCATATAGGATTTTATAGGAGATTGATAAAGATTTTTCTAAAATAGCTAGTTTTTTTACTAATCTTTTGGTTAAAGATGTAACTTTTGTGTTTAACAATGATTGTATGTGTGCTTTTAATTTGTTGAAAAGGAAATTAGTGATTGCTCCCATTATTGTCACACCTTAGGTGTAGTTCTAAGACAAAGGAAAGAAAAGAAATTTTATATCATTTATTATGCAAGTAGAACAATGGATAATGCTTAAAAGAATTATACAACTATTAAAAAATTAAAAAAAAATTGCTTGCAATGGTGTTTGGTTTTGAAAAGTTTAGATCTTATCTAATTTTGTCCAAGTGGATTGTTTGCACTAATCATTTTGCACTTAAATAATTGCTTTCCAAAAATAACACTAAACCAAGGTTGCTTAGATGGATTTTTTTGTTGCAAGAATTTGACCTATAAATTAGGGATAAAAAGGGAATTAAGAGCTTGGTAGATGATCGTTTGTCTAAATTAGATGGCGACCATATGGGGAGTATGAATGACCAAACTCTACATGATTTTTAGATAAGTAATTGTTTTTAGCATTTTTGTATGTTATTTCTTTGTCATGGTATGTAGACTTTGTTAATTATCTTGTGAGCGATGTTTTGCCTCCTAACCTTTCTTTTCAACAAAGAAAGAAGGTTTTTTTTTTTTTATGTAAGGCATTATTTGTGGGAGGAGCCATTTCTTTACAAGATATATAAAGATGGAATGACTAAACAACGTTTACTAAAAGAAGAAGTTGGGTGTCATTCTTGGTTTTCCCATGACAAGGAAGTAATGATCACTTTAGCGCTTCTAAAACAACAACTAAGGTTTTACAATGTGAATTTTATTGGCCTACTTTATTTAAGGATGTCTATGCTTATGTGATTGAATATAATCAATCTTAAATGTCTAGTAATATTTCTAAAAGGAATAAAATACCTTTAAGCATTATTCTTGAGTGTGATATATTTGATGTTTGGGGCATAAATTTCAAGGGCCCTTTTCCTACATTGTTTCATAATGAGTATATTGTTATTGTTATGGATTATATGAGCAAGTGAGTAGAGGATATTAGGGGTCTTACTAATGACTATAAGATGGTTATCTAGTTTTTAAAGAAAAATATTTTTACTAGATTTGGCACGCCTAGGTATATCATTAGTGATGGAGGAAAAAACTTTTATAATAAGCAATTTGAGAATATTTTGATAAAATTTGGTGTTATCCATAAGATTGCTAGTCCTTATCATCCTTAAGCAAGTAGACAAGTTAAAGTGTCCAATAGGAAATTGAAGAGAATTTTGGAAAAGACTACTAGCTTATCTAGGAATGATTGGTCACTTAAGTTGGATGATACACTTTGGGCTTATAAGAAGACTTACAAAACTCCTATTGATATGTCTCCTTATTGATTGGTCTTTGGTAATGTTTGTCATCTTTTTGTTGAGTTGGAACATAAGTCATACTGGACTATAAAGTTTCTTAACTTTGATTTACAATCTACAATCCAGCAACGAAGATTTTAATTGAATGAATTGGAAGAATTATGGAACGAAACTTATAAGAGTGCTAGAATTTAAAAAGAAAGGAATTAAGGTATGGCATGATATAGATATTAAAAAGAGGAAATTTTAAGATGGTGACAAAGTTGTTCTCTTTAATTCTAAATTGCAACTCTTGCCTAGTAAGTTAAGATCAAGATGGAGTGGTCCCTTTGTGGTGACCAAGGTAAAATTTCCCTATAGAGTAATTAAAGTTTTTTGATGAAACTGAGGGGACTTTTAAGGTTAATAGGCATCATTTAAAGCATTACAATGAAGATAGTCCTTTTCCTAAGTATCAATCTACCCTTCTTTTGAAGGATCCTTGAGAATTGAGATGTGATAGCCACTTAAGCTACTGAAATTGAAGCTGTCAAACTTCGATGGTGAGAATCCACGCGCATAGTTGAGGAAGTGTAATTGTTATTTTCAGTACTACAACGTGACAGAGGAAAGGCTAGAAACTGTGGCCATGCACATGGATCCATCACAATCAAACACTATTAAGGAGTTTTATAAGTTACGACAGATAATAGGAGTGAGAGTATACTAGGAGTGTTTTTAGGAGCTCCATTACTTATTGCTAGTTAGAAATCCCTTGCTTACTGAACCATTTTTCATTTTAAGCTTTCTCAGTGAGCTTGACGATGGCATTCAACTAGTGGTGAAGATGCTCTAGCTAGCCACACTTAATTAGGCCTTCGAGTTTACAATTCTGCAGGAAGTAGCCATGAGTGTTGTTGGAAAAAAGGGAAAACATAGTACTTTAAACAGAGTAGCCGAGCCACAAATGAATGCTGCCACTAAGGGAATTCAAGACCTATCGAAAGGAACCTCAAATTGTTTGTCATGGGATGAATTGAAGAGAGTCAGAATGTGCTATTGATATGGGGACAAGTATACACATGGTCATCAATGCTCTCGAAAGCTATTTGATGCACTGTAAGGTGAGGAGGTTAAGCATGACACCTCGACGGTCAATCAGCCACCATTTTGGGATTATTAAGTCCTTGAGAACAAGGACGATTTTGGATCAGGGAGGGTGTTTGGATCCATACCCTAAGTCCATTATCAGTGATAAAGGTAGTCTAATAGTATAGAATAACAGGTTGGTTAATATGTAACGAGAGTCTACTAAAAGTCTATATATATAGGTACTATTACATAGGAGGTAGGTAGACAATGAATTAATTCAAAAACTCTATTTCCTCCATTCAATTGCTTTATCTCTTTCTCTTTATCCTTCTTTCCTTTTCTCTAAACTCTATTTTCTTCTCTCGATTACTTTCTCTCTTTCTCTCCCTTTCTCTCTTTCTTCTTTCTCACACAATCAATTCATGGATTCCATTCCTTTATGATCATAATAAATTAGTATCAAAGCACCGACCTTAGGTGTCACTCCGACTTTGGGTAGGAAGCATAATTTGAATATGGTAAAGAACATGAGACTCAAAGTGGTGGATGAGCAACTCCAATGATATAAGTAGTTGATACAGTTACTAGTTGAGAAGTTTTAACCATTGGAGTCTTTACCTGACCAAGTACCAGTACTAGAGATACAACTTGTTGAGAGTGTCTGGGCAAAAACTAAAACTGTAATGCAGCAAATGGTAGAGACTCTCACCACGCAAGTACCTATTCGATACACGAACAAGGAAAGGGTGGTGGGAATGCCTGATAACTTTACGGAGTAAGGTATCCTTCCGTCTCTTAGAATTTAGCCCTTAGACTCAAGCAAAGGAAGTTTTGCTAAGGGATTGTCATGTGCTAGGAATTTGAGACCACCACCCAAGCCACTGAAACTAAAGTTACCACACTTCGATGGTAAGAATCCACATGCATGGTTGAGAAAGTGCAATCATTATTTTCAATACTATGACATGACAGAGGAAAGGTTAGAAATCGTGGTTATGCATATGGATCCATCACAGTCAGATGCCACTAAGGAGTTTTATAAGTTATGACAAATAACAGGAGTGAGAGCATGTCAAAAGTGTTTTGAGGAGCTCCACTACTTATTGCTAGTTGGACATCCCTCACTTGCTAAACCATTTTTCATTTCGAGCTTTCTCAGTGGGCTTGATAATAGGATTCGAGCATTGGTGAGGATGCTCCAGCCAACCACACTCGAGGAGACCTTTAAGTTTGAAGCCCTGCAGGAAGTAGCCATGAATGTTGCTAAAAAATAGGGAAAATAGAGTACTTTAAACAGAGTAGTTGAGCCACAAACAAATGCAATCACTAAGGGAATTTAGGACCTATCTAAAAGAACCTCAAATTGTTTGTTGTGGGATGAATTGAAGAACCTACTTATTGCTAGTTGGAAATCCCTCACTTATTGAACCATTTTCATTTTGAGCTTTCTCAATGGGCTTAATAATGGGATTCAACCAGTGGTGAGGATGCTCTAGCCAGCCACACTCAAGGAGGCCTTTGAATTTGTAACCCTGTAAGAAGTAGCCATGAGTGTTGCTGAAAAAAGGGGAAAACAGAGTATTCTGAATAAAGTAGTCAAGTCACAAACAAATGCAGGGGAATCTAGGACCTATTCAAAGGAACCTCAGACTATTTGTTGTGGGATGAATTAAAAAGAGTTAGAATGTGCTATTGATGCGAGGACTAGTATACACATGGCTATCAATGCTCTCGAAAGCTATTTCGTACACTGGAAGGTGAGGAGGTTGAGGGTGACACCCCACGGTCGCTTAGCCACCATTTAGGGATCATTAAGTCCTTAAGAACAAGGATGATTTCGGGCCAAGAAGGGTATTAAGATCCATACTTTAAGTCTATTACTAATGATGAGAGTAGTCTAATAGTATAAAATAATGGGTTGAGTAATATGTAATGAAAGCCTGCTAAAAGTCTATATATATAGATATTATTATATAGGAGGCGGGCAGATAATGAATTAATTAAAAAACCATATTTTTTTCGTTCAATTGCTTTATCTCTTTCTCTTTATCCTTCTTTCCTTTTCTCCAAACTTTATTTTCTTCTTTTGATTGCTTTCTCTCTCCTTCTCTTTTTCTTCTCTCATACAATTTATTCACGAATTTCATTCCTTTACGATCCTAACATGGCCCTTATGCATCTGGGCAACACTGTTGAAGAGTAGGGTCCTAGGGGGTGAAACCTAATGAAACATGACCCAATGACACAACCCTAAAAGCCTTTCTAGAAGAATTCTCAAATGTCTTTTCCAAGCTCACTACCCTTACTCCCCCATGTGCACATGATCCTAGGATCATTCTCAAGAAAGGAGCCTAGCCCATAAATGCATGGCCTTACAAAGCAACACTAGTCTGTTTGCTGCTTTCATCATTATGGTGGAAAGGAAGGATAATTGTTGGTGATTGTGCGTACATTACAAGGAACTGCACAATACCACTGTCAAAGACAAATTCCCCATTCCACTCATTGATCAACTGCTCAACGAATTGGGAGGAGCAATTCTATTTTCCAAAATTGATCTTTAATTGAGTTACCACCAAATTTGGATGCACCTAATTGACGTGCATAAGAAGACATTTAAAACTCACAATGGCCACTATGAATTTCTGGTTCTTTCATTCGCATTAACAAATGCTCCATTGACCTTTTAGGGCCTGATGAATGACATCTCTGGGCTGTTTCTTCAGAGTTTCATACTGGTTTTCTTGAACGATGTCCTGGTCTACAAAAAAAACTTAGGATGACCATCTTCTTCATCTGCGCCAAATCCTACAATTACTTTGGGAAAACAAGCTCTATGCAAAATAGAGCTAGTGTTTTTTGGCCCAAACAAAGGTCAAATATCTAGGCCATGTCATTTTAGTTGTCGGAGTGGTGACAGATTTCAAAAAGGTTAAAGCAGTTTTGAATTGGCCCCCTACTAATCTTCGACAACGACTCAGGTTCCTTGGCCTGACCAACAATTACAATCGATTTATTTGTGGTTATGCAAGAATCACCCATCCCTTGAATCAACTCCTTAAAAAGGATTCTTCCTGCACTTAGTCACTTGATGCCGATGATGCATTCTCACAGTTTGAGATGACTTGGGTCACCGCCCTTATTCTTGCCATGCCTAATTTCTTGCAAGAATTTACCATCGCAATGGACACTTCCGATACGAGTATGATGCATTCAATAAAGACATAGAGGACTACGTATGAGAATGTGACATGTGTCAATGTTGTAAATTCGATCCCTTTGCTTTTCCCAGGTTGTTACAACCACCTCCGATTCTAGGTGGTTTGTGGCAGGGTCTCACTGTGGACTTCATTGATCAGTTACCGTGAAGTATAGGAAAGGATACCGTTATAGAGGTTGTCGATTGATTCAATAGATATGCTCACTTCATCACCCAAACCCATTCATTCACTGCCAACACCATCGCCAAAGCCTTCACCGACAATGTTTTCAAACTACATAGATTACCAGAACAGATCATTGGCGATAAGGATTCGGTTTTTTTTAAGCCAATTCTAGCAAGGAATCTTCTGCTTTTAGGGTGTTTGAGTTAATTTCTACACCACTTATCACCCTCAAATTGACAATTAGACAAAAGTTATCAATCACTGTCTTGGGACGTACATGAGGTGTGCTACTAGTGCTTACCATCATCACTGGAGTTCTTGGCTATCACTCGTGGAATGGTGTTACATGAGTCACTTCCATTCCAGCATTCATATGACACCATTTTAACTCTTATAGGGCTACTTTGCTCCAATCCACCTCCCATGCATGCCAGGCAACTCGATTATTCCTTTAGTAAATCAGCAGCTTTATCTCAAGGAAGCCACCATCCATCTATTACAATACTACACCAAAGCACAAAACCCCATAAAGTAGTAATGTGACAGAAATCACTCGTAAAGAGAGTTTCAAGTAGGGGACTATGCCTTCCTCAAATTGCAACCATATCAACAGTACTTTTTGATGCATCGTCCCTACTAGAAATTGGTTACTAGGTTTTTGGGCTCATACCAAGTTCTTGCTAAGATAGGTAAGGTGGCCAATCATCTAACATTATCTCCCTAAGCTAAAATCTATTTCGTATTCTACATATCCTAGCTTAAGGTGAAGCTTAGTCCCACTCAAGACTTCACCCTTAAGTTGTCCCCTAAAATGTCAGACCTCTTGACCCAAGCCATTCCTCTAGCTATCTTGGATGACCAGATTGTTAAATACACCAACAGAGTAGTCATTTAGGTTTTAGTGCAGTAGTCTATGGGTGCCACTCCTACTTGGGAATACCCCTATGATCTTGAGAAGAAGTACCCTACCTGTACCTTTTAGGACAAGGGTGCTTAAGAGCGAAGGTTTTGATATGAAGAAAAATAAAAGTCAATGTGGAAGCTTTTGGTAGTTAAATGTTATAATGGTTATTCTAACAAAGTGTAGGAGGAGGAAAAATTGGGTTTCAATAGCAGGAACCATTTAAATTCTTCGTTGTTATGTTTTTTTTTTTTTTTTCAAATTTTATCCTTATTGAACTTCTAGAATACATAATGTAATTGATCTTAATCAGTATATAAACAAAAAGAAGGGCATATGCAATGTGTGTGATCTGTTATGCAATTCTTCAATCAATCAATACACTCTTCGTTCCTTTTCTATGCAACCACTTTTCTCTCTCCTAATCCTCTTGATTCTTTTCTCTCCCTTGCAAATCACCTTCTCCACGAGATTGATTGGGCTTGAGGTTGATTCTTCAATTCATTCAACTTCCTGCTTCATTATTCCCTAGATCTCTGAAGCTTTGGCATCAACATGTGGCCATAACCTATTTACCGCCTTATCCCAAGGCCAAATCTAAAGTTAAGACTCACACATCTTTAGCATCAAACTAAACAAACTGAAGCACAGCTCACCATCACACAAGCATAGTAAACCTTTTTCTTTTATTTTTATCCTTTTCTACTTTTTTTGAAGAAAAAAAGAACAAACAACTATTTATTTTAAATTTTTTTTTTAAAAAAAAAAACAAAAGGGAAAAGCCAAGGATGAGCAGCAATCCTCAACTTAATGCTTAGACCAAAAAAAAATTCTGGTACCTAAACCTATGAAAAATAGGTTTTCAATGCACTGAAACCTTAAAGGCTTCATGGAGATTTGAACGAGCTAAAGTTAAATCACATGGTAAATGGGTAGGAAACAAGGGAACCATTAGGTCCTAAATTATAATGTGACTTAAAGGTGAAAAGATAGGGAGTGGTAGAACCTAGTGGTCCACAGAGGGCAACAATGCAATTTAGAGTTGAGAGAGACATGTGAGTTGACTGAAAGTGTTAGGGGTTTTTTGAAGAAGAAAATTTATAAGAGCTTTAAAACATTGTCATTTCAACATCTGTGTGGCAACTCTCCTCTCTTCTTGAAACAGCGTCATTCTCACATTAAACAACATTGTTCTCTATGTTTTTATCACCTTGAATAGACTAATTGGATGGCCCAATTTGTAGCCCTTTTGTTGGATCCTTTCCTAACTTCTATTCATTCTCTAGACTAAAATTGATCCAGGGTCTTTCTTACCCTATAAATATTTATACATGTTTTTTTCTTGTCTCTAATAAATTGAAAATGAAATGGAGTTTGATGTAATCAAATTTTCTAAACCTTAATTTTGTGTGATTTGGTTATGTCCTTAAAATAGTAATGGAATAATTAAAAGACAAGTATTTTAAAGAATTTACTCATTTATAAAAATATATATATATAAAAATTAAAGTAACATAAATAAAAAGAAGAAATAATAGTCATGAAAATAGTAGTATAAAAAAACCATTTTCTTAAATTATTCACATTGATTGAAGAAAACTTATTAATACAAGTAAATGGTCCAATTAAAACTTAGATTCCAATACTTTCAAAAACAATAATAAATTTGCTTATTGCTCATTTTTAAAACTTAAAATATTTTAGAACTTGTGTCATAAAAGTAGAAATTCTAAAATTAAATCTTTAAAATTCCAAAATTTTAAGAACCTATCAATTGACCAAAGAATGCCCAAATGGGCAAGTAAGTGGTTCAATAACCATTTCAAATTAATTGTCCTTTTAAACTTTTATCTATAGATTAAATTAAAAATAACAATAACATAACCTCCTAAACAACCTTAAAATTCTTTAAATAAAATGAAACTTGAAAAATTTCTCTCCTTCTACAAATAGGTCTGTTTGATAATCATAACCCCTTCTCTATTTTTGGTGCAAAAGATCACTGTAAAAAAATATTTAAATACTTTCAAAAAATTCTTTAGAAAATCTTATTCTTATTACTAGTACGAAGAATCATTATAAAAAATATTTGAATACTTTCAAAAAAAATTTTAAGAATACCTTCCAAAGATTTTTAGAAAATCTTATTCCTATTTATAGTATAAAGAATCATTATAAAAAGTATCCGAATACTTTTAAAAACTATTTAAAAAATCTCATTCTCATTGTGGGTGTGAGGAATTATCATTAAACCTATCTTAGACACTTTATTGTAAGGAATCACTACAAAAAATATTCCAACATTCTCAAAACTTTCAAAGGGATCTTTGTTAAAAGTGTTTGACAACCCTAATGCCCCATTTGGACCACATATTCTCCATAAAAAAACTTCCCTTACACCCTAGTTTCCCCCTCCTATCTCATCAAAATATCAAAAACCCTAGTGTGCCCACGATGGAAAAATTAAAAGCCGCATGCAAGGAGAAAATAATAATAATAAAAGTCCAAGCAAGAAAAAGCATAGAAGTAAAAATGGATGAACAATAATACTATTACTTGCAACAAGCACTGGGGTTGATTACAACCTTCACTAAATATAATCATACACCTATGCTTTAAAAGATCATAATAAAGCTAACTAAGTCTTGTGAATTTAAAAACAAGGTTATCTTTTGAATCTTATTATAGTATTTCAATTTCATATAAAATGATTGGTAGTGACTTCAAATCTACTAGCAAGAATACCCAGGTCACCTTCAATGTTAGAAGTCTAGGTAGGTGCATCTCTTTCACATCCGTTATGTTCCTGTCATGGGTACACCGTGACTTGTACCCTTCTAAAGTATAATTTTTAAAACTTATGAGAAAGTACTTCAGTTTGGATTGTGGAGTGAATGAACTTCTGTGGTACAATTTTTAAAGATTCATGTATGATTAAGGGTACTGGACGTACCATTTTGAAATGTGTTTTAGTTGGATGGCATACAATTCGTGATGCTCGTCCTTGGTCAATAGTGTAATAAAGTGAACGTCATGTGAGCTCTCTCCCTAAAACTGGCACATGGGAATGTGAGATAGATGTTGCCAAAACTTTGACATTTTCTTCTTGTGGGCCATTCTTCTGTTATATTTAGACCTTTGGCATACAAAGGCTGACATGTTGTTTAATAGGTTGGCGTACAAATGTTGTGGAATGGCATACAATGTATCATACTTAACCTTGGTTTGGTAGCGCAACTCTGATGACAGTATTCGAATTCTCACCCCATAAATTCTAGATGTGGAAAATGTGACTGCAACCAACATCGGGTTTGTGAGCGGCTTACAATTTTTACATCTTTTACAAACATGGATTAGTATTCTCTACTGTGGCTGTGTATATTCTAGTAGAGAGGGTACATTATTGCAACTAAATGTAATTTGTCATGTAATGTAACAATATTCTAAAGACAATTTCTGAAACTTATGGGAAAGCACTTCAATTTTGGTTGTGGAAAGAGTGCACTCATACCATATAATGTTCCACGATTAACGTACAAACTTGTGGATCTCGGCGTACTATTTTGCTAGATGTACCGATTTGGTGGGATGACGTGCAATTTTATAATATTCGTTCTTAGGTTAGTAGTACAACAGAGTGAACACCATGCGAAGTCCCACTTAGGTTGTAGAGTGAGCGCTCTAGTGCTGTGCACTTTTTTAAAATTAGCTTATTCAGTATAGAGGTTGTGTAATATATGTCTTCTTAGATGTATAATTGTGATGGGATTTTATACAAGTTGTTACACTCGTCTTTCCATCTATAGTCCAACAAAGTGAACACCATGATAACTTAAAGTCCAACAAAGTGTCCTTCTTTAGTTCCCTCGCATAACAAAGAGGATCTTGCAGGATTCGCCCTTATGTATATTACAACATTACGTCGTGCTTGATCTGGCCTCACATTGAAATGTTTAGAGCTTTTTCAACTCTTGGAATAGTATAGATTGAAAGTGGCATACAAATTCTGATAGATGTGGTATATTTTTGGAACGTGGCATATAATAACTTCAAACTAGCGTAAAAGGTTTGTTTGGTGAACAAACCTTCGTTCCATAGTCGTCACTTATCCAATGGGCGGACCTTGTGACAGGGACCCACAGTGTACATTGTAGCCAAATGTCTGGTCGATTGACAAACTTATACATCAATTAGTTTTCCCAAACAGCTGTGAGGACCATTTGAGCCTTACCCTTGAAACCCTTATAGTGTTACGTTGTGGTTTAGTTTATCAACTATGCACACATCATTATCTTGGAATACAAGTTTATATACATAGCATACGAATAGTGAAAGATGACATGCAATATATATGAATCACGGTATACCAAAAGTCAAACTTGGGTTAAAGTGTTTGGTCGGTTGACAAATAATAATTCATTAGAGCTTGAGTTGTATTAGGAGTCCTATAGGAGATGCACCCTGCGAGCGGTATGGTAGAGCATTTGGTTTGTTACCACACACACCTTCCTTTCTATTCATTCAAAATTGGGAGTATTATGTGAGATGCACCCTGAAAGTAATAGACAAAAGTCGTCCCGGTGTAATTTAGCCCATATAATGGAGATAGGAGGTCGCACTTGTCATTTTTTCTTTAATACATCTTCAAATGTGGAATACTATTACTGGATTATGACATACATTATTTAGAGAGCGGCATACAAAAATTTGAAACTAGCATAAAATGTTCAATCAATATACAAAGTATTCTTTCTTTGCATTCTCCCGAAACCAAAAGAACTATACTAGGGCCAACCCCGAAATAACTAGAGTTCCATAATGTGGTTCGATTTAGCACACTTGAAATGTAGTATAAGAAATTGAAATTGGATAAAAATGTTTGGTTAGTTTACAAAGTATCTTTCAATAGCATTTTTGCAAAAATAGGAGAGTTGTGTAAGGGGCAACCCCAAAATAACCAGCGTACTACATTATGGTTCAAGTTAGCACACATCAAGCAATTGTAATATAGCACATAATTTTTTTTTCTTTTGGAATACAAATTTTTGAATATGACAAACTATTATTGAACTATGAGGATTGTATCAGGAGTAAAATAGAACATATTATCGTGAAATTGGAGTAAATGCTTAGTTAGTTGGGAAAGTATCCTTCCTAGCATTTGTTGGACTCATTGGTCCCTTCTTATGTGGATATATAACTCAAAATCTTTTATTTTAGTATCTTTAGGAGTTACAACCCAAAATAATTAAAGTAAATATAAATACATTTTTGGCTAGAAAACCTAGCTAGCCTAGTTATGAGAAAAAAAAAAAAGAGGTCGTCGAAAGAGAGAGAAAAGGAGGCCGCCAAATGAGAGGGAGGAAAATGCAATATTCTTTTATCTTACATTTAGAAAGGATATTGATGTCCGATCAAACTAAAACTTGGATAGTTGATAAAAGATGTTTGGTTCTTAATTCTGAATGGTGGAGATTGTGTTCTGAGCACAGTAAGTCCTGCTTCTCTTTAGTTTTTGTAAGTTTGTACTCTGAGCAATTTTTTGTATGCAATTTTGATCAACCATGTAATCAGAGGATTGTTTGTTATCTGATCAATTTGACTTTTGGTCAGTAGTTAGAGGACACATAAATCTTCTTTGTAGATGGTTGGATTAAGTTTTTGTGAATTGAAAGGGCAGGTTTTCCATTAAATTCGAGGTCTCTTAATTCTGCTAACTTTCTACTCTCTCATCTATGACAAAGTTGGTAAATCATATGGATGAATATTGATCCGTTGTCTGACTAAGTGAAAATTTAAATAGCTGGTAGGGGACATCTGGGAGTTCATTTTGAACGATTGGAGTATTTCCTTGAGCTCTACTTGTTGAGTTATAGTTGACAGTGCATGGTTGGCCTATTTTGCTCAACTCATTAGTCTCTCTTTTAGTCCAAATTGAATTTTGTTCAATTTGTTTAATGTAATTGAGGTTATGTACCTTTATTGTGCTCACTTGATTATAGTGGAGTTAACCTCTCACTCGGAGTGTCCCATGATTTTTTCTCTTTTGTGATTTGGAGGGGTTTTCTATGTAAAATTGGTGTGTTCCCTTGCGTGATTTATTTAGATTGCCATTTTTATTATTCAATCATCTCCTCACAGGTTCAAGCAAGTGGGAGAAGTTTCCTGGGCTATTTATACTCCGTTGCCCCCTTCTCCCATTAGAGTGGTATCAAAGTTAGGTTGGTGTATTTGACTCGTTTGAATGATAGAGTTGAATATGAATAAATTGGTTTGTTTGAATGACATGAATTATCATATTTGGAGGAGTAAAATGAAGGATCTCCTATTTGTAAAGAAGTTGCATTTGTCAGTGTTTGTTAGTATGAAACATAAGTCTAAGATTGATGAAGAATAAGAATTTGATCATGAACAAATTTTTGGTTTTATACGGCAATTTGTTAATGATAATGTTTATAATCATATTTGTAATGAAACATATGCACAAACTTTATGGAGCAAACTTGGGACTTTGTATACTTTAAAGTCTAGTAATAACAAGTTATTCTTGTTAAAGAAAATGATGCAATTAAGATATAATGAAGGGAGTTCAATTGTTGACCACTTGAATGACTTTCAGGGTCTCATTGATCAGTTATTAGGCATGGGCATTAAGTTTGATTATGAGATTCTTAAGCTATGGTTATTTGTTACCTTACCTGATTCTTGGGAGACTTTTCAAATTTCACTCACTAATTCTACCTCTGGTGGTATTTTATCATTGGAACTTGTAAAAAGTGGTGTGTTAAATAAAGAGATGGGAAGAAAATCTCAGGGTTCATCATCATCCAAATTAGAGGTTTTAATTATTGAAAAGAAGGGGAGAAGTCAAGGAAAAAGAAATGGTAAAAAGGGTAAAAGTAAGAGTCAGAGCAAGTTAAAATTTAAGTACAAAAATGTCCAGTGTCATTATTGTGGGAAAATGGGTCATATTCAGAAAAAGTGCTACAAGTGGAAGAGAGAAAATAAAGATGACAGTGATAAACATGAGAAGAAAAATGTGAGTAATGGTTATGTTGTTACTGCATCCACTTTTGATACTAGTGACCTTATTATTATTTGTGATAAAAATGTGATTAATCTAACATCTCATGAGACTAATTGGGTCATAGATAGTGATGCTTCTCTTCATGTTACTTCAAGAATGGAATTCTTCATAAGATATACTCTTAGTGACTTTAGAGTTTTGAAGATGGGTAATAACGACTTAGTAAAGATAATTGGCATTAGTGATATTTGCTTAAAGACTAGCAATGGAGTACAGTTGACATTAAGGGATGTTAGACATGTCCTTGATATCTATTTGAATTTAATTTTACCGGGAAAGTTAGATGATGAAGGTTTTTGCAGTACCTTTGGTGATGGCTAATGGAAGCTTACTAGTGGCTCCCTAGTTGTGGTACGAGGTAGGAAATGCTCTAGTCTATATCTCATATAAGCTACAATATTTAAAAATGTTGTAAATGCAGTAGAGAATGATAGTTCCATTAAATTATGGGATAACCAGCTTAGTCACATGAGTAAAAAGGGGATGAATTGTTTGGCAAGAAAGAACTAACTTCTAGACATAAAGAGTGCAATTTTAAAGAAGTGTCCTAACTGTTTTGTTAGGAAACAAAATAGAGTTACTTTTAAGAGTCACTCATCTTCAAGGAAATTGGAGTTGCTTGAATTGGTGCATTCTAATGTGTGTGGTCCTTTGAAGGTATGCTCACTTGGTATTGCTCTTTATTTTGTGACTCTTATTGATGATCACTCTAAGAAGCTTTGGGTTTATACTTTGAAGACTAAAGATCAAGTCTTTGATATATTTAAATAATTTCATGCCTTTATTAAGAGACAGACTGGTAAAAAGCTGAAATATATCCACACTAATAATAATGGTGAGTACAGTGGTCCATTTGACAAGTATTGCAGAAAGTATGAGATCAAACACTGAAGGACACCCCCTAAGACACCATAGTTGAATGGTTTAGTAGAAAGAATGAACAAAACATTGATTGAAAGGGTTAAATGTCTTCTTTCAAATGCAAAATTGCCTAAATCCTTTTAAAGTAAAGTCTTGAATACAGTGACACATGTAACTAACCTATCTCTTAGTGTTCCGCTATAAGGTGATGTTCCAGACAAAGTTTGGTTTGGTAAGGAAGTCTCTTATGACCATTTACAAGTTTTTGGCAGTAAGGCTTTTGTTCATGTCCCAAAAGATGAAATAGGGAAGTTAGATGTGAAGACTTAATAATGTATCTTTCTTGGTTATAGTGAAGATGACTTCAGGTACCGTTTATATGATCCACTTAAGAAAAAGCTTGTAAGGAGTAGTGATGTGTTTGTTGAGGATCAAAACATTGAAGACATTAAAAAGTTAACTCCTTAAGTTAATGATAATCTTGCCAATATTGTTCCACTTCCTCAGACAACTCTAAGTGATTCTGTTAATGTTCATGGCAATGTTTAAGAACATGATGAAAATGTTTAACAAGATCATAATATACAGGGTACAGGTGATATTGATGCTCCTATAAAAGTTTATCCGCACACACCCCTACCTCAATTTCAGCCATGGAGGTCCAATAGAATTTCAATGTCTTCCACTCGGTACTCTCCTAATGAGTTTGTAATGTTAATTGATGGGGGACAACCTGAGTGCTATAAAGAAGCAATTGAAAGTAAGCACAAGTAGCATTGGATAAATGCCCTGATCAATGAGATGAAATCCTTATATGATAACTTTACTTATAAGTCAGTAAAGTTACCTAAAGGTAAGAGGGCTTTGAAGAATCGGTGGATTTACAAAATAAAGTAAGAAGAAAATACTTTACGTCCATAATATACAGTTAGCTTGGTTGTCAAGGGATTCAATCAAAAGACATCGACTTTGAAGAGATCTTTTCACTAATGGTGAAAATGTCTTCTATTGGAGTTGTATTGAGTTTGGTTGCTAACCAGGACTTAATGATCAAGTAAATGGATGTGAAAACAGTTTTTCTCCATGGTGACTTGGAAGAAGAAATTTATATGGAACAACCACAGGGTTTTGAGGTGAAAGGAAAAAAGGATTATGTATGCAGGTTAATAAAAGCTTATATGGCTTGAAATAGGTTTCGAGACAATGATATAAGAAGTTTAAGTCCATTATAAGGGAGTCAAGCTATAAAAAGACTACTTCTAATTGTTATACTTTTGTTCAAAGATTCACTGATGATGATTTCATCATTTTATTACTTTATCTTAGTGATATGCTTATTATTGGTCATAACGCTTCTAGAATTGACAGAGTTGAAGTAAGAGTTAAGCAAAGAAGATCCTTGGTATGTCAATCACTTGGGATAGGAAAAAGAAAAGATTGTATCTGTCCCATAAGCTATATATTGAAAAGGTGTTTCAGAGGTTTAACATGGATAAGGCTAAAGTGGTAAGCACTCCTTTTGCTACACAATTTAAATTATCCATTAACCAATGTCTTTTCATAGAGAAAAAGAAGGAAGAGATGCAAAAAGTTCCTTTTGTATCAGCTGTGGGCAGTTTGATGTATGCAATGGTGTGCACAAGGCTTAATATAGCTCATGCAGTTGGCATAATTAGTTGATTCCTTTCAAATCCCAGTAAAAAGCATCGGAATGCAATGAAGTGGATAATGAGATATTTGCGAGACTCCACTAATTAAGACTTTGTTTTAGGAGTGATAAGTCTATTCTTACTGGATTTACATATTCAGATATGGTAGGTAACATTGACTTCAGAAAATTTATTTCAAGTTATGTGATTAGTTTTGCAGGGGCAGTGAGTTGGCAATCTCAATTGCAAAATTGTATTGCATTGTCCACTACAAAGGCAGAGTTTATTGTAATAACTAAAGTGTCTAAAGAGTTGCTTTGGATGAAAAAGTTTATGAAGGAATTTGGTTTTGAACAATCAAATTATGTGTTGTACTAAGATAGTCAGAGTGTCATCCATCTTGTTAAGAATCCAACTTTTCATATTAAGTCAAAATATATTGACGTGCAGTATCATTAGATACAAGATATTGTTGATTCTAAATAGTTGACACTTAAAAAAATTCATATAAATGATAATGTTGTTGTTATGATGACAAAGACATTATCAATATAGAAATTTGAACTGTATTGTGCATTGACTAAGATAGCCAATATCTCCACATAGTCGGAAGGAGGAGAATTGTTAGACTTATTGGTCCTTTCCTATGTGAATATATAGCCCAAAATCTTTTATTTTAGTATTTTTGGGGGCCATAACCCAAAATAATTAAAGTGGGTATAAATACCCTTTTTGGCTAGAAAACCTAGTCAGCCAGTTGTGGGGGAAAAAAAACAAAAAGATGCTGCTAAAAGAGAGAGAAGAAAAGAGGGAGGCCACCGAAAGAGAAAGAGGAAAAAAATAGTGTTCTTTGATCTTATATTTGAAAAGGATATTAGTATCCGATCAAACTAAAATTTGGATAGTTGATAGAGGATGTTTGGTTCTTAATTTTGAATGGTGGAGAGTGTGTTTTGAGCATAGTAAGTCCTGCTTCTCTTCAGTTTTCTTAGGTTTATACTTTAGGCGACGCAGTTTTGATCAACCATGTAATTAAAGGATTGTTTGTAGTCCAATTAAGTTGATTTTTGGTTAGTAGTTAGAGGACACATAAATCTTCTTTATGGATAGTTGGATTGAGTTTTTATGAACTGTAAGGGCAGGTTTTCCATTAGAATCAAGGCCTCTTAATTCTAGTAACTTTCTGTTTTCTCATTTATGGTAGAGTTGGTAAATTGTGTGAATGAATATTGATCAGTTGTCCGACTAGGCTGAAATTTGGATAGCTAATAGGGGACATCTGGGAGTTCATTTTGAATGGTTGGATTATTGTCTTGAGATTTACTTGTTAAGTTATAGTTGACAGCACATGGTTGGTTTGTTTTACTCAACTCATTAGTCTCTCTTTCAGTTCAATTGAATTTTGTTCAATTTGTTTGATGTAATTAAGGTTGAGTACCTCTATTGTACTCACTTGATTATAGTGGAGTTGACCTCTAACTTAGAATATCCCGTGATTTTTTCTCTTTTGTGATTTGGAGAGATTTTCTACATAAAATTGGTGTGTTATCTTGCATGATTTATTTGCATTATTATTTTTATTATTCAATCATCTCCTCATAAGTTCAAATAAGCGGAAGAAGTTTTATGAGCTATTTATATTCTATTACCCTATTCTCCTGTCAACATTCTCACGAAACTATGAGGACTATGTCAAGTGTAAACTCGAAAGCAGTAGTGCATTTGATCGTGGTGCAATTTAACCTACATAAAAATATATGGAGGTCGCACGTGTCATTTCTTACAACTTTTTACTAGTAACACAATTATTTGTTATTAGCATGTAATATTTGGCCAACAACGTGCAAAAACTTAAAACTGGAACAAACATTTTCTAGGTTGTTAAATTAGAATAAAACATTTTCTATCAGACCCATTAAAAAAATATTTTATGGTTAATGACCTAACAACTCCAAGTGTAGGGGTAAGTACTTAAAACAGCTAAAGCATTACGTTGTAGTCGCTTGGAGCCTTCAAAATTAATATTCGAAGCTTTTCATGTTATTTGGTATCTCAAGCAATATACCAGACTCTGCAATATACACTACCAAAACCACTAAAGCATTTATGTTGTCGTCAGTTAATGAACATTTGATTATGGGGACATAATTGACTACAACATAATGCTTGAGTGGCCTTGATGAGGATGTCGTTTATCTAACGAAAGTCGATTCTAATATCCTCTCACATCAAAAAGAAAGAGTTGTAATAGAGAAAACATCAATTGGATCCTTTTTTAATTATAGTGGTCTAATTTGGTGTGAAATGTTTTTGTCTATCTCACTACCACGTGATAACACGCAGGTCATCTATGTGAGGGCTTGGGTTATTACATATTGAGTGGAGTTCGTCAACCAACCAAACATTTTAATCAAGCTTATAATTTTGAGTTCATCTCTCTCTCTCTCCCTCTCTTCCTACTAAAGAAGATACAATTGAAGAAGGACAAATAGTTTGGGAGCAAACCAAATATGTCATGATGATTTCTAATTATTGTATGTTATTTTCTAAAAATTGTTCGACACTTTTTCGTATTTTATGCCACATCAGTATTTTGTATTCCGCCCAATTACACCAAAAAAATAAAAAAAATAAAAAAAGAAAGAAAAACCTCCATATGTTTGATTTCATGCGGCCTAATTGACTATAATATAATAGTTGAGTGGTCTTAAAGGTGCCTCTTGAATAATATGCTCGTTGTCCAAGATCAATAATTGAGTAATCAACTAAACTTTTTTTTTTTCAGCGTATAATTTGAAGCTTGTCTCTCACTTTTCTTGTTAAAGAAGATATAATTAAAGAAGGACAAACAATTTAGGGACTAGCTAAACATGTTACGCCACTCTCTAATTTTGATATTGCTACTTTTCAAAAATAAGGTCTTAGGGACCTAATTTTTCGGATATGGTATACTATTACTAGACTACAACATATAATATTCAAGACTAGCTTACAAAAACTTGAAATTAGAATAAAATATTTTGTTCAGTTGATAAAGTGTCCTTCCTTAGCATTCTTGCAAAACTAGGACTGTGATGGAACCTACCCTGAAATGACCATAGTGTTACGTTCTAGTTCAATTTAGCCCGTATAGAAATTCACATACAATTTATGGTGCTCAATATATTACTTTGAAAGGTGAGCGTACAAATTTAGCGAGATGGCTTATGATACTCATTTTTGGTTTGGTACAATAGAATGAACACCATGTGAACTCTCACCCTAAAAGCTAAAACTTTGGATTGTGAAGTCATTCGTATTAAAATGGCATTTTCTTCTTCGGTGACATTCTTCCATCATACAATTTTAGATCTTTCTTGTACAACTTAGGGAGGTTGATGTGCTATTTAATAAATTGGTGTATAAATTTTATAGAATGACATTCAATATTACATACTCAACCTGGATTTGTTATTGCAACTCTGTAGACACTATGCAAACTCTCACCCTATAAATGTTAGACATAGAAGACATGATGTTATTTAAGTCACCGACATCAAGTTTATGAGTGACATACAACTCTTATGTATTTGATAAGTAAGTCTTTCCAAGTTTGTGCTCAATCAAAGCTTATACTTAACCTAGAGTAAATAGACCTTATAATTAATTTCGTGATATGATAAACAAAGAGTGGTATTTTCTACAATGGATCCAAATTCTAATGGAATTCTGAAAAATAATTCAATTAAATATGATTTGTCATGCAATGTATGATCCTTTTCAAGTATGATTTCCAAAATTTACAGGAAGTTTTAGGGCTATCACACTCCTAGCATACAATTTTGCAAGTTTGGGATACAATTTATAGATCTTGGCATACTATTTTGCAAAGTGTAAAAATTTGACAAGATAATGTGCAATTTATAATACTAGCCATTAGATTAGTAGTACAACAAAGTAAACTCTTAGATTTCTTGAAAATAACAAATTGTCATCATAAATATTAATATTTCAAATTTTAAAATTAAATAATTTTACATAAATAATATTATAAATAATATATACTTGATTTTTGCAATAATTCTGACCATTGATATGATTGGAGAATTCATTTTAACTTAATAATTAATTTCTCTCCCATGAGTTTTATTGTAATTATACACTTTTAAATAAAAATTTTTTGTATATTAAGAAATAATTTACTAGTTATATATATATATATATATAATTTTATAATTTAAATTAGATATATTCATTAATACTTAAATTACATTCAAAATTATTTATTTAATAGTAAAATAATATATAAAATTATTTCTTCCTCATTAGGCTATATTATGAATAAATTCTTAATAAGAATATTGTTCAAAAATATTTTAATATTATTAATTAAAAATATTATAATATTTTCCTACTTGATCCGATTAGAGTTTATTATATTAATCATTATGTGCAAATGATGATCTTGCAATTTCATCATAATATCATAATATGATAAACCATTAATAGTAACTATGGTGGTTATACCGTATTTGACTAAAATACTCCATTTTGTGCACTACAACACTTGTAATATATTATAAAAAGCTCATAAGACATAATTTTATAATGGTCTACAATAATATTTTATAAAGACTTTCTTATTTATTTTAAAAAATGTGTACATTGTTATAAGATAACATGAAATATATAATGTATATTAAAAATTCATCAATGAGTTTTGAGTATTATTATATTATATATCATTAATTATCATTAGTACAATCAAAATTTATTTTGAGAATATATTTTCTACGTAATATTAGTTGTAAACTTTCATATTAATTTACTATTGTGAAATCAATTAGTATTTTGTAAATACTCTTCATTTTTTAATCTTTTCCTTAATAACCAAATACTTTAATTTTTATTAAATTTGGTACCCTTTAAGTATTTGTCATTTTTAGAGAAAAATACTATTATGAAATTACTACATAAATTTTTAGCAATTTAATAATAATATTGACAACTTCGAGCCCTAAAAAAAAATATCATAATTATAATGTATAAATTATAACTTTAAATCATATCATAAATCTTGCTTTTATAATAGATAAATTAATAATAAACAGTTTTCCATCATTTCACAAAATTACTCATTCTCTTAATAAAAATAAATAAGTAAAAGTGAATTTTTTACTACTAATGTGTTTGTAAAGTCTAAATTGAAATATATAATCACTTGTAAATAGTTGAATTGTTTTGTATATGAGCATATAATTCTTTATTCCTTTAAGTACCTCAATACTTTCTAATGATTCATTATAAAATTATTTTTACACTTACCTAACATTTCAACTATAAAATTGATATTCGATTTAATGAGGCTTGTATCTACATTAAACTACCAATATAGAAACCAATAATATTGATTCCATCTCCTTACATTTCACATCATTTTTTACTCTTATATATAAATTATATAATGATTTGGAATACTTGATCTCTTTTCACTTTGAGATATTTTTTAGTATTATCTCTTGTAGTTTATTTATATTAGTTAGTTGTGAGTTAGTTCTTTCAAAAAGTATTTCTTTATCCAAATATTCTTCAATATCTAGAACAACATTTGGTGGTATAATGAACAAAAAACTATTATGGATAAAGAAATATTAACTCTAATTTCTTTTATATCCATATTTTGACATTCATTACTCCCACTAATTTCACTATTTTCAATGAATTACATTATCAGTTTTTAAAATTTTTGAATTATAGTTATACACTTTAGATTTCTCTAGATAACTAATAAAGTAACTATTAATTTTTTAAGAGTTTAATTCTTTATAGGAGGATGCTTGCTTTTGCTAAATAATTCCAAATATTTAAGTGCCTTAAATTAGGGTTTTTTCACATTTGCAGTTCAATAGGAGTACTTTGAATTTCCTTATTAGGAATTATATTTCACAAATAGTTTATGGTTTGGATGACATGCATCCACAAAAACTTGAGGTGGGAGGATTTACTTATTATACTCCTGACTATATTTGTTAAAGTATAATTATACTTTTCTATCACACTTTTTAGCTAAAGTGTGTTTAATATAGTTTATCATACATATATATTATAACTTTTAAGGAATTTCACAAATAAATTTGGACATTGCTCTAAATTATTATATTTTCTATAATATTTACCATCAATATAAGATCTTACAATTTTCACTTTTTATCTAATTACTTATAATTTCCTTTATATATACCTCAAGAGTATCTAATGATTGATATTTTCATAAAGCAAATAGATATAACTGTAATATAAAAAAATTATCTATAAAGATGATGAAATACAATTTTTTATTAAGGATTGTAGTGTCAAAGGTTCATAAATATTGGTGTATATAATTTCAAGAAACTAGGTATTTCACTATTGTTATAAGATCTTATAATTTTCACCTTTTATCTAATTATTTATAATCTCCTTTGCATATACCCCAGTGATATCCAATGATTGATATTTTTATGAAGTAAATAGACATAACTATAATGTGAAAAATTATCTATAAAGGTGATGAAATACAATTTTTTATTAAGCATTAGAGTGTCGAAAAGTCTATAAATATTGGTATGTATAATTTCAAAAAGGTAGGTACTTCTTGTGGCTTCTTTAATGCTCTATTTCATTTGTTTTACACTTAATGAAATCCATAAATATTCTAAAATAAGCAAAATGTACATTCAAAAAATCTCATTATTGATCAATCTCATTAATATTTATTTGGACAACAATATGTCACAAGTAAATAAAATTTTCATTTATCATATTACACTTAATTTTAATATTATGATGCATGGTAAGTAAGAACTTTTTTAAATTTTATTATATTTTAATTGACATGAAACATTAATAAAAATGGATTAAAACAATCAAATTATAATGAATCTTTATATCGTTATGGATGTATAAATAGTAACACTAGGATCAAGCTACTAAATATTATGAGGAATTTTAATTAAATTTGATTCAATATATACCAAAGTATTGAATTTTTTCTTTTCTTTTTTAAACTAAACCTTACATTTTAGATAATTTTTCTAATAGCATCTAGCATTCTTTATAGAAGTGAAACTATCACCCTTTTGTTTCCTCTTTTTAGCCTTAGTATAAATAGGCTCTTTCTTTTCTTAAATTAGTTTACTTTCACTTTCATTCCTTTTCCTACATTTTTTGTCTATAATATTAATGAAGTTACTCATTAATTTTTCTATTTCATTTCCTCTTAAACGAGTATATTAATCAATTCATTAACTTTCCACTTTTCCTGTATAATATTGTAATGAATTTAAAATGGCTTATACTTAAAAGGTAGTGAGTTCAAAATGAAGTATACTAAAAAAGAATTATCTACTATTAATCATAAAGTTTCAAAACTTACAATAAAATTAGTCATTTCAATAACTTGTTTTTACATAGTTAGCAACTTAATAAACTTTAGGGTGATAAATTCTATTATAAAAGTACCAATAAATGATTTGTTTGCAAAATAAAATTGTCATTCCACAAACTATAAATATTCTTTTGTATCTTCTATTTGTGAAATAATTTTATTAATGTTATTGGCAATAATTACTCTTATAAATATATAGCTTAACTTATTGTTTTACTTTTATATTTATTATGTTAATTCTCTTCTTCATTGCCTAAATCTATAATAGTAGTAAACTTACTCATTAATAATACAAGTCAAGATTCATAATACCTAAGTGAAAAATTGACTTGTTTATATCATTTTGAGAAATTTAATTTAATGAACAAAACAAATGAAACATGCAAATGTATCAAACTAGTTATATGACTATAAATACTCATAATTAATTATAAGTCATATAAAATAATTAGAGTATATTGTAATTGTAGTTCTTCTTTACAAAATCCTACAATACATTATTATAAATAATACCATTAAATTTAATAGGTAATTAAATAGTTTTCAATAAAATATATTTGATATCTTTGGATAAATAAAGATATTTAACTAAAAATATTAATAAATCTTAATCATGTTATTAATAATAGAATAATAATTTACTTTTGAGTAAATTCTAAAATTTCAATAATTAATAATATTAATTTATCAAATCATTTTTCATTATAGGTATTCATTAAAATTATAGATAAATAACTTATTTATATATGCTGTTAAATATACAAATTCGCTCAACTTAGTTTTATCTTTTTATTTGGTATTCTCTTTATTCCATAATTATTTGTTTTTTGTTTTCCCAAGCATGCAATTCATTCAATAAAGAAGTTGCATGTCTCCATATGCCTACTATGCATACCAAGTCATGTTGTCATGTGGTTTGTCGTTTTTTGTGCAAGTTTAGATTTTTTTTCCATTTTAATGAAAAATTGAGTTTGGCACATTACATTTATAATCTCTTATTCTTCTTCTTCTTCTTCTTCTTCTTCTTCTTCTTTCTCTCTTCATTTAAAACTCATAATAACGGGCAAAGCTATAATGGGCAAACCAAAAAATTCTACACCCATGCCTACTAAATTATGACCAATAGATTTGAAATATTTTGTATTTACCATCAAATTAAAAGTTTGTATAAAACTTGTTACATGTTAGACTTGTGATTATGATAAATCCAAATTTAAGAGTGAGTTCTAGATATATAATAAAAAATGTAAAAATAATAAATTAGCATTATGATTTTCATAAAAATCAAGTAAGCTAATTTTCTTTTAATTTAAATTTTAAACAATTAAATAAAATTGAAATTGATTTGGTTATTTATTATAATTAGTATTTTAGTTAATTTAAGATTTTAAACTTATATTAGAGGAATTGAATGAAATTAAAACAAAATGATTGATTAAAAAGTAAAGTATGTCATTTTTGTATGTTGATTATAATTAAATTCATAAGTAAAATACTAATCAATAGTATTACTATACTACAAGCATTGATCTTAAAAAAAAATTGCTTTGGTTAAAAAATTTAATATGTAAAATTGAGTAATTTGGTTAAAAGAAAGAAAAAGAATAAAAATGTAAATTAAATATACTTAACTTTATAGTGTAAAAAAGAAAATTAGATATATTTTGAAATTTTAATTTTATTAAAATACTAAAAATGACTACAAAATAACTACTAAATTAATATCATATATAATAAATCATAGAAATTTATTAAAAAAATCTTAAATTTAAGTATTTGTGTAGTTTACAATGTCTCTTATGCAGTATAAAATGTTTTTTTAAGGTCATTTTGTGTCTAAGATATTATGTCAACAAGTAGTAGACATTATCTACTGAAGAGGTAGAGAATCTAAGTTTAACCTTTTCTTTTTCCTTTTTGAAATTTAATTTCACACTTTTAGATAGAGTAAATCAAATTTTGACTTCCTCCTCTTGGAATTAATACTTCTTTCACTTGTTTATTAACCTATTTAACAAGTTCAACTACTTTTTCTAATATCCATTTTTCAAGTAATTTAACCTGATCCCAAGTAATTGTTTTAGGAATCATAATATTAGATTTTGACCTATTAGTCAAAAACAATGTAGTAGTCCCTTTATCAGTATATTTTGCTAGAATATCTTTAATTCCTAGAATGGTAGAGTTCATAATGTTATAATATATCCTGTAAATAAGGATTAAATTTTTAGAAGTAGGTATCATATCAAATCCCTCAATTTTAATGTCCAAATATAGAGCACACATCAAATTAGAATTTGATAATGATAGGGTAAAATTAGGAAAATAAGAGAACTAAATATGCCTAGCACTAAGAGCAGACTTAATTACTCTTAATAAGGAGATTACAATTTATAATTTTTAAATGTCATATAATTTGGTCAATATTTCATATATATTTTTGGTAAGTATTATAATTCTATAAATATCTCATATATGATATTTTTAATTAAATTATATAATAAATTTAAAAATTATATACAATGTATTTTTTTATTATATGACATGTTTTTGAATTATATATAAATGGTTGTAATGAATTATAGGAAATATTTGAGAATTACATATGAAATTTTATTGTATTATATAATATGTTTGGGAATTATGTAAGACACTTTTATTATACTATATAATAAGTTTTGAAATTATATACAACATTATTATTAAATTATACACCATGTTTGTAATGGAAGTTGCACTAACAACCTGGAGTTTTGCCTAAAAAAATTTTGTCATAAAAAATAATTTTATATATTCCTCTAGCCTTTTTTGTAATAGATGTGTAGCTTTTTAAGTTGCGTAGGTTTACAACTTTTATAATTTCCAACTATTAATAAGGCTTTTACCATATTCTTAGTGTAACTTAGTTGTCCATATTTTTTTTTTCTTTGTTTCTTAAAGGACTAAAATCATAACCTTAAAGATTTTTAAAAAATCAAGGAAATTAAAACACGTAAAATAAGTATCTTTATACTAGTAGATTTTTACCATATGCTAGTAATTAGTACCATTTTTTTTATTGTTATTATAGTGCAAACTCACTAAACTCCTCTTATATATAAGAGTATAAGAAATAATTTTATCATAACATATTTAAATCAATACAACTTACAATGAATATGAAAGAACTAACAATGTACAACTCTATGTATGTTTCTCTCTTAATCTTTAATAAGTAATAGGCTCTTTAATATGTAAGTTATAGCTCTTTCATGACCCGCAAGGATTAGGTTTTTAATACATGTGTATTATAGAAGTAAAAAGTCTATTTATGGCTCCAAAACTCCAACTAGTCACGGCATAGAAGATTGTTTTCAGACTTATATAGATTTGTGACACTAAGTCGACCTAGTTATTTGATAACTCAACTTATATGCACAAGTGAATTGATTTTATTTTTCTTTCTTGATTAACTTATGTTGACAGGAGACCAAAAGTGACTTCAAATAATATACATCTGTTAGAAACAATTGAATTGTTTACTGCATTTCAATCATTTTTACCTATAAAATACCAAGCAAATGTTAGTTCATAATTTTAGCCATCCAACATCCTTATGGATTCTAATCCATCAATGTTAGATCATGAATCATATAAGCAAACCAAACCAGCATATTATCCACATTGGTCCTTAGTTTCATGCATAATACATTGTCAAGGATATGCATTACAAAGATGTAAGGTACTCTAGCAAGCACAAAATACCTTAAAATACCTGCAAACTCTATGCCATAAAATCTTTTGATTTTCTAAATAACTACAATTTGTTTGAAGATAGTATTTTTTTGCTTCAAACTGGGCGGGACATGCTCCCATTGTTAATCAATTAGAATAAAATAACACATAATTAGATTATGTCAATGTCCCATTTTCTATTTTTGCTCTTGCTTGGTTAGTATGAACAAGTTGCTTTTGCAGACCGATATTTCCTAAGTGCATATAAATTGTGTTGGAAGAATGGTCTCCATTTGAAACATCCAATATGAGGCAAATGAAGATGTAGGAGGTATAACAAAATGTGGCCCATTGCCAATGAGAGACTAGAAAATTGATACCACTAGACATTTCTGGGATAGTAATAGGGCAGTGGATTATTATACAGCAAAAAAATATTTCTAAACTAAGAATGAATGACACTGAATTGTACACATTATGTGCATTGTTTAGGGAATACGAATTACAAGTGTGAAGCTTCAATCTGCAGAGATACTAAACCTGGACAACAGATCACACACTCTTGGAAGAATATTTGGAGTCTATATACAGTAGGAAGTCATGTCTATTTTACGTACTCTACCGCAATAGAAGATTGTTGATTAAGACTATGTAATGCAAAAAAAACACTAGGTTTGAAGGATTTTGACACTGCAAAAATAAGCATAAGGTGTAGATAAGTCTTTATCTAATGATTTAAAGAAGCATGGTGTTGAATATGCATTATGGGGATACTTAACATATAAGGCTATTGTTTATATATGTGTGTGTGTGCATGTGCATGTGTGCGCGTGCGTGCGTGCGTGTGTGTGTGTGTGTGCGCGCGCGCGCGCGCGCGTATGTATAGATAGATAGATATAAACAGAAATGCATTCATTAATATTGTAAATGAACCATTGCAATCAACCTTTGTGTCAAGAAATGGAAGCAAGAGTCATCTTCCACCATCCAAAACACAGAACAAAATTGATCCTTAAAGAATCTAACAAAACCTTTATGGGAAAAACAACTACTCTATTGAAACTGATGTTTATGCTGTCAAGCATATAATTAAATCCAATGGTCCGCGTGCTATAGAGTCTTGACTAATAACTTAGTTGTTGCAACAAAAACTAAGACATGTAACTTGCAAAAACTTAAACCTCTGTGAACTAGAACAATAGACTAATGTCAAATTGTTGTGCTGGCATTAGAGGAAGCTGTCTATTATCAGCCAATGATCAACTACATAATCTCAAACCAAATCCCTTAGCTGCCCCTAGCAAATGGACAAATCCAAGCCCTTGAATCGCATAAATAACTAGCAACCACCCTAAGTATTGGCCAGCTGCACGATCTTCTCGCACTAGCCCAATACCATCCCTATACTACAAACTAGTACCATCACCATGCAACAAGTAAGCCAAACCAACGATTAAGGAGCCACCATAGTGGCATTAATACAAGTAGCTTATGTGACCTAAGCCATTAATCGCAAACAAATGCCTACCACAACATTCTAGCCACAAAACCACCTTTAATCTTTCATCACAAACCATAAGAAACTTAAAAAAGAACTAAGTCTTTTTCCAATTTTTACTCTTATTTTTGCTCTATTTGACAACATGCTACCTACAGATTTGTTCTATCCACTATGGTCATTCTTCAAACGATGCCACTTGCACAACAGAGGAATTCTATCCACAAGAATCTAGTTCACTCGCATTAGAGTCATGAACACATAACTTCCTTAATCTCTATATGTATATCCTTTGACACCTTTAAAATCTTCTCTATACAATCTTATTAGCCACTTCTTATATAGATCGACCATTCTTGAACTCTAATATTTTGATATTCAATAACTCCTCCTTGGTTTTTAAGAGAGGACATTCTTAGTGAATTGTATCTTCTTCTAGAACAATTTCAAATAAATAATAGTTCACCTTTTGAACTACCAACAAATGAATTTACCACTTTGTGGCCACTAAGGAAGGAATTTGAAGTAACTAATCATATTTTTCATAAAACACTATTCATGAAGATACTTGTCAAGTAATTTAGACTAACATCAATGAAATCAAACAAGTAGAAATGGAAATAGAACATACAACTAATAATATGAATGAGAAATCACTATTGAATTAATTGAAGGAACAAAAGAAACTAATAATTTATGGAAGACAATTGTAGAATGACTCACAAATGGGGAGCTTAATGAATTTATTCAACAATATTGAAAGGAAATAATTTTTTTCGTCAATCTTAAAAGCAAAGGGAGGGCTTGAAAAATAAATACTTGATTCTGAGTAGTTGATCAAGAAAAGTGAATAGCATTAAGAAATGAGAGACCATAAAGAATTAGAGGAAGGATGTGTTGGTTGTGAGAGATGGGCAGAAAATGGGTTGTTGGTGTGGGAGACAGAAGGGGAGAATAGTAAGGTTTTGGGTAGTAGTGAGATTTTACGTTTTCTTTTGTTTTTTTCTTTTTTTTTTATAAAAAAAACTAAATTAGGGATTTTGACAGTTTTTTGAACTTTAACATTTTATTTTCTAAAATTATGGAGCAAATTGAGTTTTTCTTCCACCATCTTTATCAACACACACACACACACACACACACACACACACACACACACACATATATGACTCCATTTCCATAGATGATTGTTTATATTACTCATCTAGGATAGAACATGGGTCGCATCACTTTTAACCATCACCTTATTAGTTGTCAACAGATTACTGTTTACTAACAAACTCGTGGCTTCTTGAATAGTCCTTAATTTCACATAGTTTAAATCAATCATACGAATAGATTTGAGCAATATGAAATATTAATTTGACCAACATTTTATGGCTCCTAGATTGGTTATGACCTCTCTCATTTTTGTTTCATTTGTTCAACCAAATTCTAATTCTTAGTTTATACGTCAATCAAAATCAAACTAAACATCTATTTGCTTAAGTATAATCCTACCTTTATGGATAAAACAAGGTAGACACATTGTACTAATCTATCAGTAACTAGAATTGTGCGTATATATAATAGAAAACATAAAAAAAGAAAAAGAATTCTATTTCATTTTCATTTTTATTTTTTATGTTTCTGGTAGTCCAACAGAAGCAATTCCTATACCTACTTAGTGTACATCATAATGTCATTAAGTTTTGTGCTATAACATTTGTCCAACATTATGTTACTCTTCTAAGTTGTATTCATTACAAATTATTACACCTACTAAAAATATTAAATTACTTTTATGTTGTATAAATAATATGTAGTGAAAGTGATGAAAATCATGAAGATGATGGGTGGAAGGCTTCAATTGATGCAAGGGGTACATTACACATTCTAGAAGGCTCAATAAAACAAGCTAAAGCTTCAATCGATGCACGAGGTCCATTGCACATTCTAAAAGGCCCAATAACATGAGCTAGAGCTTCAATCGATGTAAGAGGTCCATTGCACATGCCAAAAGGCTTACTAACACGAGTTAGAGCCAAAAAGATGAAAAAAGCACTAAATGGGTTGATTAAGGACATTCAGCCCAACCAATCTTCAAATGGTACGAATTCAAACTTGAAAGAGAGTCCAGACCTTATTAATATCATTAGAGTACTTATAGAGTTAAGACTAAGTAATAGCAGTCACTCCAAATTAGGAGTTTATTTTCTGTGTAAAAATTTGTCCCTAGATAGGACTTCCTCCTAAATAAGGAATTGTCCTAATTAGAAATTTGTGCCTCTTTAGAATTACTATCTTAACCTATAAATAGGCACCCCATGTAAACTCCGAAAGATCAAACAATTTGTTAGACAACTTTGAGTGAAATAGAAAGCAAGGGTTTTCTCCCTTGGTTCTTTTGAGAACTAAAGAACTTATCAAGAGTTATTTCTTCTTGTGGCGTTCAAATTGACTTATCACTCCCAATTCCTTTCTTTTTTGGAATGTGGCGTCCATATCCTTCTTGAATACCCTAGGTTTGTGCTCCTTCGAATGTTGGGTCTAAGGTTTGTGTTGTTAAACTCTGATTTAGCTTTCCTAGTTATTCTTTGATTCCTTGTGTGTGTTGGGTCCCTAAGCCACATCTTTTTAGGGTTTTCCACATCAGTTGGTATCAGAGCCTGGCTCTAAATCAAAGTTGAAAGGGGAAATCCGAGTGGTAAAAGGCAAGAGTGAAAGTTCATATAAAGAAAAAGCCATAAAGAGTGTAAACATAAGGGAGTGTGACACCTTCTTTGAGTGAAACATGTGTGCGAGTCTTCTGTGAGGTAGGTATCCTAATTATTTTGTATAAAAGTAATACTATGACATCCAAAGACAAAGGTATAGCTCAGGAGGGAACTGGTGATGTGTCCTTCATGATCAAAGCTATGTAACAATAATTTGTGTGCATGAATACCAAATTTGATGATATGAGAGAGTGGATGGAGGAACAAGCCAATATAATAACAGAGTTACAAAAGAGGCGTAGGGAATATAAGGCTCCTAAAGCAAGCAAGTAGTTGAGATGTGCTTATGACCATGAAGATGATGATTCTGTACTATCATCAAAGGGTGAAAGTGATGGAGAGGAGTATCCGGTTAATGGAGTAGCTCTCATCACAAGGTGAACATTGATTATACAGGTGAAGGATAAAAATGAGGTGCAACAAGATAACATCTTTCAGATGAGGTGTCTCATCAAAGATAAGATATGTAGTATGATTTTTTATAGTGGGAGTTGCACTAATGTTGCTAACACAACTATAGTTGAGAAGCTGAATTTACTTATTATAAAGCATCCTAGACCATATAAGCTTCAATGGTTGAATGAAAGTGGTGAAGTCAAGGTAAATAAGCAAGTGCTCATGTCATTTTCTATCGGAAGATACCATGATGAAGTTTTATGTGATGTTGTACCTATGCAAGTGGGCCATATCCTATTAGGAAGGCCATGACAATTTGACAAGCAAGTTATGCATAATGGATTCAAGAATTGATATTCCTTCGTAATGAATGAAAAACTCGTCACTCTTGTACCATTATCACCTCAACAAGCTTATGAGGATCAACTAAGGATTAAAAATGAGAGTGAACAGAAAGAGAGATTGAAAAAAGAGAAAAGAGAGTAGAAAACGTGAGAACACAAGAGAAAGAGAAGAAAACATAAAGTTTTTATGCAAAAGAAAATGATGTCAAAAGAGCAATTTTTGCCAAACAACCCATGATCATACTTTTGTACAAAGAGGCTTATTTTAACACTAATAAACTTGAACCATCTTTGCCTAGTATTGTTGTTGTTCTATTGCAGGAATTTGAAGATGTATTCCGTGATGATGTCCAAAGTGGATTGCTAACTAAGAAAGGAATTAAGAATCAAATTGTTTTCATCCCTGATGCATCCATCCCAAACTGGCCAGCATATAAGAGTAATCCTAAAGAGACAAAAGAGTTTCAAAGGTAGGTTGAGGAGCTTATTTCAAAAGGGTATGTAAGGGAAAGCATGAGTCTTTATGCAACTTTTATCCTACTTGTACAAGGAAAGTTAAACAAAAGATATGCCAAATGGATCAAATTCATTCAGACCTTTCCCTACATCATCAAGTATAAACAAGGTGATGATTCAAGGACGAATCCTTTTGAGGAAAGAGGGAATGATGAGAACCATTGAGATGATGAGTGGAAGGCTTCAATGGATGCAAGGGGTAGATTGCACATTCCAAAAGGCTCAATATCACGAGCTAGAGCTTTAATGGATGCAAGAAGTCCATTGCACATTCCAGAAGGCCCAATAACATGAGCTAGAGCCAGAAAGATGAAAAAAGCACTAAATGGGCTAATTAAGGACATTCAGCCCAACCAAGCTTCAAATGGTGTGAATTCAAGCTTGAAAGAGAGTTCAGACCTTATTAATATCATTGGAGTACTTAAAGAGATAGGACTAAGTAATAACAGTCACTCCAAATTAGGAGTTTATTTCATAGACTTTATCTTTACAGTTTATTGATGATGATATCATATATGTATCAAATATGTATTCATAATAGTAATCAACTTATTAGCTATTAAGGCATACTTGAACACACTATGCCCCATAGGGATATGGTTATGGATGTCTAACACACACACGCTCATCCACCCCAAGGCCTTGCTATGACCGTGGTTAGTGTCATGACCACGAATTTTTTTCAAAAGCAAAACCCCAATTGGGTCCAGCTCTGCAAGGCCTAGTTATAACATGCTTGTGATTGTTCTTATTACTGTTCTTTTGCCTATCCTCCAAAAGGATAAAAGCTATCCACCTTAAGGTCCTTGTACTTATAAGCATTATAATAGTAGTACTTACACTTTGTGTAAGATAGTAGGGACTAGAGACAACCTTTAAAGGGATTATTGTATTCTTAAATGGTACAAACTATTAGCCTTAATACAATAAGAGAAAGCATGTTCTCCTCCTTTAAGATACGTGTCATTCTTTTCCAACAATTTGTAGAGAGGTTAAGGTTTTTTATGCATTTCTCTCTTAGGCAACTCACACACAATAGTTGATAATAATTAACAAATCTATTTACTTTACATGTTTACAGTTAACTAAAGATGATTGCATTAATGTTAGTGAATTAATATGCTTTAAGTTGACCAACATCAGTTAGAACCACATGAGAATCTTACACCTAAGCTTAAAGTGCTTAAAGGTTAGATGTCTACCTTTAAGGATGTTAAACAAGAATTCTTCTTTATGCAATTACGTGATTTTATGTTTTTTTCTTGAGACTAATCATTTGATCATATTATTTACCCAAGTATGAAAGCCAATGCCATTCTTATGTTTTCATCTTGATGTTTGAAAAGAGATCTCAACATTTCAACATCTAAAAAATGGCAAATAAAGTCCATATTGATCAAATTAGAGGATGTTCTTAATCCCTAAGGTTGCATTACCTTTCAAGCATGCAAAAGTACATGTAGTTTTTAAAATAAGGGTCAACAAGTTTCTCTTCTTATTATCAAACTTAAACATGATAGGTCATTAGTTTTCCAACATGCTTTAAGCTTTATAATAATATTATTTAATATCCAAATTTCACTAACACTCTAATTATCTTCATGTAGGCATGGATTTCAACCAAATGATGGCTTACGAGTGCAAATGTGGTAGCATGACTATGAACACTAATTTTACAAAAAACAAGCATCTCTCAACTACCATTACCTTGACTTCTTATTACAAGACTATTAGGACTCTTTGACTTCGATGCATATTGTGTGTCAACTTCCCCTTCATTTGTAATGGGTACTCAATCGATTCCCCCTTTAGTTAGTATGTGAGCTTTTAATGTCTCTTTACTTGTTGAGAAGGTGTCATATCCTCTTTTTCTTTTTTAAAATTTTTGTCTCAAGTCATTCTCTAAAAAAATTTTTAACCTTTAATTTATGGTTAAATTTTCTCCTATATAAAAATCAAAATGGAATTTGACAAAATTAAAGAATTGTAGCCTTATCTCTTAGTTTTTGTTTTTCTATAAGAATCTCTTAATTTAGACTTTTGGAGCAAAAGTTATATTTAAAATACCAAATAATACTCAATTAGTTACAAGACAAAATTTTGTTTGGATTTGGTTTCTTAATTGTGATATGATTCCTTCTTAAGAAAAACTCCAAATCTTAGAGGAATGCATTTTTTTTATTCTCTAATTATCATTATGCTCCTCGATCAATATTCCTTCCTTTGTGTGACCCAAATTAATTTTGAGTATTCACATTGCTCCTCCCCTACAAAAGAAAGTAAAAATATGTAAAATCTACATAAAACTGAATTTAAATAGGAACAATAACAAAAAATTAAGATCAAAATTAGATAAAAATAAATATCAAATTAGACCTAATCAACAAATTAATGAAAGTACATGCAAAGGCTAGTGGAATGGGAAGTTCCATCCAATTACTCAAGCTTATAGCTACCTCAAACAACTTGCTTAGCAATCCAATAAGGTTTTTTCCACTTAGGTAGAAGCTTGTTAGTCCTCTTGCCATTTTTAATAGCTACCCATTGCCTTAAGATAAGGTCTTCCTTAGCAAGAAGTCATTCCTTTACTCCTTTTCCATGATATTGAGCCATATTCATAGTCATTAGAATAAAGGCTTGCTTACATATTTCATCTAAGCAGTCTAGATTATACCGAAGCCCTTACTTATTGGTTTCTTTGTTAATGTATTGTTGCCTATGGCTAGGCATCCCTAGCTCTACGAGACCATTGCCTTTGCACCAAACACAAGTGCAAAGTTTCACATATTAAGGACATGAGATCAAACTATCATCCAAATGGTTTAAATGAGTGCTCAATTTATGGTTTTGTTTAATGATGATCCTCATTCTTATATTGCAAACTTTTTTGAAATTTGTGATACTTTTAAGTATAATAGTGTGAGTTATGATGCTATTAGGCTTAGACTGCTTTCTTTTTCATTGTGCGATAAACAAAGGGTTGGCTTAGCTCTCCTCCTACTAGATTCATTACTACTTAGACCGCTATGAAATAAAAATTTTTGGCTAAATTTTTCTTGTTTTCTAAAATGACTAAAATGAGGAATGATACAACTACTTTTACCAAAAGGAATGGTGCATAATGTCTCAATAAATTTCGACAAATTCATTTTCTTGGTGGATTTCATTGTACTTGATACGAAAAAGAGACTTTAAGCTACCTTTACTTCTAAGAAGACCATTCCTTATTACTAGGTGAGTTCTCATTGATGTGCAACAAGGAAACCTTAGTCGTAGAATACATGATGAAGAGATAGTTTTTAATGTATTTAAGACTACGAAATGTCCTTCTAACGATGAAAGGAAGGTTTTAAGTGTTGATGCTATGGATGATATAGTAGATAAATATTTTAATATTTTTATGTTAGATGATTTTATTGAAAATTATATTACTAATGCCTTATATGGGCAAAATGAATTTTTAAGTGAGGAAAGCAGGAAGGTCATGCCATACATAGAAGAAAACTACAATGGACCACTCTTTAGAGGAGAAAAATTTCTAACTTTAGGTCTTTCATCTTCTTTGAAGTCAAGTCATTCATTGAAGAGCCTCCTATTCTTAAACTATAATCACCTCCTTCTCATTTGAAGGATGCTTATTTAGAAAATTCATCTACCCTACCTATTATTATGTCTTCTTCCTTAACAGGTATTGAGGAGGGGAAGCTCTTAAGGGTTCTTTAGGAGAATAAAAGAGCTATTGAGTGAAGCACAACAAATATTAGAGGAATCAGTCCTTTAGTACGCATGCACAAAATTTTGATGGAAGATGGATTCAAATCTAAGGTTCAACTACAAAGATGGCTCAATCCTAATACGTAAGAGGTAGTGGAGGTAATCAAGTGGTTAAAAGCTAGTATTATTTTCTTATCTCTAATAGTACTTAGATTAGTCCTATTCAAATAATACCTAAGAAAGGTGGGACAACATTAGTAAGGAATGACCATGATGAATTAATTCTTAAAAGGACAATAACAAGATGAATATAGAAAAACTATAGAAAGCTTAATGAAGCTATTAGAAAAAAACCACTTCATTTTTCCTTATCTAGATGGTTATTCAACCTATCACCAAATACCTATTACACGTGAGGATCCAAAGAAAGCAACATTTACTTGTCCATATGGTACTTTTGAATTTAGAAGGATGCCATTTGGGTTATGTAATGCTTCAACTATTTTTCAAAGTTGCATGATGTCCTTGTTTTCTAATTTTGTTCATAATTTCATTCAATGCAAGCTTTCATAATTTTTCTATGATGCTTAAGTGATATGAAGAGACTAGACTTGTATTGAATTAGGTATAATGTCATTTTATGGTTAGCGAAGGTATTAGTTCTATGCCATAAAGTGTCTAATAAGGGAATTAAAGTAGATAGAGAAAAAAAAAATTAATTGAAAAACCTTTTCCTCCCAAATCAATTAAGGATGTTAGAGATTTTCTTGTTCATATAGGATTTTATAGGAGATTGATAAAGATTTTTCTAAAATAGCTAGTTTTTTTTTACTAATCTTTTGGTTAAAGATGTAACTTTTGTGTTTAACAATGATTGTATGTGTGCTTTTAATTTGTTGAAAAGGAAATTAGTGATTGCTCCCATTATTGTCACACCTTAGGTGTAGTTCTAAGACAAAGGAAAGAAAAGAAATTTTATATCATTTATTATGCAAGTAGAACAATGGATAATGCTTAAAAGAATTATACAACTATTGGAAAATTTAAAAAAAAAAATTACTTGCAATGGTGTTTGGTTTTGAAAAGTTTAGATCTTATCTAATTTTGTCCAAGTTGATTGTTTGCACTAATCATTTTGCACTTAAATAATTGCTTTCCAAAAATGACACTAAACCAAGGTTGCTTAGATGGACTTTTTTATTGCAAGAATTTGACCTATAAATTAGGGATGAAAAGGGAATTAAGAGCTTGGTAGCTGATTGTTTGTCTAAATTAGATGGCGACCATATGGGGAGTATGAATGACCAAACTCTACATGATGATTTTTAGATAAGTAATTGTTTTTAGCTTTTTTGTATGTTATTTCTTTGTCATGGTATGTAGACTTTGTTAATTATCTTATGAGTGATGTTTTGCCTCCTAACCTTTCTTTTCAACAAAGAAAGAAGTTTTTTTTTTTTTTTTTATGGGAGGAGCCATTTCTTTACAAGATATATAGAGAAGGAATGACTAGATGACGTCTACTAAAAGAAGAAGTTGGGTGTCATTCTTGGTTTTCCCATGACAAGGAAGTAATGATCACTTTCGTGCTTCTAAAACAACAACTAAGGTTTTACAATGTGAATTTTATTGGCCTACTTTATTTAAGGATGTCTATGCTTGTGTGATTGCATATAATCAATCTCAAATGTCTAGTAATATTTCTAAAAGGAATAAAATACCTTTAAGCATTATTCTTGAGTGTGATATATTTGATGTTTGGGGCATAAATTTCAAGGGCCCTTTTTCCTACATTGTTTCATAATGAGTATATTGTTATTGTTGTGGATTATATGAGTAAGTGAGTAGAGGATATTAGGTGTCTTACTAATGACTCTAAGATGGTTATCTAGTTTTTTTTTAAAGAAAAATATTTTTACTAGATTTGGCACACCTAGGTATATCATTAGTGATGGAGGAAAAAACTTTTATAACAAGCAATTTGAGAATATTTTGATAAATTTTGGTGTTATCCATAAGATTACTAGTCCTTATCATCCTTAAGCAAGTAGGCAAGTTAAAGTGTCTAATAGGAAATTGAAGAGAATTTTGGAAAAGTCTATTAGCGTATCTAGGAATTATTGGTCACTTAAGTTGGATGATACACTTTGGGCTTATAAGAAGACTTACAAAACTCCTATTGATATGTCTCCTTATTGATTGGTCTTTGGTAACGTTTGTCATCTTCTTGTTGAGTTGGAACATAAGTCATACTAGACTATAAAGTTTCTTAACTTTGATTTACAATCTACAATCCAACAATGAAGATTTTAATTGAATGAATTAGAAGAATTATGGAATGAAACTTATGAGAGTGTTAGAATTTAAAAAGAAAGGAACTAAGGTATGGCATGATATAGATATTAAAAAGAGGAAATTTTAAGATGGTGACAAAGTTGTTCTCTTTAATTCTAAATTGCAACTCTTGCCTAGTAAGTTAAGATCAAGATAGAATGGTCCCTTATTAAAGTTTTTTGATGAAACCAAGGGGACTTTTAAGGTTAATAGGCATCATTTAAAGCATTACAATGAAGATAATCCTTTTCCTAAGTATCAATCTACCTTTTTTTTGAAGAATCCTTGAGAATTGAGATGTGATAGCCACTCAAGCTACTGAAACTGAAGCTGCCAAACTTCGATGGTGAGAATCCACACATATAGTTGAGGAAGTGTAATCGTTATTTTCAGTACTACGGTGTGACAGAGGAAAGGCTAGAAACTGTGACCATGCACATGGATCCATCACAGTCAAATACTATTAAGGAGTTTTATAAGTTACGACAGATAATAAGAGTGAGAGTATACTAGGAGCGTTTTGAGGAGCTCCATTACTTATTGCTAGTTAGAAATCCCTTGCTTACTGAACCATTTTTCATTTCGAGCTTTCTAGGTGAGCTTGACGATGCGATTCAGCTAGTGGTGAAAATGCTCTAGCTAGTCACACTTAAGGAGGCCTTCAAGTTTGCAGTCCTGTAGGAAGTAGCCATGAGTGTTGTTGGAAAAAAGGGAAAACATAGTACTCTGAACAGAGTAGCCGAGCCATAAACAAATACGGCCACTAAGGGAATTCAGGACCTATCCAAAGGAACCTCAAACTGTTTGTCGTGGGATGAATTGAAGAGAGTCAGAATGTGCTATCAATGTGGGGACCAGTATACACATGGTCATTAATGCTCTCAGAAGCTATTTGATGCACTGTAAGGCGAGGAGGTTGAGCATGACGTCTTGACAATCAATCAGCCACTGTTTTGGGATTATTGAGTCCTTGAGAACAAGGACGATTTGGGGTCAGGGAGGGTGTTAGGATCCATACCCTAAGTCCATTATCAGTGATGAAGGTAGTCTAATAGTATAGAATAATAGGTTAGGTAATATATAATGAGAGTTTGCTAAAAGTCTATATATATATATACTATTACATAGGAGGCAAGTAGACAATGAATTAATTCAAAAACTTTATTTCTTCCATTTAATTGCTTTATCTCTTTCTCTTTATCCTTCTTTCCTTTTCTCCAAACTCTATTTTCTTCTCTCGATTACTTTCTCTCTTTCTTCCCTCACACAAAATCAATTCATGGATTCCATTCCTTTACGATCATAACAAATTAGTATCAAAGCATCAACCTTAGGTGTCGTTCCGACTTTGGGTAGGAAGCGTAATCTGAATATGGCAGAGAACACGAGACCCAAAGTGGTGGATGAGTAACTCCAATGATATAAGTAGTTGATATAGTTACTAATTGAGAAGTTTTAACCATTGGAGTCTTTACCTAACTAAGTACAAGTACTAGAGATGCAACTTGTTAAGAGTGTCTGGGCAGAAACTAAAACTGTAATGCAGCAAATGGTAGAGACTCTCACCAAGCAAGCACCTATTTGGTACATGAACAAGGAAGGGGTCGTGGGAATGCCTGATAACTTTGCGGAGCAAGGTATCCTTCTGTCTCTTAGAATTTAGCCCTTAGACTCAAGCAAAGGAAGTTTTGCTAAGGGATCTTCATGTGCCAAGAATTTGAGACCACCACCCAAGCCACTGAAACTAAAGTTACCACACTTCGATGGTAAGAATCTACATGCATGGTTGAGAAAGTGCAATCATTATTTTCAGTACCATGACATGACAGAGGAAAGGTTAGAAATCGTGGTCATGCATATGGATCCATCACAGTCATATGCCACTTCTTATTGAGGAGCTCCACTTCTTATTGCTAGTTGGACATCTTTTGCTTACTAAACCATTTTTCATTTTGAGCTTTCTCAATGGGCTTGATAATAAGATTTGAGCATTGGTGAGGATGCTCCAGCCAACCACACTCAAGGAGGCCTTCAAGTTTGTAGCCCTGCAAGAAGTAGCCATGAGTATTGCTAAAAAACAGGGAAAACAGAGTACTTTAAATAGAGTAGTCAAGGCACAAACAAATGCAACCACTAAGGAAATTTAGGACCTATCTAAAGGAACCTTAGATTGTTTGTCATGGGATGAATTAAAGAACCTACTTATTGCTAGTTGGAAATCTCTCACTTACTGAACCATTTTCATTTTGAGCTTCCTCAATGGGCTTAATAATGGGATTCAACTAGTGGTGAGGATGCTCTAGCCAGCCGCACTCGAGGAGGCCTTTGAATTTATAGCCTTGTAAGAAGTAGCCATAAGTGTTGCTGAAAAAAAGGGGAAAATAGAGTATTCTAAATAAAGTAGTTGAGCCATAAACAAATGCAGCCACAAGGGGAATTTAGGACCTGTTCAAAGGAACCTCAGACTATTTGTTGTGTGATGAATTGAAAAGAGCCAGAATGTGCTATCGATGTAAGGACTAGTATACACATGGCTATCAATGCTCTCGGAAGCTATTTTGTACACTGAAAGGGGTTGAGTCATATGTAATGAAAGCTCACTAAAAGTCTATATATATAGATATTATTATATAGGAGGTGGGCAAATAATGAATTAATTAAAAAATCCTATTTCTTTTGTTCAATTGCTTTATCTCTTTCTCTCTATCCTTCTCTCCTTTTCTCCAAACTTTATTTTCTTCTTTTGATTGCTTTCTCTCTCCTTATCTTTTTCTTCTCTCTCATACAATCTATTCATGAATTTCATTCCTTTACGATCCTAACATGGCCCTTATGCATCTAGGCAACACTATTGAAGAGTAGGGTCCTAGGGGGTGAAACCTAATGAAACATGACCCAATGACACAACCCTAAAAGCCTTTCTAGAAGAATTCTCAAATGTCTTTTCCAAGCTCACTACCCTTACTCCCCCATGTGTACATGATCCTAGGATCATTCTCAAGAAAGGAGCCTAGCCCATAAATGCATGGCCTTACCAATACCTAGCTCTCTAAAAGAATGTCATCGAAGCCATGGTGAAGGAGATTAAGGATGTTCATACAGAGCAACACTAGTCTGTCTGCTGCTCTCATCATTATGGTGAAAAAGGAAGGATAATTGTTGGTGATTATGTGTAGATTACAAGGAACTAAACAATACCACTGTCAAAGACAAATTCCCCATTCCACTCATTGATCAACTGCTTAATGAATTGGGAAGAGCAATTCTATTTTCTAAAATTGATCTTTAATTGAGTTACCACCAAATTTGGATGCACCTAATTGACGTGCATAAGAAGACATTTAAAACCCACAATGGCCACTATGAATTTCTGGTTCTTTCATTCGCATTAACAAATGCTCCATTGACCTTTTAGGGCCTGATGAATGACATCTCTGGGCCGTTTCTTCGGAGTTTCATACTGGTTTTCTTGAGCGACGTCCTGGTCTACAAAAAAACTTGGGATGACCATCTTCTTCATCTGCACCAAATCCTACAATTACTTTGGCAAAACAAGCTCTATGCAAAATAGAGCTAGTGTTTTTTGGCCCAAACAAAGGTCAAACATCTAGGCCATGTCATTTTAGTTGTCGGAGTGGTGACAGATTTCAAAAAGGTTAAAGCAGTTTTGAATTGGCCCTCTACTAATCTTCGACAACGACTCAGGTTCTTTGGCCTCACCAACAATTACAATCGATTTGTTTGTGGCCATGTCACTTGATGCCGATGATGCATTCTCACAATTTGAGATGACTTGGGTCACCGCCCTTATTCTTGCCATGCCTAATTTCTTGCAAGAATTTACCATCGCAATGGACACTTCCGATACGAGTATGATGCATTCAATAAGGACATAGAGGATTACGTATGAGAATGTGACATGTGTCAATGTTGTAAATTCGATCCCTCTGCTTTTCCTAGGTTGTTACAACCACTTCCGATTCTAGGTGGTTTGTGGCAGGGTCTCACTGTGGACTTCATTGATCAGTTACCGTGAAGTATAGGAAAGGATACCGTTATACAGGTTGTCGATCGATTCAATAGATATGCTCACTTCATCACCCAAACCCATCCATTCACTGCCAACCCCATCGCCAAAGCCTTCACCGACAATGTTTTCAAACTACATAGATTACCAGAACAGATCATTGGCGATAAGGATTTGGTTTTTTTTAAGCCAATTCTAGCAAGGAATCTTCTGCTTTTAGGGTGTTTGAGTTAATTTCTCCACCACTTATCACCCTCAAATTGACAATTAGACAAAAGTCATCAATCACTGTCTTGAGACGTACTTGAGGTGTGCTACCAGTGCTTACCATCATCACTGGAGTTCTTGGCTATCACTCGTGGTATGGTGTTACATGACTCACTTCCATTCCAGCATTCATATGACACCATTTTAACCCTTATAGAGCTACTTTGCTCCAATCCACCTCCCATGCATGCCAGGCGACTCGACTATTCCTTTAGTAAATCAGTAGCTCTATCTCAAGGACGCCACCATCCGTCTACTACAATACTACCTCACCAAAGCACAAAACTGCATAAAGTAGTAATATGATAGAAATCACTCAGAAAGAGAGTTTCAAGTAGGGGACTATGTCTTCCTCAAATTGCAACCATATCAACAGCACTTTCTGATGCAACGTCCCTACTAGAAATTGGTTACTAGGTTTTTTTGGCCTGTACCAAGTTCTCGTAAAGATAGGTAAGGTGGCCAATCTTCTAACATTATCTCCCTAAGCTAAAATCCATTTCATATTTTACATATCCTAGCTTAAGGTGAAGCTTAGTTCCACTCAAGACTTCACCCTTAAGTTATCCCCTAAAATGTCAGACCTCTTGATCCAAGCCATTCTTCTAGCTATCTTGGATAGCCAGATTGTTAAATACACCAACCGAGTAGTCATTTAGGTCTTAGTCCAGTAGTCTATAGGTGTCGCTCCTACTTGGGAATACCCCTATGATCTTGGGAAGAAGTACCCCACCTGTACCTTTTAGGACAAGGGTGCTTAAGAGCGAAGGTTTTGATATGAAGAAAAATAAAAGTCAATGCGGAAGCTTTTGGTAGTTAAATGTTATAGTGGTTATTCTAACAAAGTGTAGGAGGAGGAAAAATTGGGTTTCAATAGCAAGAATCATTTAAATTCTTCCTTGTTATGTTTTTTTTTTTTTTTTAAATTTTAGCCTTATTGAGCTTCTAGAATACATATTGTAATTGATCTTAATCAATAAATAAGCAAAAAGAAGGGCATATGCAATGTGTGTGATCTATTATGTAATTCTTCAATCAATCAATACACTCTTCGTTCCTTTTCTATGCAACCACTTTTCTCTCTCCTAATCCTCTTGATTCTTTTCTCTCCCTTGCAAATCACCTTCTCCATGAGATTGATTGGGCTTGAGGTTGATTCTTTAATTCATTCAACTTCCTGCTTCATTATTCCCTAGATCCCTGAAGCTTCAGTATCAACATCTAGCCATAACCTATTTACCACCTTATCCTAAGACCAAATCTACACTTAAGACTCACACATCTTTAGCATCAAACTAACCAAACTGAAGCACAACTCACCATCTCATAGGCATAATAAACCTTTTTCTTTTTTTTTTATCCTTTTCTACTTTTTTTTTGAAGAAAAAAAGAACAAACAACTCTTTATTTCAATTTAAAAAAAAAAAACAAAAAGGAAAAGCCAAGGATAAGCAAGGATCGTCAACTTAGTGCTTAAACAAAAAAAAAAATTATAGTACCTAAACCTATGAAAAATAGGTTTTCAAGGCACCGAAGCCTTGAAGACTTCATAGAGATTTGAACGAGTTAAGGTTAAATCACATGGTAAATGGGTAGGAAACAAGGGAACCATTTAGTCCTAAATTATAATGTGGCTTGAAGGTCGAAAGATAGGGAGTGGCAGAGCCTGGTGGTCCACAGAAGGCCACGGGGCAATTTAGGGTCGAGAGAGACATGTGAGTCGGCTAAAAGTGTTAAGGTTTTCTTGAAGAAGAAAATTTATAAGAGCTTTAAAACATTGCCATTTCAACATCTGTGTGGCAACCCTCCTCTCTTCTTGAAACAACGTCATTCTCACATCAAACAAAATTGTTCTCTACATTTTTACCACCTTGAATAGACTAATTGGATGGCCCAATTTGTAGCCCTTTTGTTGGATCCTTTCCCAACTTCTATTCATTCTCTAGACTAAAATTGATCCAAGGTCTTTCTTACCCTATAAATATTTATACATGTCTTTTTCTTGTCTTTAATAAATTGAAAATGAAATAAAGTTTGATGTAATCAAATTTTCTAAAGTTTAATTTTGTGTGATTTGGTTATGTCCTTAAAATAGTAATGGAATAATTAAAAGATAAGTATTTTAAAGAATTTCCTCATTTATAAAAATATATAAAAAAATTCAAGTAGCATGAATAAAAAGAAGAAATAATAGTCATGAAAATAGTAGTATAAAAAAACCATTTTCTTAAATTATTGACATTGATTGAAGAAAACTTATTAATACAAGTAAATGATCCAATTAAAACTTAGACTCCAATACTTTCAAAAACAATAATAAATTTGCTTATTACTGAAGTTCCCAACTTCACCCTAGGATCTACTAGTTTGTGATACTGAGAGGGGGGGTGAATCAGTATCACCACAATTCGCAATTCACAAGAAAGTGAACAACTTCAATCTCTTCTTAAAAGCAAACTCTTTCTCAGATTCGACTAAGGTAGATCTATTACTACCTACTAATCACAATAGTCCCCAAAGTCACCTTTCAGACACCTTGCCTAATAGACAATTCGGATGTTCTTGTTTAGGTCTTCGTTAGGTTATAGGTTGGCTGATACTTTAGCTGCGTTCACAACTCAATTCAAAACACAGAACGTAAAGCAAATTAAGGACACACGAGATTTACGTGGTTCCGTCAACGTGATGTACATCCACAGTGGTAGGGACTCTCCCTTACCGAGACTATCCACTATACTTGAGAATTCCAGTTACAATGGATGTCTTAATCTTCTGCTCCTTTCACTATTGCAATTACTAAGCAAGTACAATACAAAGAGTGTCACTTATCGTGTCTACCCTTCTTCTAGCTTGCCTTGCCTCTGTTGAATTGAAAGGCTGCTCCACTGTCACTTAGAAGTTCACCGCAACGCTCTCTAACCTCTCTTGAAGAAATCTGGAAATACGTTGAGTTCTTTCCGATGCTTCGCCCAATTCCTTCTCTAGGTTGTTTCACACAACTCCTGCTTTCACCGTCTCACGGTTTCACAGCTTGCACTCAAGTTTCTGGTCTGCCGTTTCACGTCTCACGGCCTGCCCCACGCTTCTAATCAGTCACGCCGTTGCACGTTCTGGTCTCACGCTTTTGGTCTGCTATTTCACGTCTTTTAGCGTGCCTCACGCTACTGGTTTTTCTGGTTCACGTCTCTCGGCCTGCCTCATGCTTCTAGTCTGCTGTCTTCTCTTCCGGGTGGTCTCACGGATACCAAGTCTGCTGTCTTCTCTTCCAGGTGGTCTCACGGATACCAGGTCTGCTGTCTTCTCTTCCGGGTGGTCTCACGGATACCAGGTCTGCTGTCTTCTCTTCCGGGTGGTCTGTTTCTTATTTCTCCTCTTACTGGTTGTGCGTTTCTGGTTTGTTTGCAGGAGGTTGCACGTTCTGGTTTGCTCTCCTGGTGGTGACGTTTCTGGTTTGCTCTCCCAGTGGTGTCATTTCTGATCTCTTGCCGTTCCGCTCTCTTCCTTTTTGGCCGGTTGTTGTAGGGTTGCTATTTTTTCAATTGTGTTGGCCCTCTGCCCTAGTTTTGTCTTCCAAGGTCTTTATATACTCTCTTCCATGAAACCCTAATAGGGCTTACATGGCGGATTTACTTTCTTGCCCTTCCATGTGACTTTACTGCCCTTCCATGTGACTTTACTCTCTTGCACACTTAACCCTAGTTGACAACAATTACAACCCATACAAGGCTGTGGGAACAACAATCTCCCCCTTTGTAATTGTTGGCAACATTCATAACAAAAGCCATTATGCAGTAGTTTTTCATAATCTTCTTAGAGTAATAATCCAGAAGCAGATGGATTACAACTCCCCTTAAATATGCACTCCCCCTTCCTTAACAGCTCCCTTTGCACTGTTGCTTCTCTCCCCCTTTACCAACCAATTACAAATTTGAAAAACCTGCAAAGTAGAGATGGAGGATTCACCTGAACTTCAGGCTTGAGGAGGCATTTGCACAGATAGACTCATTCTGTGCTTTTCAAACAACTCTGTGGACAAAGGTTTAGTTAGAATATCTGAGATTTGATCTTTAGTATCGACATACTCCAACTAAATTGTGCCCTCTTCCACTTGATCCTTGATAAAGTGATACCGGATGTCAATATGCTTGCTCCTTGAATGTTGAACTGGATTCTTGCTAAGATCAATTGCACTTTGATTATCACAAAGTACACTCACTGGTAACTTCACTTCAACACCCAAATCGGTCAATTGTCTTTGCATCCATATAACCTGAGTACATGCTACACAAGCAGCCATATACTCAGCCTCCGCTGTGCTCAAAGCAACATTGTTTTGCTTTCTACTTAGCCATGCAACACACTTTGAACCCAAGTAGAAGCTGTAGCCACTGGTTGATTTTCTATCATCTGTGCTTCCTGCCCAATCTGCATCAGTGTATGCTCGTAGTTTTATAGAATCCATGGTAGGATACCACAAGCCCATTTCCAGTGTCCCCTTAAGGTATCTTAGGATTCTTTTCACTGCTAACACATGAGATTCCTTAGGATCAGGTTGGAATCTGCTAGCGATGCACACAGCTTGCATGAGATCAGGCCTTGATGCTGTAAGGTACAGAAGGCTCCCTATCATCTTCTTGTATTCTGTAGGGCTTGTACTCCTTCCTTCCTGATCTTTTGTTAACTTGCAGCCCATTGTCATAGGGGTACTAACAGGTCTGCTATCCTCCATGCCAAACTTTTTCAGCATCTCTTTGGCATATTTTGTCTGAGAAATAAAAATACCTTCTTCACATTGTTTTATTTGTAATCCAAGAAAGTAAGTCATTTCTCCAATCAATGACATCTCAAATTCCTCACTCATTTTCTGTGCAAATTCTTGGCATAGCTCAGAGTGATCCCCTTCAAAGATGATGTCATCTACATATACTATGGTTATCAGTTGGCCTTTCTCTAAGTTGAACACATATAGGTTATTATCAATTGTTCCTCTTCTGAAGTTCAACCTTCTCAAATACACGTCCAGCCTGCTATACCATGCTCTTGGGGCTTGTTTAAGGCCATACAAGGCTTTCTTCAGCTTGCACACGTGTGTCTCATCCTCACTGATTTGTACTCCATCGGGTTGTTCAATATACACTTCTTCTTTTAGGAGCCCATTCAGAAAGGCTGATTTGACATCCATCTGGTAAACTTTATACCTCTTATGTGCTGCCAAAGCTAAGAACATTCTGATAGTTTCCAACCTTACTACTGGTGCAAAAGTTTCATCAACATCTACTCCTTCTATATGAGTGTAGCCTTTGCAAACCAGCCTAGCCTTGTTCCTTACCACTTTGCCATCCTCATTGTGTTTATTTTTAAATACCCATTTTGTTCCTATGACATTCTTATTAGTGGGTCTTGGAACTAGCTCTCACGTTTCATTCTTCTCGATTTGATCCAGCTCCTCATTGATAGCTTTGATCCAGGCTTTGTCTTGTGCAGCCTCTTCAACAGATTTAGGTTCAACTTGTGAGAGTAAAGCAGTAGCTCCCACAATTCTTCTTCTTGTTGTAACTCCTGCTGATGGGTCACCTATTATCTGATTTCCTTGATGAGCACTGGTCCATGTCTTCTTTGTCTTTCTTTCTTGCACAATCTTAGTTGCAAGAGAATCTCCTTCTTCATCTTCAGACTCACTCTTCTTTGAGTCTGAACTTACTTCTTTTCCCACTTCTTAATGTTGGTCAGATTCTTCATCTATCTTGAAGTCATCTTCTTCACTATCCTCAGCTTCTCCATTATGCGTTGTTTTCCAGTTTTCATCTATTCTCACATCACTGGAAGTGACCACTTTTCCCAGTTTATGCAGAAAAACTCTGTAACCTTTTGTCTTTGCTGAGTATCCCACAAAGATGCCTTCATCTGACCTAGCATGGAATTTTCCCAAGTTTTGCTCCTTGTTCTTCACAAAACATGGGCTGCCAAAGATTCTAAGATACTTGGCTGTTGTCTTCTTCCCACTCCATAGCTCATATGGAGTCTTATCAGTATTGGGCCTTAGTGAAACTCTGTTCAATAGGTGCACGGCTGTAAATGTTGCTTCTATCCAAAATCTTGTGTAAAGCTTGGATTCTAGCAGTAAAGTTCTTGCCATTTCAACCACAGCTCTATTTTTCCTCTCTACCACCCCGTTCTGTTGAGGAGTTCTTCCTGTTGCCATTTGATGGTGAATTCCATGCTTCTCAAGGTAATCTTCAAAAGCTCCATTTATGAATTCAGTGCCTTGATCTAACCTCAATACTTTGATCTTTTTTCCACTCTCATTTTCAGCCAATCTTCTGTATCTTTTGAAGCATTTCAAAACTTCTGACTTATGTGTGAGGTGCATGATGTAGGTCCTTCTGGAATAATCATCAACAAACAAGATGAAGTACTCTCACCATTCAACCCTTTTGTTCTCATCGGCCCACACAAATCAGTATGCACAATGTCAAGCACTACTTCAGAACTGACCTCTTTGGTCTTATACTACGTTCTGACCTGTTTTCCTTTAGAGCATGCTAAGCAGACATACTCCCTCTCTCTCTTAAGGTCTGGAATGTCTCTGATTGCATGAGTAGTGGTCAGCTTCCTTATGTTCTTTTGTGTTAAGTGTCCCAACCTCCGATGCCAGAGTTGATTTTCTTCTTCTTTTGTAAGTAAACAGCTGTTTGTCTTGTCCTCATTAACTACATATAAATTTCCAGCTGTTCTTTTCCCAGCTGCAACAGTGTTGCCTTCTTTACTCTTTACTTGGCAACCTGTTTTTGTGAATATCACTTTATGGTCTTCATTGCATAGTTGGCTGACAGATGCTAGATTATATCTGAGTCCTTCAACATGCAGAACATCTTTCAGCTTTCCTTTTCCAATATTTACTGACCCTTGACCACTGATGTTGAGTGAATCATCATTGCCAAACTTGACTTTGCCTTCTCTTGACTTGTTTAGCTTTGACAATTTACTCTTGTCTCCCGTCATGTGTGAAGTGCATCCACTGTCAAGGATCCACTGCTTATCCTTGTAGTCAGCTTTGAGTGCAATTTCAGCTATATTAGCCACCTCCCTTTTAGCTTTATATTCCTTCTTTTGAATTGGCTGGAAGATAGCTTTCTTCTTTTTCTCAGCTTTGACTACACCGCTTGTTTTCACTATGCCATTGAGTGCCTTCTCTTGCCCAGGGAGAAGTGTCATGCATCTCTTGGCATTATGGCCATCCTGCCCACACCTTTCACACTGTTCCAAGTCTCCCAATATAGCAAACTTGTTCTTTGAAACCACTGGTTTGGGCTTTCACCAACAATCCTTGTCAGTGTGTCCTTGCTTTTTACAGTATATGCAAGAACTCACAACAGGTGTTCTCCTCTGAATTTTGTATTGTCTCCCCCTATATGCAGCATCGTATCTTCTCAAGTTGGAGACATATACTGGCCTTCTCCACCAGCAGTTACTTGCCTTATGACCCCAAACTCCACAATAAAGACAGTGACCTTGAAACTGCCTCTTCTTGGGTCTAATCACAGCTTGTTTTCTTTTGTTCATTACTTGCTGTGTAGGCAACATGGCTGGCTTCTTTGCTTGTGTGGCTTTCATTTCAGCCACCTTTTTCTCCTTCTTCTGTTCAGCCATAGCCCTTTGCTGGCTGACCTTCTTTTCTTCATTTTTGTTTGCCACCCTAGGTTGCTTCTTCAAATCCTCTTTATTCTCAGCTATCTTCTCCTGAGTCACAACCTTCTCTTTCAACTTCTGTGGCACATTCTTATTATCTTTAGGCAATGCAGCCTCAGATTGCTGCACTTTCTCTTCATTCTTCTTTTCTCTTGCAGAACTTGTTTCTCCTATCATTTCAAGCTTCTGCACGTTCTCTTCACTCCTTTTGAGTTGTTGTTGAAGTCTCAGCAACTCTATCTCCATTTCTTCAATTGTTGAAGTCCTTGAGCCAAGCTCCATAGTAAGGTCTTCATATATTTTGATCTGTTCTTCAAATCTTCTCTTCAAGTCAATATGTTCAGCCCTTATTTCATCTTTTTGACTTTCAGCTTCCTCAGACTTTGCTTCAACTTGTTGTTTCCTTCTCTAGGTTGTTTCACACAACTCCTGCTTTCACCGTCTCACGATTTTACAGCTTGCACTCAAGCTTCTGGTCTGCCGTTTCACATCTCACGGCCTGCCCCACGCTTCTGATCAGTCATGCCGTTGCACGTTCTGGTCTCACGCTTCTGGTCTACTCACGTCTCTTAGCCTGCCTCACGCTACTAGTTTTTCTGGTTCACGTCTCTCGGCCTGCCTCACGCTTCTAGTCTGCTGTCTTCTCTTCCAGGTGGTCTCACGGATACTAGGTCTGCTGTCTTCTCTTCCGGGTGGTCTATTTCTTATTTCTCCTCTTGCTCGTTGTGCGTTTCTGGTTTGCTTGCAGGATGTGTTTCTGGTTTGCTTGCAGGAGGCGTTTCTGGTTTGCTTGCAGGAGGCGTTTCTGGTTTGCTTGCAGGATGTGTTTCTGGTTTGCTTGCAGGAGGCGTTTTTGGTTTGTTTGCAGGAGGTCGCACGTTCTGGTTTGCTCTCCCGGTGGTGATGTTTCTGGTTTGCTCTCCCAGTGGTGTCATTTCTGATCTCTTGCCGTTCTGCTCTCTCTTCCTTTTTGGCCGGTTGTTGTAGGGTTGCTGTTTTTTCAATTGTGTTGGCCCTCTGCCCTAGTTTTGTCTTCCAAGGCCTTTATATACTCTCTTCCATGAAACCCTAATAGGGCTTACATGGCGGATTTACTTTCTTGCCCTTCCATGTGACTTTACTGCCCTTCCATGTGACTTTACTCTCTTGCACACTTAACCCTAGTTGACAACAATTACAACCCATACAAGGTCGTGGGAACAACAATTACTCATTTTCAAAACTTAAAATATTTTAGAACTCATGTCATAAAAGTAGAAATTCTAAAATTAAATCTTTGGAATTCCAAAATTTTAAGAACCTATCAATTGACCAAAGAATGCCCAAATGGGCAAGTAAGTGATTCAATAACCATTTCGAATTAATTACCCTTTTAAACTTTTATCTATAGATTAAATTAAAAATAACAATAACACAACCTCCTAAATAACCTTAGAATTCTTTAAATAAAATAAAGCTTGAAAAATTCCTCTCCTTTTACAAATAAGTCAGTTTGATAATCATAATCTCATCTCTATTTTTGGTGCGAAAGATCATTGTAAAAAAGCATTTAAATACTTTCAAAACAATTTTAAGAATACCTTCAAAAGTTTTTTAGAAAATCTCATTCCTATTTATAGTATAAAGAATCACTATAAAAAGTATCTAAATACTTTTAAAAACTATTTAAAAAATCTCATTCCTATTGTGGGTGTGAGGGATCATCATTAAACATATCTTAGACACTCTATTATCAAAAAGTATTCCAACATTCTTAAAACTTTCAAAGGGATCTTTGTTAAAAGTGTTTGACGACCCTAATGCCTTAATTGGACCACATATTCTCCATAAAAAACTTCCCTTACACCCTAGATTCCTCCTTCTATCTCATCAAAATATCAAAAACCCTAGTGTGCCCATGATGGAAAAATTAAAAGCCGCATGCAAGGAGAAAATAATAATAATAAAAGTCCAAGCAAGAAAAAGCATAGAAGTAAAAATGGATGAACAATAATACTATTACTTGCAACAAGCACTAGGGTTGATTACAACCTTCACTAAATATAATCGTACTCATAAGCTTTAAAAGATCATAATAAAGCCGACTAAGTCCTGTGAATTTAAAAACAAGGTGATCTTTTGAATCTTATTATAGTATTTCAATTTCATATAAAATGATTGGTAATGACTTCAAATCTACTGGCAAGAATACCCAGGCCACCTTCGATGTTAGAAGTCTAGGTAGGTGCATCTCTTTCACATCCGCTATGTTCCTGTCATGGGTACACCGTGACTTGTACCCTTCTGAAGTATAATTTTTAAAACTTATGAGAAAGTACTTCAGTTTGGATTATGGAGTGAATGAACTTCTGTGGTATAATTTTTAAAGATTCATGTATGATTAATGGTACTAGACGTACCATTTTGAAATGTACTTTAGTTGGGTGGCATACAATTCGTGATGCTCGTCCTTGGTCAGTAGTGTAATAAAGTGAACGTCATGTGTACTCTCTCCCTAAAACTGGCACTTGGGAATGTGAGATAGTGGTTGCAAAAACTGACATTTTCTTCTTGTGGGCCATTCTTCTGTTATATTTAGACCTTTGGCATACAAAGGCTGACATGTTGTTTAATAGGTTGGCGTACAAATGTTGTGGAATGGCATACAATGTATCATACTTAACCTTGGTTTGGTAACGCAACTCTAATGACACTATTCAAATTCTCACCCTATAAATTCTAAATGTGGCGTAAAATGTTTGTTTGGTGAAAAAACCTTCATTCCATAGTCGTCACTTGTCCAATGGGCGGACCTTGTGACAAGGACCCACAGTGTACGTTGTAGCCAAATGTATGGTTGATTGACAAACTTATACGTCAACAAGTTTTCCCAAACAACTGTGAGGACCATTTGAGCCTTACCCTATAAACCCTTGTAACGTTATGTTGTGGTTTAGTTTATCAATTGTGCACACGTCATTATCTTGGAATACAAGTTTTTATACATAGCATACGAATAGTGAAAGATGACATGCAATATATATGAATCGTGGTATACCAAAACTCAAACTTGGATTAAAGTGTTTGGTCGGTTGGCAACCAAATGTGGAATACTATTACTGGATTATGACATACATTATTTAGAGAGCGGCATACAAAAATTTGAAACTAGCATAAAATGTTTGATCAATATACAAAATATTCTTTCTTTGCATTCTCCCGAAACCAGGAGAACTATACTATGGCCAACCCCGAAATAACTAGAGTTCCATAATGTGGTTCGATTTAGCACATTTGAAATGTAGTATAAGAAATTGAAATTGGATAAAAATGTTTGGTTAGTTTACAAAGTATCCTTCCATAGCAATTTTTGCAAAAATAGGAGAGTCATGTAAAGAGCAACCCCAAAATAACCAGCATACTACGTTATGGTTCAAGTTAGCATACATCAAGCGATTGTAATATAGCACATAATTTTTTTTCTTTCGGAATACAAATTTTTGAATATGACAAACTATTATTGAACTATGAGGATTGTATCAAGAGTAAAATAGAACATATTATTGTGAAATTGGAGTAAATGCTTAGTTAGTTGGGAAAGTATCCTTCCTAGCATTTGTTGGACTCATTGATCTCTTCTTACGTGGATATATAACTCAAAATCTTTTATTTTAGTATTTTTGGGAGTTACAACATAAAATAATTAAAGTGAATATAAATACATTTTTGGCTAAAAAACCTAGCCAGCCCGGTTATGAGAAAAAAAAAAAAAAGAGGCTGTTGAAAGAGAGAGAAAAGGAGGCTGCCAAATGAGAGGGAGGAAAAGGTAGTATTCTTTGATCTTACATTTAGAAAGGATATCGATGTCCGATCAAACTGAAACTTGGATAGTTGATAGAAGACGTTTGGTTCTTAATTCTAAACAGTGGAGATTGTGTTTTGACTACAGTAAGTCCTACTTCTCTTCAGTTTTCATAGGTTTATACTATGGGCGATTTTCTATGTGCAGTTTTGATCAACCATATAATCGGAGGATTGTTTATTGTCTGATCAACCTGATTTTTGGTTAGTAGTTAAAGGACACATAAATCTTCTTTGTAGATGGTTGGATTGGATTTGTGTAACTGAAAGGGTAGGTTTTCCATTAAATCTGAGGCCTCTTAATTCTGGTAACTTTCTACTCTCTCATCTATGGCAGAGTTGGTAAACCATGTGGATGAATATTGATCCGTGGTTTGACTGAGTGGAAATTTGGACAGCTGGTAGGGGACATCTAGGAGTTCATTTTGAACGGTTGGATTATTTCCTTGAGGTCTAATTGTTGAGTTGTAGTTGACAACACATGGTTGGCCTGTTTTGCTTAACTCATTAGTCTCTCTTTTAATCCAAATTGAATTTTGTTCAATTTGTTTGATGTAATTGAGGTTATATACCTCTATTATGCTCACTTGATTATAATGGAGTTGACCTCTCACTTGGAGTATCTCGCGATTTTTTCTTCTTTGTGATTTGGAGGGGTTTTCCACGTAAAATTGGTGTGTTCTTTTGCGTGATTTATTTGGATTATCATTTTTGTTATTCAATCATCTCCTCACAAGTTCAAGCAAGTGGGAGAAGTTTCTTGAGCTATTTATACTCTATTACCCCCTTCTCCCATCAGAGTGGTATCAGAGTTAATTTGGTGTATTTGACTCGTTTGAACGATGGAGTTGAATATGAATAAATTAGTTTGTTTGAATGGCACGAATTATCATATTTGGAGGAGTAAAATTAAGGATCTCTTATTTGTAAAAGAAATTGTGCTTTTTAGTGTTTGTTAATATGAAACATGAGTCTAAAACTAATGAAGAATAAGAATTTGATCATGAACAAGTTTGTGGTTTTATACAGCAATTTGTTAATGATAATGTTTACAATCACATTTGCAATGGAACACATGTATGAACTTTGTGGAGCAAACTTAAGACTTTGTATACTTTAAAGTCTAGTAATAACAAGTTATTTTTGTTAAAGAAAATGATGCAACTAAGATATAATGAAGGGAGTTCAGTTGTTGACCACTTGAATGAGTTTCAGGGTCTCATTGATTAGTTGTCAAGCATGGGCATTAAGTTTGATGATGAGGTTCTTGGGCTATGGTTACTTGTTACCTTACCTAATTTTTGGGAGACTTTTCAAATCTCACTCACTAATTCTGCTTCTAGTGGTATTTTATCATTGGAACTTGTAAAAGGTGGTGTGTTGAATAAGGAGATGAGAAGAAAATCTCACGGTTCATCATCATCCAAATTAAAGAATTTAATTATTGAAAAGAGGGGGAGAAGTCAAGGAAAAAGAAATGGTAAAAAGGGTAAAAGTAAAAGTTGAAGCAAGTTAAGATCTAAGTACAAAAATGTCCAGTGTCGTTATTATGGGAAAATGGGTTATATTAAAAAAAAGTGCTACAAGTGGAAGAGAGAAAATAAAGATGACAGTGATAAAAATGAGAAGAAAAATGTGAGTACTGGTGACCTTATAATTGTTTGTGATAAGGATGTGATTAATCTAACATCTCATGAGACTTATTAGGTCATAGATAGTGATGCTTCTCTTCATGTTATTTCAAGAATGGAATTCTTCACAACATATGGCATTGGTGATGTTTGCTTAAAGACTAGCAATGGAGTACAGTTGACATTAAGGGATGTTAGACATGTCTTTGATATCTATTTGAATTTAATTTCAATAGGAAAGCTAAATGATGAAGGTTTTTGCAGTATCTTTGGTCATGGCTAATAAAAGTTTACTAGAGGCTCCCTAATCGTGGCACAATGTAGGAAATGCTCCAGTCTATATCTCATACAAGCTGCAATCTTTAAAAATGTTGTAAATGCAGTAAAGAATGATAGTTCTATGAAATTATGACATAACCAACTTAGTCACATGAGTGAAAAGAGGATAAATTTTTTGGCAAGAAAGAACCAACTTCCAAACATAAAAAGTATAGTTTTAAATAAGTGTTCTCACTGTTTTGCTGGGAAATTTTAAGAGTCACTCACCTTTAAGGAAATTAGAGTTACTTGACTTGGTGCATTATAATATGTGTGGTCCTTTGAAAGTATGCTCACTTGGTGATGCTCTTTATTTTGTGACTTTTATTGATGATCACTATAAGAAACTTTGGGTTTATGCTTTAAAGACTAAAGATCAAGTCTTTGATGTATTTAAATAATTCCATGCTTTGTTGAGAGATAGACTAGTAAGAAGCTGAAATATGTCCACACTAATAATAATGATGAGTACAGTAGTCCATTTGACGAGTATTGCAGAAAGTATGAGATCAAACACTAAAGGATACCCCCTAAGACACCATAGTTGAATGGTTTAGTAGAAAGGATGAATAAAATGTTGATTAAAAGGGTTAAAAGTCTTCTCTTAAATGCGAAATTGCCTAAATCCTTTTAAGGTAAAGTCTTGAATACAGTGACACATGTAATTAACTTGTCTCTTAATGTTCCATTACAAGGTGATGTTTTAGACAAAGTTTGGTTTAGTAAGGAGGTCTCCTATGACCATTTACGAGTTTTTGGCTATAAGGCTTTTGTTCATGTCCTAAAAGATGAAATAGGGAAGTTAAATGTGAAGATTCTACAGTGTATCATTCTTGGTTATGGTAAAGATGACTTCAGGTACCGTTTATATGATCTGGTTGAGAAAAGCTTGTAAGGAGTAGAGATGTGTTTGTTGAGGATCAAAATATTGAAGACATTAAGAAGTCAACTCCTTAAGTTAATGATAATCTTGCTAATATTGTTCCATTTCCTCAAACATCTCTAAGTGATCTTGTTGATGTTCATAACAATGTTTAAGAACATGATGAAAATGTTCAATAAAATCATAATATACAGGGTGCAGGTGATATTGATGCTCCTATAGAAGATCATCCACACACACCCTCACCTCCATTTTAGCCATGGAGGTCCAATAGAATTCCAGTGTCTTCAATTCGGTACTCTCCTAATGAGTTTATGATATTAACTGATGGGAGACAACCTGAGTGCTATAAGGAAGCAGTTGAAAGTAAGCACGGGTAGCATTGGATAGATGTCATGATCAATGAGATGAAATTCTTATATGATAACTCTACTAATAAGTTAGTAAAGTTACTTAAAGGTAAGAGAGTTTTGAAGAATCAGCGGATTTACAAAATAAAGCAAGAAGAAAATACTTCATGTCCATGATATAAAACCAAATTGGTTGTCAAGGGATTAAATCAAAAGGCATTGACTTTGAGGAGATCTTCTTACCGGTGGTGAAAATGTTTTCCATTCGAGTTGAATTGAGTTTGGCTACTAGCCATGACTTAGAGATGGAGCATATGGATGTGAAAATAACTTTTTCTCTATGGTGACTTGGAAGAAGAAATTTATATGAAACAACCACAGGGTTTTGAGATGAAAGGAAAAGAAGATTATGTATACAGGTTGAATAAAAACTTATATGGCTTGAAACAAGCTCCGAGACAATGGTATAAGAAGTTTGAGTCTATTATAGGGGAGTAAGGCTATAAAAAGACTACTTCTAATCATTGTGCTTTTGTTCAAAGATTTATTGATGATGATTTCATCATTTTACTACCTTATCTTAATGATATGCTTATTATTGGTCATAATGCTTCTAGAATTTACAAAGTTGAAGTAAGAGTTGAGCAAGTCCTTTGCCATGAAGGACTTGACCAATAAAGAAGATCTTTGGTATGTCAATCACTTAGGATAAGAAAAAGAAAAGGTTGTATTTACTTCAGAAGCAGTACATTGAAAAGGTGTTTCAAAGGTTTAACATGGATAAGGCTAAAGTGGTAAGTGCTCCTTTTGCTACACAATTTAAATTATTTATTAACCAATGTCTTTCCATAGAGAAAGAGAAGGAAGAGATGCAAAGAGTTCCTTTTGCATCAGTTGTGGGCAGTTTGATGTATGCAATGGTGTGCACAAGGCCTAATATAGCTCATGCAGTTGACATAGTTAGTCGATTCCTTTCAAATCCCAATAAAGAGCATTGGATTGCAATGAAGTGGATAATGAGATATTTGTGAGACTCCACCGATTAAGACTTTGTTTTAGGAGTGATAAGTTTATTCTTACTGGATTTACAAATTCAAATATGACAGGTAACATTGACTCTAGAAAATCTACTTCAGGTCATGTGATGACTTTTGCAGGGGGAGCAGTAAGTTGGCAATCTTGATTACAAAAGTGTATTGCATTGTCCACTACAGAGACAGAGTTTATTGTAATAACTAAAGTGTTTAAAGAGTTACTTTGGATGAAAAGTTTATGAAGGAATTTGATTTTGAACAATCAAATCATGTGTTGTACTAAGATAGCTAGAGTGTCATTCATCTTGGTAAAAATCCAACTTTTCATACTAAATTAAAACATATTGATGTGCAATATCATTAAATATGAGATATTTTTTATTCTAAATAACTGACATTTGAAAAAATTCATATAAATAATAATGTTGTTATGATGACAAAGATATTGTTAATATAGAAATTTGAGTTGTATTATGCATTGGCTGGGAAGAGGGAGAATTGTTGGACTTATTGGTTCCTTCCTATGTGGATATATACCTCAAAATCTTTTATTTTAGTATTTTTTAGGGCCACAATCCAAAATAATTAAAATGGGTATAAATACCTCTTTTTACTAGAAAACCTAGTCAGCTGATTATGAGAAAAAAAAAAACAAAAAAGAGGTTGTCAAAAGAGAGAAGAAAAGAGGGAGGCCGCCAAAAGAGAGGGAGGAAAAAACAATATTCTTTGATTTTATATTTGGAAAGGATATCGGTATTTGATCAAACCGAAATTTAGATAGTTGATATAAGAAGTTTGGTTTTTAATTTTGAATGGTAGAGAGTATGTTTCAAGCACAGTAAGTGTCGTTTCTCTTCAATTTTCTTAGGTCTATATTCTGGTCAATTTTCTGCATGCAGTTTTGATCAACTGTGTAATCAAAGGATTGTTTATAGTCCAATTAAGCTAATTTTTGGTCAATAGTTGGAGGACACATAAATTTTCTTTATGGGTGGTTGGATTAGGTTTGTAAGGGTAGGTTTTCCATTAAAGCTGAGGCCTATTAATTCTGGTAATTTTTTGCTCTCTTATCTATAGTAAAGTTGGTAAACCGTGTGGATGAATATTGATTCGTTGTCCGATTGGGCTGGAATTTGGATAGTTGATAGGGGACATCTGGGAGTTCATTTTAATCAGTTGGATTATTACCTTGAGGTCTACTTGTTGAGTTATAGTTGACAGTACGTGGTTGGTCTGTTTTACTCAACTCATTAGTCTCTCTTTTAGTTCAAATTGAATTTTGTTCAATTTGTTTGATATAATTAAAATTGAGTACCTCTATTGTACTCACTTAATTATAGTAAAATTGACCTTTAACTCAAAATATCTCGTAATTTTTTTTCCTTTGTGATTTGGAAGAATTTTTCTTGTAAAATTGATATGTTATCTTACATGATTTTTTTACACTATTATTTTTATTATTTAATTATCTCCTCACAAGTTCAAGGAAGTGGGAGAAATTTTATGAGCTATTTATGTTCCGTTACCCCCTCTCCCATCAACATTCTCACGGAACTATGAGGACTGTGTCAAGGGTAAACTCTAAAACAGTAGTGCATTACATTGTAGTGTAATTTAACCTGCATAAAAATATCTGGAGGTCACACATGTCATTTCTTACAACTTTTTACCAGTGACACAATTTTTTGTAATTAGCATGTAATATTTGGCCAATGACACGCAAAAACTTAAAACTGGAACAAACATTTTCTAGGTTATTAAAGTGTACTTATTATTCAGCTTGCTAAACTGGAATGAAACATTTTCTTGGTTGTTAAATTAGAATAAAAAATTTTCTATCAAACCCATTAAAAAAATATTTTATGGTGAATAACCTAACAACTCCAAGTGTAGGGGTAAGTGCTTAAAACTGCTAAAGCATTACGTTGTAGTCAATTGGACCCTTCAAAATTAATATTTGAAGCTTTTCATGTTATTTGGTGGAATACTAAGTTTTAATGTAAGCATACAATTTTAGAAATGTGTCTTATAATTTTTAAATAATCTCATGCAATAACTAGACAACAATGTAATATGTTCAGTTGGTCGACAAGTTGTCTTTTCTTAAAGTTCACTTCTTATATAAGAGGCGCGTGACAGATAAATTCCAAAGGGCATGTTGGAGTAAAATATTTGGTCGGTTGGTAAACACCACTTAATTATTCATCTCAAGCAATATACCAAACTCTGCAATATACACCACCGAAACCACTAAAGCATTTATGTTGTCATCAGTTAATGAACATTTGATTGTTAGGACGTAATTGACCACAACATAGTGCTTAAGTGGTCTTGGGAGCATGTCATGCACAGTCGAAGGCATTGCTTGAGTTCAATAATTGAGTGGGGTTCATCAAATGTACAATTTAACGCCCATCTCTCTTATTCTTCCTATTAAAGAAAAGGCAAATAAGGAAAAACAACTAACTTAGGAACCAACCAAGATGTTATGCTACTTTCCAATTATTGGATGCTCCTTTCAAAATTTTATACAATACATCTCCTAAATTGTATGCCAATATTAGAACTTCATATTCCATCCGATGTCCAAAATGTTAGGTGCATCTCGCATAGTATTGTCATTGTCTGAGATCAATGATTGTAATACCCCTCTTATATCAGAAAGAAATAGAAGGGAGAATGATTTATAAGTTAAATAATAATATAAATAAAGCACTAATTAGATCTTTTTTACGCTATAGTGGCCCAAGTTTGTGTGTAAATCTCTTTTCTGTCTCACTACATGCAATGATGCATAGGTTCATGTGAGGGCTCAAGTTATTACAAATGGTATTAGAACCTTACACTAGTTAGAAGTGGAGAAGTTAGGTGCCAACAGAGTAAGAGCCACTTCTTTCACCTCTTTAGCTTATGGGGGCTGCTAGGGGCTATTTCTACAATCTTGCCACCTAGTGATGTAATCCTATGATTTTGTATGTTGTAGTGATGAGGATGTCGTTTATCTAACGAAAGTCGACTGTAATATCCTCTTATATCAAAAAGAAAGAGTTGTGATAGATAAAACATCAATTGGATCCTTTTTTAATTATAGTGGTCCAATTTGGTGTGAAATTTTTTTTGTCTATCTCACTACCACGTGATCCTTCTAAAGTATGATTTCCCAAATTTACAAGAAGTTTTAGGGCTATCACACTCCTAGCATACAATTTGAAAGTTTGGAATACAATTTATAGCTCTTGGCGTACTATTTTGCAAAGTGTAAAAATTTGACAGGATGATGTGCAATTTATAATACTAGTCATTAGGTTAGTAGTACAAAGCTATAATAGTGGGCAAAGCTATAATAGGGAAACCAAAAAATTCTACACCCATGCCTACTAAATTATGACCATTAGATTTGAAATATTTTGTATTTACCATCAAATTAAAAGTTTGTATAAAATTTTTTACATGTTAGACTTGTGATTATGGTAAATCCAAGTTTAGGAGTGAGTTCTAGATATATAATAAAAAGTGTAAAAATAATAAAATTAGAGTTATGCTTTTCATAAAAATCAAGTAAGCTAATTTTCTTTTAATTTAAATTTTAAATAATTAAATAAAATTGAAATTGATTTGGTTATTTATTATAATTAGTATTTTAGTTAATTTAAGATTTTAAACTTATATTAGAGGAATTGAATGAAATTAAAACAAAATGATTGATTAAGAAGTAAAGTACATTTCATTTTTGTATGTTGATTATAATTAAATTTATAAGTAAAATACTAATCAATAGTATTACTATACTATAAGCATTAATCTTAAAAAATTGCTCTAGTTAAAAAATTTAATATATAAAATTGAGTACTTTGGTTAAAAGAAAGAAAAAGAATAAAAATGTAAATTAAGTATACTTAACTTTATAGTGAAAAAAAAGAAAATTAGATATATTTTGAAATTTTAATTTTATTAAAATATTAAAAATGACTACAAAATAACTACTAAATTAATATCAAATATAATAAATCATAAAAATTTATTAAAAAATCTTAAAATTAAGTAAATGTTGCTATAAAGACTTTCTTGCTCAAATAATTGTTCAAAATTACCAACTTTCACTTCATATAAGCAATATCAATATTCTAAATATGGCCAACATATTGTGTTGGTTCTAGATATCCAATAAGAAAGATTAAAATGATAAAATTTGAAATCTTAGGATTAATTGAATCTAATTTTAATTCAATTTAATTCTAAATCTAATTTAGATTGGAAAAATAGTTAATGAAATTAAATTAATTTTAAGAAAATATTTTCCTTATTTTTAAGAAAAAAAACAAAAGTTTTGCAAAAGTTCTTTTTTTCTTTTAAAAAAAACTTATAATTTCATTTTGTTCTCCTTTTTAAGAAAATAGAAAGAGAAAAATAAAAATAAACTTAATTTATGTGTTTTTTTTCTATTTTTAAGAAAACGAAAGGTAAATTTAAGAATAGTTCCTTTATTCTTTTTTCCCTTTTTAAAAAAATAAAAAAGGTAACTTGAAAATAATTTCTTTTTCTTTTTAAAATATAAGTGAGTTTGGGGAAATTTTTTCTTAATTTTTATTCTAAAATGAGAATTTAGGTTCGTTTTTAATTTACTAATTTATGACAAGTTGTCACATAAACAAATTGAAAATTTTTATCAATTATATATATATATATAAGTGTTAAACTAGCATGATATATGTTAAAAAATTCATTTTTAATTTTTTATTTAAAAAAAAGGAGAGTTAAATTATAAGTATTTTCTTTTTTAAGAAAATGAAATGTGTAATTTAGGAATTGTTTTTCGTTTTTATGAAAACAAAAAGGAGAATTTGGGGTTTTTTTCCTTTTTTTTTTCCTTTCTAATAAAGTAAAAAGAAAAAAACATTATGAGCATTATCTTCCTGTTTTAAGAAAAGAGGGTAATTTTTTCTTTCTAAGAAAATAAAAAAAAGAATTAAAAAGTAATTTTTTTTCTTTTACTTTTGTTAATTAAAAGTATTCATCTTGCACAGATTTTAAACGTATATAAATAATTATTAATATGAATTAAACAAATTGCAATACATACTAGGTCATAATTAAGTTGAATAAATCAAATATATTTTAAAATCTTAATTTTATTAAAATACTTAGAAAAATTGTAAATAAACTATTATATTAATATTAAATATTACAAATAGTAAGAGTTTGCTAAGAAAATTATAACTTTAGTAAAATATTTAAATATCCTTAAAATTAAGCTAATGCTTCCCATAAACATGTTTAATTGAAAAAATTTATAAGGTTTATCATTTCTCTCTTAATTTTGACAATATTAATATGCTAATATTAGATTTTCACAATTAACAAGTTTATGATATTTATTAAGATGTGTTAATATAACTTATGTTAGATAGATAGACTATAATTATTGTATTACTACAAAGAATATAACAATCATGTAACAAAAAGAGATTTAAATTATAAGTAATTTTTTAGTTTTTTCATTTTTAGGAAAACAAAAAGGTATTTAGGAGTAGTTCTTTTCCTTTTTTTAAAAAAAAATATAGGTATTTGAGATTTTTTTTGTTTGTTTTTTTAAGAAAGAAAAAATATTTGGGAGAAATTTTTCTTTTTTTCAAGGAACAAAGGAAACATTTTAAAGAATAAAAAGAATAATAATATAAGTTAAGGATTTTTTAACTTAAAATATGAAAAAAAGAGCAAATGAATTTTAAAATTCTAATTTTATTTAAATACTAATACTAAAAATGATTGTAAAATAACTATTAAATTAATATTAAATATTAAAAATCATAAGAGTTAACTAAGAAAATTATAAAATCAAGCAAACTTCTTTATGTAAGCAAAATTGACTCATGCATTGTATGAGTTCTAAATATATAATAAAAAGCGCTAACATAACAAAATTCAAATTATAATTCTAATAATAATCAATTAAGCAAATGTGTTTTTAATTTGGATTTGGAAAAACTAATATATATATATTGGGATTGGATCCATACGATATTTGAATTTGTGATATTTTATTAAAAATTGATAATACAAGAATTTAATTAAATATTGATATAAAATATAATTTTTCTATTATTGCAACCAAGGTAACAATAATATATTATATATCAAAATTAATATTCACCTTGTTATCGATAATGTCTAAGAAAATTTAATGCTTTAACTAGGTAATCTTATCATAAATAACACTACTACAAAACTTGACAAACAAAGTATTACCTTTATAATGTTAGTTAATTCTATTTTTATTGCAAAATAGTATTACCCTTATAATTTTAGTTGAAAGCGAAGGAACAAAGAATATTAGGATAAAAGCAATACTTTATTCTATAACACAAAAAATTTTAAATTAAAGTCTTGAAAAAAGTAAATGAAAAAAATTAAAAGTTTAGAAATAGTAAAAGCCTTAACTATGTCTCATCATCTTCTATTAAGTATAACAAAATAAAAGTAGGTTAATAAGAATATAAATAAATTTTAATTTATATTGTTTGAAATAAAAATAAGTTAAAATGGATTTAATTAGGTTCCTATTTAAGACAATAAAATAATTTGAAAAATAGAATTAGAAAACAAATATATTCATATTTAAGGTGGTACTATTTCAATTAAAAAGGAAAAAACATTACTTCTAAATTTTCTCTTTTTTCTCTTTAAAATAATTAATTTTAAATTTTCCTTTTCTTATGTAAGTTCTTATTTAAGAGGGTAATAAATAGAATTATATTAAACCTAATTTTTGTAAGAATTTTTATATTTTTTTTCTTCTTTTTATTTTCTTATATTAGTGAAGCTTTAGGAGAAGTTTCTACATGAAAAAGAAAGAACAATTAAGACTTTTCCCTTTGCTTTAATAATATTAATATACATATAAATTAGACTTAGGTAATGCATGAGTTTATCATATTTGTTAAAAAGTGCATTTTTCCTTATGTGTTATTTAAAAGAGAAAAATATGAAATTTAAATTTTGAATATTATTTGACTTTTTTAAGGAAATTGAAAATTATTTTCTTTCTCCCTTTAGGAAGAATTCAAGAGTAATTTTTTCTTTTTTTCTTTTCAAGAAGTTTTATGCCTTTTTCTTTTATTTTTCTTCATTTTGTGTGTTTGTGTTACATGGATTCTAAACTTATGTGAATAATCATTAATATGAATTGGGTAAATACATGATAAATTATAATGGGGTAAACTGAATTTCAAGAGTAACTTTTTTGTTTAAAAAAATAATAAGGGAAATTCAAATGAAAATTTAGAATTTTTTTTCTTTTTTTCCTTGACTTTTCCTTTGTTTTCTTTTTTTTTTAATTTATGAATTAAGGAGAAGTTGTCATTTAAGAAAAATTGATGACATGACAAAAGAAGAATAGGTGAGACTTTCTCCCATCTTGGATTAGAATCACATAATATATGTGTTTGTGATATTTTGTTAGAAAGTGTTAATATGAATTTAATTAGACATTAAGATAAAATTTAACTGTTCTGCTATTGCAAATCATGTAACAATAATATAATTGTATATCAAAATTGATACTCATTCTTAACATGGAAAACTTTTAAGAAAATTAGAAATTTTAATATTCTTAAAATTTAAATATATTAATTAATATTTCTGATCCTATTTTATTTGTTTTGTTGGTCATATGTTTTAAATTATCTATTTGATTAGAAACTAATTTGTGTACCATTTTCTTTATTGTCATTATTTTTTTTTAAATATTGTAAGCTGTAATAATTCTCTACAAATAAAAATGTCCCATAATGTAAACATCATAACAGCTAAAGTAAAAACAGAAAAGATAATCATTAAGTAATTATAAGAGTTTTGTTTATGTTTGTATTTAAAAAGGTTTTTTTAAAAGAAAATTGAAAAATCAAATAGGTGTATATTATGGAGATATGATTTAAATTAAAATTGAACTAAGCATTGTGGTAAGTGTTACTATTATACTTTAAAAGCAATTGAATATCGTGGGATAAGGATATTAACTTAAATTATAATTGAACCAACAAAATAATGAAAGCTACTAAATAAATTATTTGGTTTAATCAATCCTTCAATCTCATATCTAGGTAAAAAACTCATAAACCTTAATGAAAACACCAAATTACATATAAAAGAGATAAAAAGAAAGAAAGAAAGAAAGAATATATAAAAAATTAAAAATTTAAAGGTAACAAAAGACTTACATTGTAACTTTATGTCTTATAGAGATAAAGAGGTAAATAGTAACATAAAGATAAATAAAAAGATATTTAAATAAATTTCTACTTAATTTTTTAAAAAGGAAAACTTATGAGTAACTCTTGTATTATCTTAAATTATCATAAGGGAATTAAATAAATTTTTATTCTTAAAGATGTCTAACTAATATGTAATTAAATTGTTAGTAGTTTTTCTTTTTCTAAGAAAACTTAAATGATATAATTTTCTTTTTTATAAAAAAAATAAAAAATCAAAAGGAAATTGATTTATTATTTTTTTTCTTTGTAAAGAAGGAAAAAATGTGATAGAGAGATAGATTAAAAGGGATTTAAATAGGCTTTATTTAATTTTCTAAAAAGAATAATTTATGAGCCACTTTTTTATTACCTTAGATTATTAAAAGGGAATTAGATAAATTTCTATGTTTAAAGAAATGAAACAAATATGTACTTAAATTATAATAGAATTTTTTTTTTTAATTTTTTTTCTTTTGTCTCCTTTAGTCTATGAATTAATGAAAAATCACCATGTAATATAAAAATAATAGTTAAAGTATAGGCATAAATACATATAGATAAGATAAAAAATATAAATTCTTATGTAAAGAAATTCAATTTAAAAAAATTAATATCTTTTGTTTTTAAGATTAAACACTTTATCTAACCTTTATCTCTTTGTTATTGTCTCTCTAGATATTTATCTCTCCCTCTATCTCACTTGTTTATACTCAATCTCTTTTTGCCCCTCTCCATATGCCTCTCTCTATGTCTCTCAAAGAGACTTTGATTTTATATTTTTGGGTTGTTGTTCGATTTTTTGTGCATGTTAGGTTCTTAAACCATATCTTTTGAGATTCATATCAAGTAATTTATATGATTAAATTAAATGACTAAGAAATTGTAGATAATAAAGGTCTTTTTTTTTCTCGTTTTTTCTTTTAGGCTAAGCTAATTCTCATTACCATTCAAATAACATCACCAAAATTATAACATACATGAGTTAGTGACCAAAATGTTTGCCATGCTAGGAGGGGGCTAGCTTACCTAGTTACCAAGGCACTTCCTTTCCTTCGTAGCTCTAACTAAATAGTCAACAACATTATTTGCTTTCCTAATAATAAGCCTTAGTTCCACATTTGGGAGATAAAAGAGCTCGTTAGATCATATGCTCTTTCTTTATGTTTTGGTAAGTCAATATTGATTAATTATTGATTTATCTATTTTGCTAAAATTCTTTTATGTAACTACACATACTTGTTTGAATTTCTTATTGTGATTATTCTTCATAAACAAGTTGTGTGATGTGTTGGAAAATTCTTTTGCTAGAAATTTGATTTATTCTCTTTATAAAAACTATTATTGCTAAAAATTTTGATTTCCTTTAAAAGGGATACTTAGAGCTAAAGATACAAAATTTTTGGAATGTTTTTTTTTTTTTTTTTAAGATCTCTTGTTGGAATAACAATTATGGAAACTTTTTAAAGTTTCAACAATAGTTTTGGAAAGTTTTGAGATCATGAAAAATCACCTTAATTTATTGTCTTGATCAATTAGTGTTATACATGGAAAGTATTGAACAAATTTTCCAAAACAACTAGCCAACGTTTTAGAAGAGATTTTCTCTTTTCACTAACAACTAAAAGACACCAAGACTATATAAAACTTGTTTTATACAATAACCAAAACATCTATTTTAATGACATTAAGTTTTTGTTGAGATCAAAAAGAAGAAAAGAGAGAATTCTTTGTAAGAGTAAGTGTTGCACAAAGTGAAAGTGAGAGGAGTTTGAGTGTTCTAAGTATGTAGAATGATAATTTGTGTGTAAGAAGTGAGCATATGTGCTCAAAGTGTTGTAGGGAAGGTTGAAAACCTTTGTGTGAATTGTTTTTTTCCTAGTTAGAGAGTTTAATAATAGAGTTGAAACTCTTAAGATGGATTCCTTGAGTATAGGATATAGGACCAAGAGATCCAAATCTCTATAAATCATTGTGTCTCACTTTTCTCTCTTTTAAACTCATTTATCTTTTTTCACATACACACATGACAACAAGTTGTTATTTATCTTGTTTTTAATTATTTGTCTTACAAAGTCACACTTATGGATTGTTATTGTTATTTATATTGTGATTATTTTTATTTGTTCACACTACACAATTTGTAGACATGTGTCCTTAAAACCCAATTCACCCTTATTTTTGGGTATCTTTAGGACCAATAATTGGTATCAAAAGTGGTCTCTATATAAAAGGTTTACCACCCCAAGTTGATCTAATGACTTCCCTTCCCTATTTGTATCACCTTGAGGGTTGTAACTTTTTCCAACCTCCCATCTTTGACAACACCAATTATAGTTAGTGGAAAAACAAAATGATATTGTTCTTTCAATGCTTTGATTCCAAGGTATGGTGCTATGGTGCATTATTTATCATGGCCCTAAAAGAATAACCAAAACCAAAAATGGTGCAATTATTTATGAACCTAAAAGTGAATTAACAATTGAAGAATTCAAAGTTTAAACTCTCAATTCCAAAGTTTATTATTTGCTTTATTATGCCATAACCTCTGATCAATATAACTATGTTTCCTTTTGCAAGTTAGCATAAAACATATGGGACAATGTCATGGTAACTTATGAGGGAACCACTCAAGTTAAGGATAGTAGGATCATCAAGTTAAGACTCATCAAGAAGTTGCTTATATCATTTTTGGAATCATGAAACCCAATGACTATTGCAATTTGAAAGCTAATGGATCTAAATAACTTGCTTGTGAATGTTTTGATGGGTTCATTTCTCACATGTGAGATGGCTTTCAAAAAAGAAATTGTTAAGTTTTGGGAGCTGGTTGGGATTAGTTAAGATTGTTGTGATTAATGGGCAGATTACTAATATTAGTGGGATCATACTCTATTACTCTATGTTTTGATGTGTCTCCCATACTTGATTGATATGATTACTTGTTAGGCAAGTATTATCTTTATTTGGATAATATCCATTTGATTTATGCCTATTATGGAAAGATCTTTGAAATTCAAATTTAATTTAAGCTAACAACAGTACAAAGATCTTGTTCTTGGTCAAATATCTATTTTTATAAAGTTATTGAGTGAGATCCGATGTGATCTCAATGAAAGATAGAAATAATCATGAAGATTCAAAGTTGGTAAAACCTTACCATGGCATTGACCGAACTTATGGTTGTGGCTAACCAGACACAAAAGAAGTAGCAAAGAGAAGAAATAGAGAATTTGAGTCAGTCGATTAAACTAATGCTTGCAATTGATTGAACACTAGAAAGGAAAAGAAAGGAAAATTACAAAGATTTCAAACCAGTCAACCTAACTAGTGGCTACAATTGACTAGAGAAAACTTAAGAGTCGAAAGCTTTAAAGTTACAAAAGTTGTAGAGATTTCAGATTGGTTGACCTAATTAGTAGCTACAATCGATCGATGAGATTGTTTAACCTGAAAGTACAAAAGCCTGAGAAAGTTATAAAGACTTTGGATCGATCGGTCGATCTAAGTGCTACGATTAATTGATGCTTTAAAGAGAAAGTTTCTTATTTTAGAAATTGATTTTCTTTAAAGAAAGAAATCAATCTCCAAATGAATAGTTTGTTATGTTTATTTATAAAAGGCTTGTAAATTTCTTTTGTAGAGTGTGGATAGGTGTGGAAAAAGTGAGAAAAATGTGGAAAAATGTAGAAATATACTAAAGGCTTTATATTGAGCGTTAGTGATAAATTGAAGAGAAAAAACTTTGGAGTGAATGAAAAAAGTAAAAGTGCTTAAGTTATGATTTTGAAAAGAGTAAGAGTGCATAAGTTGTGATTGTAAAAAAAGTATGAGTACTTTTGTGAAAAGTGATAAAACGTGAATCTCTAAGTTGTAAAGAACCATTGGTTCTTGTGAAAGCTTCATGGAAGCTTTGTTGTAGTTTAGGCCAAGGTGACCTAATGTAAAAGGTTGTCTTCACCATGCAAAAGTAGCAAGAGTTAGTGAAGTTGAACTCTTAAGGGACGGACCTTGAGGAGTGGAAGTAAGTTCCCAATTTGAGCTAAACTACTATAAAATGATGTGCACACTTTCCCTTCCCTTATCTCATTTACATTCAGTTATTTGTATTGCTTACTTGTTATTCATTATTATTATTGGTTATCTTATTATTGTTATTTAGAGTTAGGATTGAGTATTAATTAAGTGATCAAATCAAGTAAACTCAATTTAACCCCCTCTTGGGTTACCCTAAGGACCGATAAGTAGTATTAGAGGTTAGTCTCTATTACACAGGCCAAATGTCCTAGAGTTAATCCATAACATCTCTTATTCTCATGTGTCACATTAAAGATGGAAATATTCTTAAATTCCCTATCTTTGATGGATCCAATTACAACTATTAAAAAGATAAGATGCCATGTATTTCCAATCTTATGATTATGAAATTTGGGAAATAGTTAAGAGTGACCCTAATAAAGCCCTAAAAGCAAGTATTAGTCAAAAAAAAGAGTGAGTCCAACATAGAATCCAAAAGATCAAAACCTTTAATTCTAAAGCTACTTACTTCATTATAGTTTAAGTACTAATGAATATAACGGGGTATCGTTATGTAAGGCAATAAAGGAGATATAAGACAAGTTTAAAATCATTCATAGGGATATAACATAGGTAAAGGACACAAAGATCAACTAGGTCATGTGTGAATACGAGCTCTTTGAGATGAAGAGTAATACGACAATCTTAGAGATATACATGAGATTCATAAACATCATTAATCTACTTAATAACCTTAGGAAGGAGATTAAGGTGAGTGACTTATAAAGAAAATATTAAGATCACTTTTAGAGTCTTGGAACCCCAAGGTAATCATAATCATTAAATCTAAAGAACTAAATACCTTAGACTTAGATAAGTTGATAAGGTCTTTTTTGACCCATGAGATGACTTTCACCAAGAAAGTTATTTAAAAAGAGAAAAAAGTTGACTTAAAAGCCTCCTTTTAGAAATAAAATGATGATGATGATGTGACTAATTAATACAATCTAGAAGATGAAGAAGAACTTGTCATGCTGACCAAAAGAATCACATAACTATGGAAAAAGAAGAAACAAAATGGCAAAAGGTCCTTTAAGATCAATCAAGACAAAGATGAGATCATTTGTTACAATTGAAACAAACATGGTCATATTGCTCACAACTATTCTATAAATAAGAATAAGGATAGAAAGCCAACAAAGAAAGCTCTTGAAGCTATTTGGGATGAACCAAGTGACTTAAAAAGTGATTTTGACAATGTTGAAGTTAACTTGACATTCATGTTTATAAAAGATGAGGTAAATTTTAAATATGATACACTAGATTGTAGGGATAAAAAACTTAAAGACATGACTATACTTTATGCTAAGAATATCTTTATAAAGCATGTAGTTGGATCATTAAAAAGTGAGAATGCATCTCTAAAAGCTAAGATTAAGTTGCTTATTAAGAGATATAGTGAGTTAGACAATGTCTATAATAAGGAAAGACTTGTGAAACTCTTAGATGAAAACATTTATCTTAAGAACTTCTAAACTTCAAGAGTCTCTCTCTAAGTTTGATATAAGCAATGATAAACTAGATATGATACTTGACTCTCAAAGTTCTTAAGATGAGAAAAATGGTTTAAGGTATATGTCTCTTGTACATCAACCCAAAGCTTTTTAGAGTAAGATAACTCATGCCCATGCACAGGCAAAAACATCTAATAGCATTGCATATAAGAATGCTTATGCATCATATTACGGTTGAAAGACATCATATAAGTATGTATATATGTACATGAGACACGCACAAAAGTCTAAAGTAGATCATAAGCATATATATTCTCATGATAAATGATATGATCATGATAGATATGATTCTTATACATATAGATATCATGCTAGAGATCATGTTAGATGTTAATTTTGTGGTCATTATGGTCATATGCAATACTCATGTAACTTGAGATAAAGCCTAGATGGTTATCCTCATAAAAGTGTTAAATAAATTGTTTACAAGTATGTTTGAAAAGCAGTATACAGAAAGATGAATGGTATCTAGATGGTGGTTGCTTTAGGCATATGACAAGGAATCATGAAAACTTTATTTCCCTTAAGAAAATTAGTGGTGAAACAATAACATTTAGAGAGAATACCAAAGGTAAGATTATTGACATTAGTAAGATAGGTAAGGGAAGGTCCTTAATGATTGACAATGTCTCACTTGTCAAAAGACTTAAGTTCAATTTATTAAGTATTAGCCAATTATATGATTATGGTTATAAGGTATCATTTGAGCAAAATGCTTGCTATGTTGCTCATTCTAAAACAAATGATCCTATATTTCTTGCTAAACAAGTGGACATTGTGTATATTATTGATTTGCACACTTTAACTAACCAAGATCCTATTACTTTACCTCTATTAATGAAGAATTATAAATATGGCATCAAAGGTTGGTCATGCAAGCATTAAGCAATAGTTAAAGCTCAACCAACACAACCTTTTAGAAGATCTTCTAAAAGTAAAATTTGAAAAGGACAAGGTGTGTGATGTATGCAAAATAGGTAAGCAAAGTAAGAGCTCCTTTAAAAGTAAAAAAAGTAGTATCTATTACTAGACCTTTGCAACTATTGTATATGGACTTGTTTGGTATTAATTATGTTGCATCTTTAGGTGGTAAGTCATATGCATATGTCATTATAGATGATTTTAATAGGCTTGTATGGGTTGCATTCCTAACTCATAAATATGAGTGCTTAAAGACTTTTGTAAGCAAGTTCAAAATGAAAAAGGGTACTATGTCGCTTCAATTAGAAATGATCATTGTCATGAGTTTAAGAATGAAGGCTTTGAGAATTTTTACAATTCCTAAGGTATCCCTCACAACTTTTCAGCTCCAAGAACTCCACAACAAAATATAGTGGCTGAAAGGAAGAGTAAAACCTTGCAAGAGATGGCTAGAACCATGTTAAATGAGTATAACCTTCCTCATCACTTTTGGGTAAAAGCAGCCCATACTACTTACCATGTGTCTAATAGAATTTTTATTCATCCAACCATTGCAAAGACCCATTAGAATTTTTATCCATCCAATCTAGCATATACATTTTTAATAACAAGGCATATAAGGTGTTCAACAAGAAATCTAATAAAAAACTTAGAGATGATGGGTGGAAGGTTTCAAACAATACAGGAGATCCATTGCACATTCTAGAAGGCCTAATAATACGAGCTAGAGCCAAAAAGATGAAAGAAGTACTAAATGGGTTGATTAAGGACATTTAGGCCAACCAAATTTCAAATGGTGCAAATTCAAGTTTGAAGGAAAGTCCAGACCTTACTAATATGATTACAGTACTTAATGGATTAGGACTAAATAATAGCATTCACTCCTAATTAAGAGTTTATTGTTTGTGTAAGAATTTGTCCCTAGATAGGAATTCTTTATAAATAAGGATTTTTCCTAAATAAGAATTTATGTCTCTTTAAGATTACCATCTTAGTTTATAAATAGGCACCTCTTTGTATGCTTTGGATCATTAGAAAATTTTGAGTGAAATAGAAAATAAGGGTTTTCTTATCAAGAGGTACTTCTTCTTATGGTATTCAACCCGACTTATCACTCTTAGTTCCTTTCTTTTTTAGAGTGTGGTGCCCATATCATTCTTAAATACCTTAGGTTCATATTCTTTTGAATTGGTTTTTGACTACCACAACTATTCCAAGGAGAAAAAGGTAAAACTTGCAACCGTTGAAATTACTGATTATGCTATTATTTGGTGGCATCAACTTGTTTTGACTAGAAGAAGGAATTGTGAGCAATCTACTGATACGAAAGGAGATAAAGGCTATCATGAGGAGGAGGTTTGTCCCTAATCACTATTATAGGGAGTTGCACCAAAGGATGCAAAGGCTCATTTAAGGCACCAAAAGTGTGGAGGACTACCATAAATAGATGGAGATTGCTGTAATTAAAGCAAATGTAGAAGAAGATAGAGAGGTAACCATGGCTTACTTTTTGCAAGGGCTAAATAGAGACATAGCAAACATGGTTGAATTGCAACACTGTGGAATTAAAAGACATGGTGCACATGACAATGAAAGTTGAAAGGCAACTTAAATGAAAAGGTTCCATATGATTTAGGGAGAAGGCTGATTACAAGTCCAAACCTGAGCTATCTAAGCACAAAAATATGGGTGCTACCAATGAAGTAGGTAATTCTAACCCCCAACCAAGTAGAAATAGAGATGTTAAATGTTTTAAGTGTTTAGGCAGGGGTCACATTACATCTCAATGTCCAAATAAGAGTGCAATGATCTTGAGGTAATAGTGATGTTAAAATTGCAAGTCAATCAGATGATAATTCTATGCCATCATCAAAGGGTGAAAGTGATGGAGAGGAGTATCTGGTTAATGGAATAACTCTCATAGCTAAGAAAGCATTGAATGTGCAAGTGAAGGAAGAAAATGATGTGCAATGAGATAACATCTTTCAGATAAGGTGTCTCATCAAAGATAAAGTATGTAGTATGATTATTGATAGTGAGAGTTGCATTAATGTTGTTAGCACAACTATGGTTGAGAAGCTAAATTTACCTATTATAAAGCATCTTAGGCCATATAAGCTTTAATGGTTGAATGAGAGTAGTGAAGTCAAGGTAAATAAGCAAGTGCTTATGTCATTTTCCAACAGAAGGTATCGCGATAAGTTTTATGTGATGTTGCACCTATACATATGACCCATATTCTATTAGGAAGGTCATGACAGTTTGATAGGCGAGTTATGCATAATGGCTTCAAAAATCATTATTCCTTTGTAATGAATGAAAAACCCATCACTCTTGTACCATTATCACCTTAATAAGCTTATAAGGATCAGTTAAGGATTAAAAGCGAGAGTGAATAGAAAAGAGAGATTGAAAAAAGAGAAAAAAGAGGAGAAAACATGAGGACACAAGAGAGAGAGAAGAAAACTAAAAGTTTTTATGCAAAAGAAAGTGATGTCAAAAGAGCATTGTATGCCAAATAACCTATGATTGGACTTTTGTACAAAGAGGTTTATTTTAACACTAACAAGTTTGACCTATCTTTGCTTAGTGTTGTTGCTCTATTGCAAGACTTTCAAGATGTATTCTTTGACGATGAACTAAGTGGATTTCTACCTAAGAGAGGAATTGAGAATTAAATTGATTTCATCCCTAGTGCATCCATCCCAAATCAGCTAGCATATAAGAGTAATCTAGCGAAGACAAATGAGCTTTAAAGGTAGCTTAAGAAACTTATTTTGAAAGGATATGTAAAGGAAAGCATAAGTCCTTGCGTTGTTCATTGTAAAGTATTGTCACCCCATACCTAAGTTAGATGACATGTTGGATGAATTGCGTGGTTTATGTGTGTGTGTGTTTTTTTTTAAGATTGATTTGAAAAGTGGATATCATCAGATTAGGGTAAGAGAGGGAGATGAGTGGAAAATAACTTTCAAAACTAAGTATGATTTGTATGAATGGATTGTTATGCAACAAACACTTTTATGTGACTAATGAATCATGTTTTACATCCATTCATTGGTAAATTTATGGTTATGTATTTTGATGATATTTTGGTTTATAGTAAAAACCTAAAAAAGCATTTTGATCATTTACATTCTATATTATGTGTTTTAGGTTTTGTGAAATTGTATGCTAACTTGAAGAAATGTTGCTTTTGTACTAATCAGATCACATTTCTTGGCTATGTTGTGAGTGCTAAAGGTATTGAGGTTGATGAGGAAAAAGTTAAAACTATTTGTGATTAGGCTACACCTAAGTCAATAAGTGATGTGTGTAGCTTTCATGGTCGAGCTAGTTTCTATATATGCTTTGTTAGGGACTTTAGCACCATTGTTGCACCACTCACAGAGCTTATTAAAAAGAACATGAGTTTTAGGTGGGGTAGTGATCAAGACAAGGCTTTTAATTGCATCAAGGAAAAATTAAATTTTGCACCCTTATTGGCTTTACCTAACTTTGCAAAAATTTTTGAGATTGAGTGTGATACTTTAGGCATTGGCATTGGAGCTATTTTGATGTATGCAAGGCACTTAATTGCCTACTTTAGTGAAAAGATAAGTAGAGCAAACCTTAATTATCCTACTTATGATAAAGAGATATATGCATTAGTACGGGCTTTAGAGACATGGCAACGTTACCTTTGGCCCAAGGAGTTTGTCATCCATACTAACCATGAATCCTTGAAACACTTAAAAGGACAAGGAAAGTTGAACAAAAGACATGCTAAGTGGATTGAATTCATCGAAACCTTTCTTTACATCATTAAATATAAATAAGGTAAGGAAAATGTGGTAGTTGATGCATTATCTTGTAAGTATGCTCTAATCTCTATGCTTACTGCAAAATTATTAAGATTTGAATATATTAAAGATTTATAAGTGAATGATCCTAACTTTGCTAATGTGTTTGAAGCATGTGAGAAGTTAGCCTTTAAGAAATTTTATAAGTATGAGGGTTTCTTATTTAGGGAAAATCATTTATGCATGCCTATGAGTTCTTTGAGGGAGTTAGTTGTGAGAAAAGCTCATGAGGATGGTCTAATAAGTCATTTTGGAGTTAGGAAAACCTTATATTTCCTAACTAAACATTTCTTTTAGCCACACATGAAACGAGATGTTGAGAGGTTATGTGAGAAATGCATAACATGTAAACAAGCTAAATCTAAAGTTTTACCCTATGGCTTGTATATCCCTTCACCCATACCTAGCTATCCTTGGGTTAATTTATCTATGGACTTTATACTAAGGTTGTTGCAATAAAAAAAGGGTAGGGATTCTGTATTTCTTCTTATTGATAGATTTTCAAAAGTGGCACACTTTATTCTATACTATAAAACTGATGATGCAAGCAATATGGTTGACTTATTCTTTAGAGAAGTAGTACATTTGCATGGCATCAGGATAAAAAGTTCTTAAGTTACTTTTAGAAGACTTTGTAGGGTAAATTAGGTACTAAGCTATTATTTTCAACTATTTGTTATCCACAAACTGATGGGTAGACTGAAGTGGTTAATCGAACTCTTTCTACTCTTTTGTGTGATATTATTCAAATGAATTTGAAAACATAGGAAGATTGTTTACCACATATCGAGTTTGCATATAATAGGAATGTTCATTCTGCTACTAGTTACTCTCTATTTGAAATTGTATATGGTTTTAATCTGTTGACACCTTTGAATTTAGTACTTATACTTGTCAATGAGTATGTTAGCTTAGATGGTGAACGCAAGGCTGACATGGTAAAAAAATTACATGAGAAGGTGCGACAACATATCAAAAAAAGAATTGAACAATATGCATCCCATGTCAACAAAGGGCAAAAGAAATTGGTCTTTGAACCTAGTGATTGGGTTTGGGTGCATATGCATAAGGAACAATTCCTAGCCTAGAAGTGTTCAAAGCTATAACCTAGAAAAGATGGTTTAATTCAAGTTGTAGCATGAATTAATGACAATACTTATAAGTTGGACCTTTTTGGTGAGTATAATGTGAGTGTAACATTTAATATTTTTGATCTTTTCCTTTTTGATGTAGGTGATGATTTAAGAACGAATCCTTTTGAGGAGAGGGGGAATGATGAGAACCTTAAAGGTGATGGTTGGAAGGTTTCAAATGATGCAAGAGGTCTATTGCACATTCTATGAGGCCCAATAACATGAGCTAGAGTCAAAAAGATGAAAAAAGTACTAAATGGGCTAATTAAGGAAATTTAGGCCAACCAAGCTTCAAATGGTGCAAATTGAAGCCTGAAAAAGAGTCTAGGCCTTATTAATATGATTGGAGTACTTAATGAGTCAGGACTAAGTAATAACATTCACTCCTAATTAGGAGTTTATTGTCTATGTAAGAATTTGTCCCTAGATAGGAATTCTTCCTAAATAAGAATTTTTCCTAAGTAGGAATTTGTATTTCTTTAGGATTGTTATCTTAACCTATAAATAGGCACCTCCTTATATACTCTAGATCATCAAACAATTTTGAGTGAAATATAAAGTAAGGGTTTTCTCCCTTAATTCTTTTGAGAACTAAAGAACTTATCAAGAGGTATTTCTTCTTGTGGTATTTAATCTAACTTATCACTCTCAATTCCTTTCTTTTTTGGAGTGTGACGTCTATATCCTTCTTAAATACTCCAGGTTCATGTTCCTTTGAATGTTAGGTCTATGGTTTGTGTTATTAAAGTCTAATTTAGCTTTCCTAGTTATTCTTTGATTCCTTATATGCATTGGGTCCTTAACCATGTCTTTTTGGGGTTTTCTGCATCAAAATCTCTTATTGTAAAGGAGTTCATGCATATTACATTTGATGAAACTAACTCTTTCTCTCTTAAAAAGGAAGAGTTAGATGACTTTACAAGTACAATCAAAAGCTTGGAGAAAGCAAATGAATCATTAAGGAGTCAACAACATTTCAATGATGTTTAAATGAAGCATAATGAACAACTTGAAGTGAATGAGTCCAATTTTTCAAGGATGGCAATCTTGCCAATGTTGTTTAATAAGCTCCAAGAGAATAGAAACATGTTAGAAAGGCATTTTAAGATTAAATTATTGGTAACTCTTTTGATCATTTGAGAACTCAATTTACATTTAGGAATACTAGTGTTATAGCACTTGTTTCATAAATAAAACTAGCTTATGTAGATGATGCATTGGTTGACTAGTCATGGTGCATGCTATAGAGGATGAGCTCAACCAATTTAAGAAAAACAAGGTGTAGACTTTAGTACCAAGACCTAGTGATCATCCTATCATAGGAACTAAGTGGGTCTTGAGAATAAACAATTCCTTACCTATGTTTACAAGTTTACAAAAGCTTTGTATAGGTTAAAGCAAACACTTAAAACTTGGTATAAAAGGTCAAGTTTTTTTTTGGGTTGACAAAAGCTACACTAAAGGTAAAGTTGACATTACTCTTTTTAAAAAATCCAAAGGAATTCTCTAATGACATAGAAATAGAATTTGAAGTGAGTTTAATGGGAGAATTAAACTTCTTCCTTGGACTTCAAATTAAGCAAACAAAGGATAGAATCCTCCTAAATCAAGCCAAGTATGCAAAAGAGCTATTAAATAAGTTTGGCATGGATGACTCTAAACCTTGTGGCACATCGATGGCTACCTCAACATAGTTAGACAATGATATAAATGGTAAGGTTGTGGATGAAAAGTAGTATAGAGGTATGATTAGTAGTCTTCTTTGTCTTACTGCTAGTAGATTAGACTTGATATTTGTTGTTTGCTTATATACAAGATTTCAATATAGTACAAGAGAGTCACACCTAGTTTCCCTTAAGAAAGAGTGCTTAGGTATATGAAAGGAACCATAAGTTTAGGACTTTGGTATCCTAAGGGATTAACCTTTGACTTAGTTGGTTACTTAGACTTAAACTTTGCAAGTGATAAAATTAAGAGAAAAAGTACCTTTAGTGTATATTAGTTCTTTGACCAAGCCTTAATCTTTTAGTGCAGTAAAAAGCAAAGTTCAATAGCTTTTTCTATAGCTAAAGAAAAGTACATAATAGTAAGAGTATGCTGTGATTAATTACTTAGGATGAAACAAATCTTAAAGGACTTTAAATTGCATTACTCTCGTATACCTATCAAGTTTGACAACACAAGTGCAATTAATATGAAAAAGAACTACATAGACCATACCCGTACCAAACATATTGACATAAGGCACCACTTTATTAGAGATCATGTGTTCAAGGGAGATGTGTCCTTAGAGTTTGTGAATACTGAGGATTAATTAGCTGATATCTTTACCAAACCTTGGAGTAAGGATAGGTTTATGACCATTAAAGAGAAATTGGGTATGATTAAGTTAGACTGATCTCTCGATTATATTACTTTTTTGATTTGATATGTTTGTATATATTTTATGGCAAAATTATATGTGTTGCATGGTTGTTTAACATGTTATGTTTGAGCTGTGAAAATTAGTTTTTCTATCTAAGTGGGATCAGTCGACTAGACTAAAAGTATAGTTTGATCGATGTAATTGGTTGACCCATAACTTACATTTGTCAATTGATATCATGTTTAAAATTGCCCCTATAGTTTCCCCTTTTGGTTCCAATGATCACTCTTTTCAAATCCACTTTCCTTTTCAAAACCCAAACCCTAAATATTTAAATCTGAGTGAAATTGACCTCTAAAAGATCAATTTTGCAATCCCATCATCTATGGCACCTAAATGTGCATTGTCTTCAGAGAAAGAAAAGTTGAGCATGAAGAAATTGATTTTGATTTCCATAATGATATGTAACATCATAACTAATCCTCCCTTTCTTATAGTGCCACTAGCGACCTCTACTCCAAAGTCAAGAGTCATCGTCGAGCATACATGCCATTAAATCCTCCTCCTCCTCCTTTAATTGTCAAGCCTCCATAGAGAGACCCTAACCAACTGTTGGGCAAATGGTTTATGTAGGTGGTTAGAAGAAAGATCAATGTGAAATCTAAGAGTGCAAGGTAGACATAATGATTATTAGAAACAACTTATAGGCCTTTATCCTCTATGACACCACCACTTATGGCACCACCATCTCACCCTTCACCATAAACAACTATTACACAAGGTTAATCATCCTCTGACTTATTTGATAAATCAAAGTTCTACAATTTCCATTTTAGAACTTTTCAGAATAAGGATGATTTTTCAAAGTATAAGAAATGAGGTGTATATCCTAGTAGGCCATTAAACTTAAATTATGTAGCTGATTTTGAATTGAATGATTTTCTAGATGATTTTCTTTCAAAAAAATGGACTAGATTCATCACCTTTAGAGGAGAATTTTACATTGAGATGATTAAGTGCTTTTGGCAAACATGGAAGTGAGCAAACATTATACTATGATCCCTTTTATGTGTATGGAGAGGAAGCAAAAATTACTCCTAAGGTGACTATAGATTACTTAAGCTCTAAAAGATGGTTATGTTACATGGCATGATTCATGGAATGAAAGCAAGTTGAGTACTTAAGAGAAAATGAACATTGTATTTGAAGGACATGTTGATTTGTATGCTAAAAGTGATAATATCAGGAAGCACTTTAAGACATTTTCCTTGCCACACAAGTTAAGGGTCATACAGAAAATTATTGCTTGCAACATCAATCCTAGAAATGGTCACTATTCCTACTTAACCTTCTTTACATATTCCTTTTAACTTACCTATTGAAGAATGAGAAGTTTAATTTGCTAAAGTATATGATGCAAGTTATTACAAAAGGAGATAATTTGAAAGTTCTATTATGGAATGCTCTGAGTTATTTGTTTTTAAAGCTTGGTGTACTTATTGTCGGTGAGACCCCTTTTAATGTCAACTTTAGTCAATTCATTACTACTATTACTTAAGCAGATGCATTTGCTGCAAAGCAAACGTAAATGGTCTACACCTTTATAGGAACCAAGATCAAATCTAGAGCCATCAAGTATAACCCCTACACCAACAAGTTGTTTAGCTCCTCACTAAGCCTTTATGAATGTTGATATGACTTCCTTAATTAAAGAAGTTAATGAGCTTAAGGAGAATGTAAATAAGCTTAAGGATGACATGGATGAGATTAAGGCGGAGTTACAGTACTTAATGAAGGAATTTTATGATAGCTTTGCCTTTATCATTAGATTACTGAAAAAAAGACCATTTGAAGGGAGCTTTAAGAAGAGGAAACATTAAAAGGGGAGAGAGATGCTAATGTTCTTGACTCTCAAGGTCGCTCTAGTTCATTTTGATGATGCAAAAAGGAGAGAGAGATGAATGACCAATGAAACTATTTTGATCCAATGCTTAAGCTTAACTCTTAAACCTTAGATTTGATTTCAACTATTCACCCCCTATCAGACCTTTGAACCTTTTTTATTTTTGGACAACTATATCTTTAATTGATTACTTTGCTACTTATGCTTATTGTTTGCTTTGTTATCTATAATTTCTTAATGTTTGCTTTGATTTTGTGTCTTGTCTTGCTTGAATGATCATTAATACTTAGTCTTATTTGATTAATCATTATCTTATTACTTTGATTATGTTAGTAAAAGGGAAAGCATATATTTAGGGGAAGTTATTGCATTTTTTGCTCATCTTATTATCTATCAATCAATCATAGTTGTCATCAGGAGAGATTGTTGAGATTAATTAAGATTATTGTGATCAATGGGTAAATTACTAAGATCAGTAAGATCATAATTTATTACTCTATATTTTAATATGTCCCTTATACTTGACTAATATGATTACTTGTTAAATAAGTACTATTTTTATTTGGATAGTATTTATTTGATCTATACTTATTATGGAAAGATCTTTGAAATTCAAATTTGATTTGAGCTAACAATGGAACAATGATCTTATTCTTTTTCAAATATCTCTTTATAGAAAGGTGTTAAGTGAGATTTAGAATGATCTCGATGAAACATGGAACAAATCATAAAGATTTAAAGTTGGTAGAAACTTAGGATAGGTCAACCTATGGTATTGACTAGAATTGTGGTTGCAATTAACTAGACATTATAGAAGTAGTAAAGATAAGGAACAAAGAATTTAAGCTAGTCAACTGAAATAGTGCTTGCGATCGACTAGATATTAAAGAAGTAGAGAAGGAAAAGTCACAAAGATCTCAAAATAGTCAGCATGACCAGTGACTATGGTTGATCAAAGGAAGTTTAAAAGTTAAAAGCTTCAAAGTTGTAGAAGTTACAAAGATTTTAGGTCAGTCTACCAATCCAACAACTGTGATTGACTAATCAAGCTAAAAGTGTAGAAGCCTGAAAAACAAAGATTTTGGATCGATTGATCAATCCAAGTATTATAGTCAACTGATACTATAGAGAGAAAGTCTCTTATTTTAAAAATTGATTTTCTTTATGGAAAGAAATCAATCTCTAATGGCTAATTGTTTTGTTAGTTTGTAAAATGATTGTATAACTCTTTTGTAGAGTGTGGATAGGTGTGGAAAGAGTGAGAAAAGTGTGAAAAAATGCATGCTTATACTTAAGGCTTTGTATTGAGTGTTAAAAGTTGAGATCGTGAAAAGAGAAAAAGTGGTCAAGTTATGATTGTGAAATGAACAAGTGTGCTTCAGTGAAAAGTGATAGAAAGTGAGTGTCTAAGTTGTGAAGAACTATTAGTTCTTATGAAAGCTTCATGGAAACTTTGTTATGGTTTAGGTTGAGGTAACTTAGTGTAAAGGGTTATCTTCACCTCATAAAAGAAGTCAGTGAAGTTAAGTTCTCAAGGGACAAACCTTAAGGAATGGATGTCAGTTCTTAATTTGAGCCAAACTACCATAAATTGTTATGCACACTCTCCCTTTTCTTATTTTATTTACTTTCAATTATTTGTATTGTTTGCTTGTTATTCGTTATTATTATTGGTTATCTTGTTATTATTATTTGGATTTAGAATTAAGTGTGAATTAAGTGGTGAAATCAAGTCAACCTAATTCATGCTCCTTTTTGGTTTCCCTAAGAACCAACAAAGAGACATGGAGAAAAAGAAAGTCATGGTGTTTAAGGTCCTTAGCTTCATTATCAAAGAAGCCAATGATTATGGTGATGATAATGAGGATAGTAGCTCATTTAATGAGTGAGACAGGGGTGAGCTTGTGATGCTAGCTCAAAGATTCACAAAGCTTATAAACAAGAAATAGCAATTCGATAAAAGGCCATTCAAGTGCTTCACCAAATCCGATGGACAACAAAAGAAGGAGATAGTTTTTAACAAATGTAATCAACATGGACTTATTGCTATGAATTGCCTAGACAAGAAGAAAGGTAAAAAGCATACCAAAAAAGCTTATAAGGACACTTGGGACGATTATAGTGATTGGGACAATGAATCCTCTAATGATAAGACAATAAATATGTGTTTTATAGCCAAAGATGATAAGGTAGACTCTAATTATCATCCATGCATTAATGACTTGATTGGCAAGCTTTATGATACTCCTGAGTTCATGAACAAGGTGTTGTTTAAGTAGGTAGCTAAAAACAGGTATCTTAATGCTCACGTGAAATCTTTATAGCAAAAGATTGAGACTTTGGAAAGTAAAAATGAATCATTCATTCAAAAGAGTGATGATTTGCAAGAAGTACATGATGAAGTGATCATCAAAATGCAAGAGACAAACAAGCTTGAAAAATTTTGCTACTTAAGAAGGAAATTCTAAATCTCCAAAATTCCTTCTTAAAATTTATGAAAGGGAAAGAAAAACTTGATTCATTACTTAACTATGAAATGCCACTCAATTATAAATCTAAATTGGTTTTTAACCATGTTTATCCTTTACACAAAACCTAAACTGCAGTTGCTCACATGAAAGCACAAGCATCCATATCATTTAAGAGTAAAAATTATGCATTTATGTATGCTCATGCATTATGGCAATAAAGAGCATTTTATAGTTCCACCAAAAAAATCATTATGGCATGGCCATGCATCACAATAGCCACCATTTTATGCTCATAAGGATTTAGCTAGTAGTACATCTCATGCATCATGACCTCATATGTATATTTTTCTTAGAGCATCACATGGTCATTCATTCTCTCATAAGAAGTATTATGTAAAATGTCATTATTATGGTGATTTTGATCACATAATTAATGCTCACAATATTAAGAAAAGCATAATGCTAAAGGATTCAAACAAATATGGGTACCTAAAATTAGATAAATTTCATATTGGTACATGTTAAAAGCTGAATCAAGAAAAATAAGTAGTAATTGGATAGCAATGTTCAAAGCATATGAGAGATAAAAGGTAACTTTTGGTAACAATGCTAAAAGTAAGATAATTGGCATTAGGAAAATTGGTAAAGGAAAATTTCCTATTATTGATAATGCCTTTTTGCTAAAGGTTTCAAATTTAATTTACTTAGCATTAGTCAATTTTGCAATAGTGGCTATAAAGTCTCTTTTAAACCAAATGCTTATCATGTTACTAAATCAAAAATAAATAGAACTTTGTTTGTTGCTAATTGATATGAAAATATTTATGACATTATTCTTCATTCTCTTTCTAACTAACATGTCAAGTGTTTTACTTATGTGAATGAAGAAACTCAAATATTGCATAGGCACTTGGGATGCACAAGTGTGAAACTTTTATTTAAGCTAAACCCTCATGGTCTTATAAAGGGGTTGCCTTAGCTAAAATTTGAGAAGGATAAGTTTGGCAATGTTTATCAAATGGGTAAGTAGGTAAATACCCTTTTAAGAGCAAAAAGGTATTTTTTACTTCCAAACCTTTATAATTATTACAAATTTATCTTTTTAGTCCATTTAAATATTACCCATTATTCTTTTACCATTTTCCCTTTTTTCTTTAAAAAAGCAAAAATGCTAATTGGTAGATTTATTTGGGGGCATGTGCATATGCCCTTGCAACTTAATAATTTTTCCATTTAAAATATATAACATACACAACAATGCCTTATATCTCCTTCATTATCATTTTATGTTTAACTAAAATCAAAATAAGAAAAAAAATCATATATTTATAATAACACTAAATTAACATATAAATCAATCAAATAGATAATAATAGTAATCAAACATACAATTAAATTATATTTAATAAGTGAACCTAAACTTTGAGACCACTATTAAGAATGCAAAGATATTTTTTAAATAAATATACAATAGAAATAAAAATTTAAAATTTTAACTTTTAAGAACTAATCGATTATTTATTAAATATAATTATAATTTTGTATAGAAGATGGAATCATTTTTGAAATAATTTTCAATTCTTCGTCTCTTTTAAACCTATCAATGGATCATTGCAAAACACCACTATCCAAGTTTTCAACTTTTAACAATAGTCTACATAGATAACAAGAAGCAAATAGACAAGAAAGAAACAACCTTTACAACCTAAAACCCTTTTAGGTAAAGAGAAAAAAGGCTAGTATTTTTAATATGCTAGGCATATGGTGGCAAGCCATAAAGTGTGGTATTTATAGGGATTTTAACTCTTAAACCTTATTAAAGGAAGAAGTGTCAATTTTCAATAAATTGCACTTTAGTCCATGTAATTTCAAATATCAAATATTTGATCCCAAAGTTTCTTAAATTTTTCAATCAAATAAAACTTGATCTCCAATTGATATTTTCTTAAATGTCCTTATATGTGACCTATTATGATCTAAATATGTTGGCAATAAATATAATTTATAATTCTAAGGAATTAAATAAATTAAACTCATTTAATTTATTATTAATTCTCTAATTAATCAATTTATATTCATTGATGAAAATTGATGTCTACCTATGTACCATGATCACCTAAACATTAGGACTATCAAAGTGATTTGACTAATCCCTTCAATGCATAGTGTCATGTGGACACTCTAAGTCCAACCCATCTAGCAAGTGAGAAGGTAGAAACCCGAGGCAGGTTGAGCCTCTATGGGCTGGCAACACTGCCTAGTCCTTTTTGCTGCCCCTATCCAACAATGGAAGGTCATAAAAGAGTATTGAAGAGCCTAGAAGGTCTACATCTAGAGACTTTTAACAAAGGCTAGCAAGGACACTCACCTAGAACCTTCTTGAAAGGACTTTCTTTAATGCTCTCTCTAAAACATTCTTTGTAAATATCTTAGATATTCATTTATAGCTACACATTGAAGAGGTAGAACAACTATAAATAGGCCACTCCTCTCATTTGTAAAGACACCTTTAGATGCTCAATACAAGCTCACTTGCAAAGATCTCTTGTGTTATTTACTTCTCTAGCACTTCTAACTCACTTACTTACCTCCCAAACGCTTTTTGCTAATTCTCTCAAACTCTCTAAGGCTTACTTAGCTCATCTTCTCTCGCAAAATTGACTAAGTGTCATGCGGGTTAGCACACACAAAGCCTAACTCCATGATAGATGGTATCAGAGTAACAATTCAATCCTTAAGCACAACCTGGTTGTTTGGTGTTTGCTGAAGATACAAGCATGGCAAGTGAAGAAGGATTTGTTACAACCACTATGGAGGAGCAACAAATGGGGCAACAAGGTCATAGGCGTGAGGAATAGCATGCTTTAGCCAAGTGTAGCAAGTCCAAGGCTCCAGTAAAGGAAACTATGGACTCTCATGTTGGTGGCTTGGAAAGGAGCATCATTGATCTGAGCTCCGTAGTGGGCGAACTCAATGATCAAGTCAATAACTTGATTCATGAGAATGCAGAGATCACGCGGGCTACCAAAGTTATGATCAAAGAGTTTGGCCATTCATTTAGGGGAGAACTATGCTCCTTGAATCAAGATCTATCCGACTTGTGTGAGTTTATTAAAGGAAAGATTCACAACCTTCACAAGGAAATGGATTCTCTACGTTGAAACAACTCACTCACTGTTAGTACAACTGCCACTACTAGCGCCATTATAGTGTATGACTTAAAGGTCTCTAAGCCTGTCATGTATAATGGCACATGCAATGCCACTATCTTGGAAAACTTTCTATTTGGCCTTGAGCAATACTTTGAGGTCATAGGGGTTATTGACGACCTTGCCAAGGTACGTAATGCCCTAATCTTCCCAAAGGATGCTGCCAAACTCTGGTGGAGACAGAAGCACTCCGAGAGAGAAAGGCTTGTGCATTATTAATACCTATGAGCAATTCAAGGCAGAAGTGCGTAGGTACTTTGTGTCTCACAATACAGATAACGAAGTTAAGGGTAGTATTTTCGATTACATCAAGGAATTTATTACTCTCATACTTGAAATCGAGATGTCTGATAGGGAGCTTCTCTTCTACTTTAAAGACAGCTTGAAGGATTAGGTAAGAGTTAAGCTGGATAGGCGTAATGTGCAACCCTGGATGTTGCCATTATCACTGTTGAGACCTTTATTGATTACTCTGCCTACTCCAAGAGCAAAAAGTCATACTCTAGCAAGAGTGAGGGAGAGAAAACCAAGTAGAAGAAGTAGGATTTTGGCCTTAATGAGGGTAGACAACAAAGATCCTCAAGTGGTCATCCCAAGTATGAAAAGAACCTTATGGGTAAGTGTAACTCTGGTAATCCCCTGAGACCCTGTTTCATTTGTGACAAACCACAATGGGTGAGAGACTGCCCCAACCATAAAGTAATGAATATTATGATGGCAGTACTTAACCCGGAAAAAGCCCACGAAGAGCCTTAAGCTGACATGGGATCTATCCAACAATTGTGTAATCTCTCAAAGCTTTTCTCCCTAACAGTCTCTAAAGAGAAGGGATTGTTGTACGTTGACATTGCCATTGAGGGTAAAGCAGCTTGTGCGATGCTGGATACGGGGGCAACACACAATTTCATAGATGTATAAGAGGCCAAGCATCTAGGCCTCAAACTGACGAAGGGAAATGACACCATCAAAGTGGTTAACTCAGAAGCAAAGCCTATCTAAGGCATAACATAGGGAGTAGCCACCCAAATTGGAGAATGGACCGGTAAGTTGGACTTTACCGTTGTTCCCATGGATGACTTCAAGGTGGTGTTAGGTCTTGCATTTTTCTGTAAAGCTTTGGCTTTTCTTGTTCCTGCTTCAAGTTCTCTTGTGGTCCTTGACACATGCAAGATCCGAATGGTTCCCTTGAAGCACAAGGAGAAATCGTAACCATTGATGATTTTAGCCTTGCAATTCAAACGAGGTCTCAAGTTGGGTCCAAGCTATGTAGCTACTATAAGGGAGCTAAGCGATGGAGAAGACATAGTAGCACCTACCTTTGCATTGCAGCAACCCATCTAGGGTGTCCTTACCAAATTCAAGGACGTGATGCCTTCTTAACTATCAAAGAAACTCCCACTCAAGCGAGACGTTGATCACTACATTAAGCTGGAACCTATTGCCAAACCTCTTGCCATGTCCCCTCATCACATAACACCCCCGGAACTTGTTAAATTGAGGAAGTAGCTCTATGATCGGATAGACTTAAGCTACATTCAACCCTTAAAAGCCCTTTTTGGTGCTTCAGTCCTCTTCGAAAAGAAGAAGGACGGATCACTACGCCTTAAACAAGGTCACTATCAAGAACAAGTATCCAATACCTTTGATAGCTGATCTTTTCGACCAACTCAGGAAGGCAAGGTACTTCACCAAGCTAGATTTGTGATTAGGTTACTACTAGGTCCGCATTGCACAAGGTGATGAGCCAAAGACGACTTGTGTAACACACTATAGAGCATTCGAGTTCCTAGTTATGCCCTTCGGCCTTACTAACGCATCGGCTACCTTTTGCACCCTCATGAACAAGGTACTACATCCTTTTCTTGAAAAATTCGTGGTAATCTACTTGGATGACATTGTGGTGTTGTATAGCAACACACTTGAGGAGCACATTGAACACCTCAAGCAAGTCTTCTAAGTTCTCTAGAAAAACAAATTATTCGTCAAGAAGGAGAAGTGCTCATTCGCTAAGTAAAAGGTAGACTTCCTTGGCCACCGAATCAAGGATGGTAGGCTCATGATGGATCTAGCAAAGGTGCAAACCATCCAACAATAGGAGCCTTCAACCAAGGTCCCAGAACTGCAATCCTTCCTAAGGCTTGTTAATTACTATTGTCGGTTCATCAAAGGATACTCTGTCGTAGCAACACCCCTAACCAACCTGCTGAAGAAGAACCACACTTGGCATTAAACGAGAGAATGTCAAGCCTCCTCTGAGAGATTAAAGCAAGCAATCTTTGAGGAACTTGTCATGGTGTTACCAAACTACGAAAAGCCTTTCAAAGTTCACACTGATGCATCTAACTTTGCCATTGAGGGAGTCTTGATGCAAGATAGGCATCCCATTGCCTATGAAAGTCGCAAGCTAAACAACACAAAGAGGCAGTACGCCATCTAAGACAAGGAGATGACTGTCGTTATCCACTGCTTGCACACTTGGAGATATTATTTCCTTGGAAGTAAGTTCATGATCATGACTAACAATGTTTCTACAAGCTACTTCCAGACACAGAAGAAAGTTAGCCCCAAGCAAGCTCATTAGCAAGACTTCCTAGTATAATTCAACTACACATTGCGGTATAAGCCGGGTCAAACCAAAGTTGTTACTAATACGCTGAGTTGGAAGGCGGAACTAGTTGCCCTTTCCACTAGTACGCCTAAGAGCAACCTCCTTGAGCAAATCAAGGAAGGTACTAGGCAAGACAGTCTAGCCAAAAACCTATTGACATTGGCTAGTAAAGGGAAGACTTGTTGATTTTGGGTGAACAATAGAGTCTTAACAATAGTTGGGAACTAAGTCTTTGTGCCTAAGTGGGGAAACTTACGGAAGGAGATCCTTAAGAAATGTCATGATTCCCTATGGGCTGGTCACCCAGGTATGGCATAAACCCATACTCTTGTCCAACAACATTATTTTTGGTTGCTTATACACACAAACATTAAGGCCTATGTGTGAACTTGTTTAGTTTGCCAACAAGACAAGGTAGAACAATAACTAACAGGTCTACTTAAGCCATTACCCATCCCTGAGAAGTCATGGGAAAGTGTCTTCATGGACTTCATTGTGACTCTACCAAAGTCCAAGGGACACGAAAGTATTATGGTGGTGGTCGATCGGTTCAACAAGTATGGCACCTTCATTCCACCCCCTGCTGATTGCAAGGTGGATGAAGCTGCTCATATGTTCTTCAAGAACATAGTAAAGTTAAGGGGTGTGCCAAAGAGCATAATCAATGATAGAGACCCTCGCTTTACAGGAAAATTCTAACGTGAGCTATTCAAGTTGCTGAGGACCGATCTAAACTTCTCAACAAGCTTCCATCCTCAAAGCGATGAGTAGACTGAGCAAGTCAATGCCTTACTGGAACAATATCTGAGGCATTATGTCAATGCTCACCAATGAGATTGGGCGAAGTTACTTGACATTGCGTGATTCTCATACAACCTCCAGAAGAGTGAAGCCACAAACAAAAGCCAGTTTGAGATTGTCATGGGACAATAGCCGCTAACGCTAAGTGCTATTACCTCTCCTTACACTGGTAACAACCCGTCTACCTTTAAGTTTGCAAGAGAGTGGCATAAGGAAGTGAACATAACAAGGGCTTGCCTTGACAAAGCAGCCAAGAGGATGAAATGATGGGCTAACTCCAAACAACTCCCGAAGGACTACATAGCGAGAGACATGGTAATGGTGAAGCTGCTACCCAACCAATTCAAGTCTTGAAGCAAGTCCAAGCGCACACTAATGGTTGTGGTCATTGAATTCAACAAGGAGGATGATGAGAATCGTAGAGATGATAGGTGGAAGGCTTCTATGGATACAAGAGGTCCATTGCATATTCCAAAAGGCCTAATAACACGAACTAGACCTTCAATGGGTGCAAGAGGCCTATTGCACATTCTAGAAGGCCCAATGACACGAGCTAGAACTTCACTCAATGCAAGAGGTCCATTTCACATTCAATAAGGCCCAATAACACGAGCTGAAGCCAGAAAGATGAAAGAAGCACTAAATGGGCTAATTAAGGATGTTCGACCCAACCAAGTTTTAAATGGTGTGAATTCAAACTTGAAAGAGAGTTCATGCCTTATTAATATCATTGGAGTACTTAAAGTATTAGGACTAAGTAATAGCAGTCACTCTAAATTAAGAGTTTATTTTCTGTGTAAGAATTTGTACCTAGATAGGAATTTCTCCTAAATAAGGAATTATCCTAAGTAGGAATTTATACCTCTTTAGGATTGTTATCTTAGCCTATAAATAGGCACCCCTTGTGACATTAGACAATCATATCAGACCAAACAACTTTAAGTGAAATATAAAGCAAGAGTTTTTCTCCCTCGGTTCTTTTGAGAACTAAAGAACTTATCAAGAGGTACTTGTTATTGTGACGTTCAAATTGACTTATCACTCCCAATTCCTTTCTTTTCTTGAGTGTGGCATCCATATCCTTCTTGAATACCTAGGTTCGTGTTCCTTTGAATATTGGGTCTAGGGTTTGTGTTTTTACAATCTGATTTAGCTTTCTTGGATATTCCTTGATTCCTTGTGTGTGTTAAGTCCCTAAGCCACATCTTTAGGGGTTTTCCACATCAGTTGGTATCTAATGCGGAAAACCTCAAAAAGATGTGGCTTAGGGACACAACGCACACAAGGAATCAAAGAACAACAGGAAAGCTAAATCAAAGTTTAATAACACAAACCCTAGACCCAACATTCAAAGGAACACGAACCTAGGTATTTAAGAAGGATATGGATGCCACACTCCAGAAAAGAAAGAAATTGAGAGTGATAAGTCGATTGGAATGCTATAAGAAGAAATACCTCTTGATAAGTTCTTTACTTTTCAAAAGAATCGAGGGAGAAAAACCGCTACTTTTTATTTCACTTAAAGTTGTCTAATCTGATGTGATTGTCTAATCTTACAAGGAGTGCCTATTTATAAGCTAAGATAACAATCTTAAAGAGGTACAAATTCCTACTTAGGATAATTTCTTATTTAAAAGGAATTCCTATTTAGGTACAAATTCTTACACAAAAATTAAACTCCTAATTTGAAGTGATTGTTATTACTTAGTCCTAACACTTTAAGTACTCAAATGATATTAATAAGGTCTGGACTCTCTTTCAAGTTTGAATTTGCACCATTTGAAACTTAGTTGGCCTGAATGTCCTTAATTAGCCCATTTAGTACTTCTTTCATCTTTGTGGCTCCAGCTTGTGTTATTGGGCCTTCTAGAATGTGCAATAGACCTCTTGCATCAATTGAAGTTTTAGCTCGTGTTATTGGGCCTTTTGGAATATGTAATGGACCTTTTGCACCCATTGAAGCTCTAGCTCATGTTATTGGGCCTTCTAGAATGTGCAATGGACCTTTTACATCCATTGAAGCCTTCCACCCATCATCTTTATAGTTCTCATCAGAGGTGGAACACATCCTTATTGACAAAGGGATCTGGAGAAGGTGAGTTCCCAACTGCACCGAGTACTAGGTGAAATGAAAAGATTTTCTGGACCAAGAGGCTAGTTAAGAATTGGAGGACCAGCTTTGGCAGTTTGCCAATCACATTTGGCAATATAATGCTGAGAATGTGACAAGGATGTCATAGGATTGAGTGGGGGAGGGTGTCATGTGGACACTCTAAGTCCAGCCTGTCCAGCAAGTGAGAAGGCAGAAACCCAGGGCAAGTTAAGCCTCTATGGGCTGGCAGCACTGGCTAGGGGCAGCAAACTGGCTAGGCCCTTTTGTTGCCCCTATCCAGCAATGGAAGGTCCTAGAAGAGTTCTAAAGAGATTGGAAGGACTACATCTAGAGACTTCCAATAAAGGCCAGCAAGGACACTCACCTAGAACCTTCTTGAAAGAACTTTCTTTAATGCTCTCTTTAGAACATTCTTTGTAAATATCTTAGATGTTCATTTGTAACCACACATTAAGAAGGTAGAGTAATTATAAATAGGTCACTCCTCTCATTTGTAAAGACACCTTTAGATGCTTAATACAAGTTCACTTGTAAAGCTCTATTGTGCTCTCTACTCCTCCAGTACTTCCAACTCACTTGCCTCTCAAACACTTTCTGCTGATTCTCTCAAACTCTCTAAGGCTTACTTAGCTTATCTTCTCTTGCAAGATTGACTAAGTGTCGCGCGGGTTAGCACACACGAAGCCTAACTTTGTGACAATAGTCTCTTAATGTAATTCAATCCTTTTAGCATAATAATATTCCAATTAGACATAAAGCATAAAAGTAATGTTTACTCTTTATTATTTAATTATATTAATTCTTAAACATTAATATGGTTATTGATTCCATGGATGAGATTGTAATTCCTTACAAATCATCATTTCATCTTGCATAAGGGTTTCTTAAATTAATATACATTAAGAACAATGAAATGTTCTCCATTGATTACTTTAAAGTGATGAATTCTTTATTGATGGCTCAATTATCTCTATATAGTTCATAGTATGACCAACTTTCACCTCTACAAGCAATCCTTAAGTAGGAAAACCTAGAAGTGAGCTCAAAGCATACTTATTCTTATGAGAGACACCTTGGTGATCTCAAATCTAAGGATGACTTCAATAACTGTCACATGAGAAATTTTAGACATATAAGTAATGTTTTATTTAGGAATTCTTATAACAGTGCAATTCAATGAATTTGTTCAACTAACAAGTATTTGCTTGTTTGTTTAAGTATCTTTATACTTCAATCTATACGATTAACTATTTTTTCATAAGGAAAAAACATGACCTTGTCTTGACGTTGCATTAACCAAGAATATTTAGATGCAATAGGTATCTCATAATTTTGAACTCATTATAATTAACTTTACAAAGTAGATTTATTTCATAAACTTTATCTTTACAGTTGATTGATGATGATATCATATATGTATCAAATATGTATTCATAATAATAATCAACTTATTAGCTATTAGGGCATACTTGAACACACTATGCCCCATAAGGATATGGTTATGGATGTCTAACACACACACGCTTATCCACCCTAAGGCCCTACTATGACCATGGTTAGTGTTAGCCCCTTAGAGTCCTCAATACAAAAATGCAAGCATTAGCAATACCTTATGCCAGTGCTTGGCATGGAGTTAGCGTGAGTCAGGCACATTGAAGAAAATAAGGCAGCGGGTTAGGGCAATGGTGCAAAGGAGAGGGAGTTAGATCACTAGTTAGGTAGCAGGTTGTGCTAGTAGGCTGCCAATTGAGGGAGTGATCACTCAAGCAATCTAATGAGTCCTCCTATCAGAAAGCCAGATTTTTTTATGCTCTATAAAGAGGGTGTGCATGTCTCCCTTAAGAGTTTAGCCAAGGAAAGAGTGGCTAACAGGAATCCCACATGAGACTGGCGTATGGGCAAGGGTCTAGGCCAACAACACACAAGACTGGTGCATGGGCAAGGGTCCAGGCCAGCAACACATGAGACTGGGCAGCAGAAGGATAGGTGGCAGCATTGGCAAGGTTCTCTGCCTATGTACCATGAAAGGAGGAGTTCATGGGACGTGGGGCAAAACCACTAAAGTCTCTGCAACCTTATCTGCAAAGATCATGGGAAGGGATGACTGCATGGGTCTGATGTGCTGGCAGTCTCTCCCTGAAGCAAGGAGAATGTGGGTAGCAACAGATGAAGGTTGAACTAGTCCAACGTAAGGTGGCAGGCTCTCCTTGATTGCAGACCCATGTTTTGCCTAGTTTGTAGGAAGTGCTCTTAGTAGTGGGGAATGGCCTACTAAGCATGATTGGCTTGACAGCCAAGTCATGCAGCCTATATATATGTGTGTAAGGTGTCTGCCAAGAGACACCAGAATACTAGCATATATCCAGACATGAGAGAGAGAAACACTTGTAAGTCTTGGCAGTCTTTTGTACTTTGTGCTAAGTAATAAAGGTTGGGAGGATTTCCCGTAAGTGTGCTATTTTCTCTATATGTGTGTGTGTGTGTGTGTGTGTGTGAGTTTGGCTGAGACTAAGTGGGCTACTTAGTGCCTTCACAAGGCCAAAAATTTGTATGGGATGGTTGGTCTTGTGACAATTGGTATTAGAGCAAGTTTGATTCATGGCTGAAGGATCAAGACTTGATGCAGTTCGTGAGTGAGTGTCCAAGATCGAGAAGACACTCGGCGATGCCTCGAAGGAGCAGGCTCTCTCTGTCTTGGCAAGGTTAGAAGAACTAGAGAAATCAATAAGTTTCTTACAAACTCATTATGGTAGTCTTGATGGTGCTTAGGCACAGTCCTTTGGTGACATAAAATAGGATGTTGGTGTCCTCAAGAAGGCCGTAGGCAGCCAATCCGGTGGTGCTGCCAAGTCATTGAGAAGAATGAAGGTCCCTAAACCTAAGGCCTTCGAGGGGGAACGAGATGCCAAAGCTATCGAGAATTTCTTGTGGGACATGGAGCAGTACTTCATGGCTGCAAAGGTGCCTGAAGAAGAAAAGGTGACCCTTACTAGCATGTATCTGGCCAAGGATGCCAAACTATGGTGGCAAACAAGGCTAGATGACAATGTGAGTGCTGGCCAACCTTGGATAGAGATGTGGGAAAGCCTAAAGAAGGAGTTGAAAGATCAATTCCTTCCCTGCAACACATCGTGGGTTGCACAGGACTCCCTAAAGAAAATAAAGCATAGTGGCACAATGTGGAACTATGTGAAGGAATTCATCTCCTTGATGCTGGACATCTGCAACATGTCGGATGAAGACAAGCTCTTCAACTTCCTTTCAGGTCTCTAACTGTGGGCTCAAATTGAGCTCCGTCGGCAGGTTGTCAAAGATTTGCCGTTTTCCATGGTTGTTGCAGATGTGTTGGTCAATTTCCGACTCAACAAATCCATGGATGGCGATGTTGGGGAAAGCAGCAGCAGCAGCAGTAACCCAGAGACAAAGGGAAAAAGAAGGAGGGCAAGAGGAAGGAAAAACAATAGGACTGCAGCAAGGACAAAGGCAAAGCTATCTTTCGAGACCAAGGTAAAGGCAAGTCCAATTCTAGTTGTTTTATCTGTAATGGCCCTCACTGTGCTAAGGAATGCCTAAAGAGGGAAAATTTGAGTGCTATGGTTGTTGAGGAGGGGGCAGATGATGTCGGACCCTCTCATGTCAATCCTCTGTAGTTGGTGAATGCAGTTCAAGGGGAACGTTCACCACAGGCCGGCCTAATGTATGTGAAGATTGGGCTTAGCAATCAGGAGTTGATGGCGATGGTAGACACTAGTGCCACCCATAACTTTGTTCCCAAATGAATGGTGGAGTTGTTGGGCTTGAAGGTCACGAAGAGCAGCAGCTGAATCAAGGCAGTCAATTTGGCAACTCGTAAGGTGCTTGGCACAGCCAGAGCCGTAAAGGTAACCATTGGTAGTTGGAGTGGCAACCTTAACTTTACAGTTGTGCCATTGGATGACTTTAATATCATATTGGGTGTTGAGTTCTTTACATATGCAAAGGTTACATTATTACCACATTTTGTGGGTTAATAATCATGCATGAAAACCATCCATGCTTTGTTGCGGGTGAGATTACTTCTCCAGTTGGTGCTGGGAGGAAGTCAAGTGGTATGATTTTAGTGATGCAGGTTGAGCATGGCTTAAAGAGAAGACAAACCACCTACCTGGCAGCCTTCATTGAAGTCAAGGAGGGAACAACCATTGAGGTGCTTGACAGTGTTGCTGAGCTGTTGGGAGACTATGCAGACATGATGCCTTTGGAGCTGCCAAAGTGTCTTCCCTCGAACCATGCCCAGGACCACAAAATTGATTTAATTCCAGGTTCCAGACCTTCAACTTAGGCCCCTTATCGCATGAGTCCAGTGGAGTTAACCAAGTTAAGGAAGTAATTGTCGGAATTGCTAGATATAGGCCTAATCCAACCCTCTAAAGCCCTTTTTGGTGCCCCTGTGTTGTTCCAAAAGAAGCATGATGGCTCCTTGTGGATGTGTATGGACTATAGGGCCTTGAATAAAGTCATAGTGAAGAACAAGTATCCTATACCATTGATTGCAGACTTGTTCAATTGGCTAGTGAAAGCCTCTTATTTCACAAAGCTAGACTTGTGGTTGGGGTATTGGCAAGTTAGGATTGCAGAAGGAGATGAAGGCAAGACCACGTGCATCACACACTACACCTTATACGAATTCTTGGTGATGCCCTTCGGTTTGGCTAATGCCCCTGTTACTTTTTCAATTTTATGAATGATGTGTTGCATGATTTTAGTGATCGCTTTGTGGTACCTAAATGATATTGTTGTGTATAATGAATCCCTTAAGGAGCACTTGACTCACTTTAGGCTGGTGTTTTCTCGGTTAAGGGAACATCAATTATATGTGAAAAAGGAAAAGTGTGAGTTTGCCCAGCAAGAAATTGGGTTCCTTAACCATAAGGTTAGTTTAGGACGTGTGAGAATGGATGAGGGAAAGGTTCAAGCCATTGTAAAATGGTCACTACCCACCAAAATATCGGAATTATGGTCCTTTCTTGGCTTGTCTAACTATTACAAGAAGTTTGTGTAAGGTTACTCCAAAAAGGTGGCTCCTCTTACCGGCCTATTTAAGAAAGACCAACCTTGGAGGTGGGGCACAAAGTGCCAAGAAGCCTTTGACAAGTTAAAGGCGGTGGTATCCACAAAACTGGTACTACGGCTACCCAACTTTAAAGTGCCCTTTGAAGTCCTTACTGATGCCTCCAACAAGGCCATTAGTGGTGTGTTGATCTAGGAAGGGCACCCCATTGCCTATGAGAGTCAGAAACTGAAGGGAGTAGAGCAACGTTACTCAGCCCATGAGAAGGAGATGCTTACAGTGATGCACTGTCTTCACCTTTGGTGAGTGTACTTACTAGGTACCAAGTTTGTTATCCGGATGGATAACATGGCCAACACCTTCTTCCAAACCCAAAAGAAGCTCTCCATAAGACAAGCCCGGTGGTAGGAGCTCTTGGTGGAGTATGAAAAGTGGTCGCTGCCCTCACCAAAGTGAAAAGTGACATGGTGGACCAAATCAAGGCACAAACGCCACATAACAGCGATTATCAAAAGCTTATACAGCAAGTGAACGAAGGTGTGGTGAGGTGATACTGGCTCAATGACAAACTGTTACACACGAAAGGTAACAGGTTATATGTTCCCAAAGGTGTAAGCCTTAGGAGGGAGATCTTGTGGGAGTGCCATGACTCCCAATGGGCTGGGCATTTAGGCATAGAGCGAATGACAGCCTTATTGGCCTATAACTACTATTGGCCAAAGATGGAATATGACATTGAGGCATACATAAAGATGTGCATTGTCTGTCAACAGGATAAGGTTGAGAGACAAAAGGAAGTGGGGTTACTGTAATCACTACCCATTCTAACGAAATCTTGGGTGTCAATTTCGATGGACTTTATTGGTAGGTTTCCAAAAGTTGATGGCAAGGGTTCTGTCATGGTGGTGGTTAATTGGTTCTTAAAGTATGTTGTGTTTGTTCTAGCCTCGTCTTCATGTTAAGTAGAGATGGCTGCTAAATTATTCTACAAGTAGGTGGTTAAGTACTTGGTTTGCCAGAAGATATCGTGAGTGATCAAGATCCTTGCTTCACACGTAGGTTTTGGACAACTCTGTTCAACATGATGGGATCAGAGTTAAAGTTTTCCACCGCCAACCATCCTTAAACAGATAGCTAGACGGAGCATATTAATGGCATATTGGAGGAGTATCTTCGACATTACGTGACTGCAAGCCAACGGAATTGGCTAGAATTACTGGATTCGGCGCAGTTTTGCTACAATCTTCACCAAGCATCATCTACAGGGATGAGTCCCTTTGAGCTGGTAATGGGGCATCAACCCCTTACTCCAAATGAGATAGCATGGACAAGCCTTAGAGGGAAGTGTCTAACAGCCTATCGGTATGCTCGTTCAAAACAAGAGTTGTTTGATGAGGCACATGACAACTTAAATAAAGTGGCTCGATGTATAAAGAAGTATGTGGGCAGGGGAAGGCGAGGCCTTGAGTTCCAAGTTGGGGATAAAGTTTTACTCAAACTGACTCCTCAAATATGGAAGAAGATTAGTAGCAAGACGATGCATTGTGGGTTGATTCCTAAATATGATGGCCCATTCGCGGTGGTAAAGAAAGTTGGCAGCATTGCTTATCGATTGCAACTGCCAAAAAGGTTGAAGGTCCATGTAAACTTCTTAAAACCCTTTCATAAGGAAGATGGGGTCGAACCTCCAAGGAGGCAAATGAGGTGTGCTCCTTAACCATTCAAGCAGAGTTCTAGCATCAGATGGAGAAGATTTTGGACCACAAGACGCAAGGAAAAAGCAAGAAGAATCATCGAGTAGAATACCTAGTGAAGTGGAAAGATGCTCCAAATAGCGAGGCTAGTTGGGAGAGGGATATGATGTTGTGGCAGTTTGAGATATAGATTTAGAACTACTAATCAACCCTACCATTGAGGACGTTAGGTTCAATGGGTAGGGGTAGTTTGTTAGCCCCTTAGAGTCCTTGATACAAAAATGCAAGCATTGGCAATGCCTTATGCTAATGCTTGGCATGGAGTCAGTGTGTGTCAGGCACGTCAAAGGAAATAAGGCAGTGGGTCAAGGCATTGGTGCAAAGGAGGGGGAGTTAGATAACTGGTTAGGTAGCAGGTTGTGCTAGCAGGCTACCAATTGAGGGAGTGATCACTCAAGCACTCTAACGAGTCCTCTTATCAGAAAGTTAGATTCCCTAATCCTCTATAAAGGGGGTGTGCATGTCTCCCTTGAGAGTTTAGCCAAGGAAAGAGTGGCTAACAGAAGTCCCGCATGAGACTGGCACATGGGCAAGGGTCTAGGCCAGCAACACATGAGACTGGTGCACAGGCAGGGGTTCGGGCCAGCACACAAGCTGGGTAGTAGAAGGATAGGTGGCAGCATCGACAATGTTCTCTACCCATGCACCATGAAAGGAGGAGTTCATGGGACATGGGGCAAAACCACTAAAGTCTCTACAACCTTATCTACAGAGATCATGGGAAAGGATGACTACATGGGTCTAATGTCTGTGTGTGTGTGTGTGTATGTGTGTGTGTGTGTGTGTGTGTGTGTGTGTGTGTGAGTTTGGCTGAGACAAAGTGGGTTACTTAGTACCTTCACAAGGCCAAAAATTTGTACGGGATGGTTAGCCCTGTGACAGTTAGTGTCATGACCATGAATTTTTTCAAAAGCAAAACCCTAATTGGGTCCAGCTCTGCAAAGCCTAGTTATAACATGCTTGCAATCGTTCCTATTACTGTTCTTTTCCCTATCATCCAAAAGGATAAAAGCTATCCACCTTAAGGTCCTTATACTTCTAAGCATTACAATAGTAGTACTTACACTTTGTGTAAGATAGTAGGGACTAGAGACAACCTTCAAAAGGATTATTGTATTCTCAAATGGTACAAACTATTAGCCTTAATACAATAAGAGAAAGCATGTTCTCCTCCTTTAAGATATGTGTCATTCTTTTCCAACAATTTGTAGAGAGGTTAAGGTTTTTTATGCATCTCTCTCTTAGGCAACTCACACACAATAGTTAATAATAATTAACAAGTCTATTTGCTTTACATGTTTACAGTTGACTAAAGATGATTGCATTGATGTTAGTGGATTAATATGCTTTATACCCCTTACAAGCATCTTTTAAGTTGACCTACATCAGGTAGAACCACAAGAGAATCTTACACCCAAGCTTAAAATGCTTAAAGGTTAGATGTCTACCTTTAAGGATGTTAAACAAGAATTCTTCTTAATGTAATTAGGTGATTTTATGTTTTTTCTCGAGACTAATCATTTGATCGTATTATCTACCCAAGTACGAAAGCCAACAACATTCTTACGTTCTCATCTTGATGTTTGAAAAGAGGTTCTCAACATTTCGACATCTAAAAAATGGAAAATAAAGTCCATACTGATCAAACAAGAGGATGTTCTTAATCCTTAAGGTTGCATTACCTTTCAAGCAAGAAAAAGCACATGTTTTTAAAATAAGGGTCAACAAGTTTCTCTTCTTATTGTCAAACTTAAACATTATAGGTCTTTAGTTTTCCAACATGCTTTAAGCTTTATAATAATATTGTTTAATATACAAATTTCACTAACACTCTAATTATCTTCATGTAGGCATGGATTTCAACCAAATGATGGCTTAAGAGTGCAAATGTGGTAGCACGACTATGAACACTAATTCTACAAAAAACAAGCATCTCTTAACTACCATGACTTCCTATTACAAGACTACTAGGACTCTTTGACTTCGATGCATATCGTGTCTCAACTTCCCCTCTATTTGTAATGGGTACTCAATCGGTTCCCCCTTTAGTTAATGTGTGAACTTTTAATGTCTCTCTACTTGTCGAGAAGGTGTCATATCCTCCTTTTCTTTTTAAAAATTTTTGTCTCAAGTCATTCTCTAAAAAAAATTTTAACCTTTAATTTATGGTTAAATTTTCTCCTATATAAAAATCAAAACAGAATTTGACAAAATTAAAGAATTGTAGCCCTATCTCTTAGTTTTCATTTTTTCTATAAGAATCTCTTAATTTAGACTTTTAGAGCAAAAGTTATATTTAAAATACCAAATAGTACTCAATTAGTTACAAGACAAAATTTTGCTTGGATTTGGTTTCTTAATTGGGATATGATTCCTTCTTATGAAAAACTCCAAATCTTAGAGGAATGCGTTTTTTTTTATTCTCTAATTTTCGTTATGCTCCTTGATTAATATTCCTTCCTTTTTGTGACCCAAATTAATTTTGAGTATTCACTTTGCTCCTCCCCTACAAAAGAAAGTAAAAATATGTAAAATCTACATAAAACTGAATTTAAATAGGAACAATAACAAAAAATTAAGATCAAAATTAGATAAAAATAAATATTAAATTAGACCTAATCAACAAATTAATGAAAGTACATGCAAAGGCTAGTGGTATTTTAGACATGTGGAATGGGAAGTTCCATCCAATTACTCAAGCTTATAGCTACCTCAAACAACTTGCTTAGCAATCCAATAGGGTTTTTTTCATTTAGGTAGAACCTTGTTAGTCCTCTTGCCATTTTTAATAGCTACCCATTGCCTTAAGACAAGGTCTTCCTTGTCAATAAGCCATTGCTTTACTCTTTTGCGATGATATTAGGCCATATTCATAGTCATTAAAATAAAGGCTTGCTTACACATTTCATCTAAGGAGTCTAGATTATACCGAAGCTCTTACTCATTGATTTCTTTGTTAATGTATTGTTGCCTATGGCTAGGCTTCCCTAGCTTTATGAGACCATTGCCTTTACACCAAAAAAAAGTGCAAATTTTCACATATTAAGGACATGAGATCAAAATATCATCCAAATGGTTCAAATGAGTGCTCAATTTATGGTTTTGTTTAATGATGATCCCCATTCTTATATTGCAAACTTCTTTTAAATTTGTGATACTTTTAGGTATAATGGTGTGAGTTATGATGCTATTAGGCTTAGATTGCTTTCTTTTTCATTGTGTGATAAAACAAAGGGTTGGCTTAGCTCTCTTCGTACTAGATTCATTACTACTTGGGCTGCTATGAAATAAAAATTTTTGGCTAAATTTTTCTTTTTTTCTAAAATGACTAAAATGAGGAATGATACAACTACTTTTACCAAATTTGATAATGAGTCATGGAAAAGATTTTTAGATTTTCTTAAGAAGTGTCCTCATTATGGTTTACCAATATGGCTTCAAATTCAAGCTATTCACAATGGTTTATACCCTTCTAATCATTTTATGATTGATGTAGCAATAAAAGTTACCATTATGAGAAAGATACCGAAAGAAGCCTATGATCTTTTAGAGAGATAACTTCAATAATTACTAATGGGGTAAGGAAAGAATTACTAAAAAGGGAGCTAGTTTAAAAAATGTTGATTCTTTTACTACTTTGCACAAATTGACTATCTGGATAAAAAAGTTTAATAGTCTAAAAGCATCATCAATGAGTATTTCATCTAAAGTGTTATGCAAATTTTGTGGTCAAGTGTAGAATGTCAAGCTTCTTCTAGTTTTTTGTTTTTTTTATAAGCATGCTAATTTTTTTTCATGGTGGTAACACTAACTTAAATCCTCACTCCAATACTTCTAATCCATTATGGAAGGGTTATCTTAACTTTTCATTGAGAAATAATCAAACTAAAGCACCTCTAAGGTTTCAGCAACAAAATCAACAAGAGAGGAAGTAGGATAATAGTGCCAAAATTAGGTTCCAAAGTTAAGAGGCATCTAATAGGAATTTAGAAGTTCAAGTTGGACAACTTGTTAGTTTTGTTTTGGAAAGAACTCAAGGAGTTTTACCTAGTAGTACCAAAAAGAATTTGAAGGAGCAAGTGAAAGCCATCACTTTAAGAAGTGGTAAGCAAAGAGTAGAAAATCAATAAGAGAGTGAAGAAGGTCGTGACCTAGGAGTGAAGACACCCTAAACCTATGAGCATTAAAAAGGAGAAAAATAGTAGGTTCGAGTTATGGATTAAGGAAAAAATGACAATGGTGATAAGGAACAAATATAGAAGGCTTCTTTATAACCCAAATGTTAAACCTTAGAAGTATAGAATTCCTTTTCCTCAAAGATTATTACAAGCTAACTTGAATGAGAAATTTTCTAAATTTTTAGAAGTGCTTAAAAAGTTGCATATTAACATTCCTTTTATTAATGATATTTCATAGATGTCGAGTTATGCAAAATTCTTAAAAGAGATCCTAACAAACAAAAGGAAATTATAGTAGTTTAAGATGGTGAAATTGAGTTAAGAATGTTCTGTAGTTGTTCAAAAGAAGCCACTTCCTAAATTGAAGGATCCATGGAGTTTTTCTATACCTTGCATTATTGGTGGTGTTAATTATGATAAAGCCTTGTGTGATTTAGGTGTAAGTATTAATCTCATGCCTTTTGATCCTTTTAGGAAGCTTAGATTGGGAAAATTTTCACTTACCACCATTTTTCTTCAATTGAGGAATAAGAGCATACAATATCCAAAAGGAATGGTGCATAATGTCTCAATAAATTTTGACAAATTTGTTTTCTTGGTGGATTTCATTGTACTTGATACGAAAAGAGACTTTAAGCTACCTTTACTTTTAAGAAGACCATTCATTATTACTAGGAGAGTTCTCATTGATGTGCAATAAGGAAACCTTAGTCGTAGAATACATGATGAAGAGATAGTTTTTAATGTATTGAAGACTATGAAATGTCCTTCTAACGGTGAAAGGAAGGTTTTAAGTGTTGATGTTATGGATGATATAGTAAATAGACATTTTAATATTTTTATGTTAGATGATTCCATTGAAAATTATATTACTAATGCCTTATATGGGCAAAATGAATTTTTACGTAAGGAAAGCATGGAGGTCATGCCATACATAGAAGAAAACTACAATGGACCACTCTTTAGAGGAGAAAATTTTCTAACTTTAGGTATTTCATCTTTTTTGAAGTCAAGTCATTCATTGAAGAGCTTCATATTCTTAAATTAAAATCACTTCCTTCTAATTTGAAGGATTTTTATTTAGAAAATTTATCAGCCCTACTTATTATTATGTCATCTTCCTTAACAGGTATTGAGGAGGGGAAGCTCTTAAGTTAGGAGAATAAAAGAGCTATTAAGTGGAGCACAACAAATGTTAGAGGAATTAATCCTTTAGTATGCATGCACAAAATTTTAATGGAAGATGGATTCAAATCTAAGGTTCAACTACAAAGGTGGCTCAATCCTATCACGCAAGAGGTAGTGAAAAAGGAGGTAATCAAGTGGTTAAAAACTAGTATTATTTTCTTATCTCTAATAGTACTTAGATTAGTCCTATTCAAATAATACCTAAGAAAGGTGGGACAACATTAGTAAAGAATGAGCATGATGAATTGATTCTTAAAAGGACAATAACAAGATGAATGTGGAAAGACTATAGAAAGCTTAATGAAGCTATTAGAAAAAACCACTTATGTTTTCCTTTTCTATATGGTTATTCAGCCTATCACCAAATACCTATTACACGTGAGGATCCAAAGAAAGCAACATTTACTTGTCCATATGTTACTTTTGAATTTAGAAGGATGCCATTTGGGTTATTTAATGCTTCAACTATTTTTCAAAGATGCATGATGTCCTTGTTTTCTATTTTTGTTGATAATTTCATGGAAATCTTAATGGATGAGTTTTCTATATTTGGATCTTCATTCAATGCAAGCTTTCATAATCTTTTTATGATGTTTAAGTGATATGAAGAGACTAGACTTGTATTAAATTGTGTATAATGTCATTTTATGGTTAGGGAAGGTATAGTTCTATACCATAAAGTGTCTAATAAGGGAATTAAAGTAGATAGAGACAAAATTAAATTAATTGAAAAAATTTTTCCTACCAAATCAATTAAGGATGTTAGAGATTTTCTTGTTCATATAGGATTTTATAAGAGATTGATAAAGATTTTTCTAAAATAGCTAGACTTTTTACTAATCTTTTGGTTAAAGATGTAACTTTTGTGTTTAACAATGATTGTATGTGTGCTTTTAATTTGTTGAAAAAGAAATTAGTGATTGCTCCCATTATTGTCACACCTTAGGTGTAGTTCTAAGACAAAGGAAAGAAAAGAAATTTTATATCATTTATTATGCAAGTAGAACAATGGATAATGCTTAAAAGAATTATACAACTATTGAAAAATTAAAAAAAAAAATACTTGCAATGGTGTTTGGTTTTGAAAAGTTTAGATCTTATCTAATTTTGTCCAAGTTGTTTGCATTAATCATTTTTCACTTAAATATTTGCTTTCCAAAAATGACACTAAACCAAGGTTGCTTAGATGGATTTTTTTGTTGCAAGAATTTGACCTATAAATTAGGGATAAAAAGGGAATTAAGAGCTTGGTAGTTGATCATTTGTCTAAATTAGATGGCGACCATATGGGGAGTATGAATGACCAAACTCTACATGATGTTTTTTAGATAAGTAATTGTTTTTAGCTTCTTTGTATGTTATTTCTTTGTCATGGTATGAAGATTCTGTTAATTATCTTGTTAGTGATGTTTTGCCTCCTAACCTTTCTTTTCAACAGAGAAAGAATTTTTTTTTTTATGTAAGGAATTATTTATGGGAGGAGTCATTTCTTTACAAGATATATAGAGATGGAATGACTAGACAACGTCTACTAAAAGAAGTTAGGTGTCATTCTTGGTTTTCCCATGGCAAGGAAGTAGTGATCACTTTAGCACTTCTAAAACAACAACTAAGGTTTTACAATGTGAATTTTGTTGGCCTACTTTATTTAAGGATGTCTATGCTTATGTGATTGCATATAATTAATCTCAAATGTCTAGTAATATTTCTGAAAGGAATAAAATACCTTTAAGCATTATTCTTGAGTGTGATATATTTGATGTTTAGGGCATGGATTTCAAGAGCCCTTTTCCTAAATTGTTTCATAATAAGTATATTGTTGTTGTTATGGATTATGTGAGTAAGTGAGTAGAGGATATTAGGTGTCTTACTAATGACTCTAAGATGGTTATCTAGTTTTTAAAGAAAAATATTTTTACTAGATTTGGCACACCTAGGTATATCATTAGTGATGGAGGAAAAAACTTTTATAATAAGCAATTTGAGAATATTTTGATAAAATTTGGTGTTATCCATAAGATTACTACTCCTTATCATCCTTAAGCAAGCAGACAAGTTAAAGTGTCTAATAGGAAATTGAAAAGAATTTTGGAAAGACTATTAGCTTATCTAGGAATGCTTGGTCACTTAAGTTGGATGATACACTTTGGGCTTATAAGAAGACTTACAAAACTCCTATTGATATGTCTCCTTATTAATTGGTCTTTGGTAACGTTTGTCATCTTCTTGTTGAGTTGGAACATAAGTCATACTGGACTATAAAGTTTCTTAACCTTAATTTACAATCTACAATCCAGCAATGAAGATTTTAATTGAATGAATTAGAAAAATTATGGAACGAAACTTATAAGAGTGCTAGAATTTAAAAAGAAAGGAACTAAGGTATGGCATGATACAAATATTAAAAGAGGAAATTTTAAGATGGTGACAAAGTTGTTCTCTTTAATTCGAGATTGTAACTCTTGCCTAGTAAGTTAAGATCAAGATGGAGTGGTCCCTTTGTGGTGACCAAGGTATTTCCCTATGGAGTTATTAAAGTTTTTTGATGAAACTGGGGGGACTTTTAAGGTTAATAGGCATCATTTAAAGCATTACAATGAAGATAGTCCTTTTCCTAAGTATCAATCTACCCTTCTTTTAAAGGATACTTGAGAATTGAGACGTGATAGCGAAGCAATTTTCTATAAAGAGGCGCTTATTGGAAGGCAACCCATCATAGTTTCATTTTATTTTATTAGTGTTTATTTTAGATGTTTTTGTTTTTTAGTAATAGTTTGCTTTGATTTTTGTTTGTTTTGTTGGTCTTATGACAATTAAATGTATATACTTTTGCTTCCTTATTTTCTTCTTCTTCTTTGCTTATTTTTCACATTAGGGACAATGTTCATCTTTAACTTAGAGGAAGGAGGCTTACTTTTGATCTTTATCTTTTTTTTTTCCTCCTAGTTTAATGTATGGATGGATGCATGAAAGTAAGATTTATATGGCAATTTCTTAATGCATAAGTTTATTGGAATTCTTTTTGATTTATGTTATAATGCACAATTAATTTAGTGAATGATATTGTCCATAGATGATGATTTATTCTAGATGAAGTAGTTTCTTTATAAAAAGGAGTTGAAATACTTGATTGTTATGATTATTAAAATGTATAATTTCTAAAGATGTTTGTGTGGATTTTGCAATTATCATGATTGTTCTTATGATGATTATCTTGGAGTTATTCATTAAAACTAGTCTGAAACAAAGTTTAAGTAAAAAGGGTGAAAAATGGTTAAATTGAAGAAAAATTTTAGAATTTACTATTGTTATATATCAACTCTAATGTTTTTAGTTTCTTAATAACTAAGGGTTTAGCCTAACACCCATGTCAACTTTCACGTCGACAATGACATGAAATATGAGCATGTAAAGCACTCTCAGTTTATAACTTGTTGAGTAACCACATACTTTCATCAAACATGTTAGTATTCGTGACAATAGACAAATGATAACTTAAGGAAGAATGAGTTATGGCCATGGTTGAAGCTGTGAAAAATAAGGAAGAAAAAAGAAAAAAAATGAGTAAGAGAAAAAAGTGAGAAAAAGCTTATTTGCAACTTTTCATTGTAGTAATGTAAAAGAATAATTGCAAATTATGATTGTTGTATGATTCAATTGTGTTGATTACAAATTTATATGAATTTATTTTGAGGTATATAAGGATATGAGAAAATTAATTATGACATTATTAACTCCTTTATTTGGTATTAATAGGTTTAAATTAACATTCCAATTTGAATGGCATAGAATAATTTTTTGACTATGAGAAACTAATTTAAAGTAAAAGATTTAAGAGAATTTGATATAATTATAACTATGAGATATTTGTTCGTCACTTCTTTTAGTTTTCTCTTTGTTTCTTTTGCTCGAATACAAGCAAAAACCTATGTTTGGTAATGTTTGGAGTGTTTGATAGGGTTTAATTTGACATATATTTTTATCTACTTTTTCTCTCAAATTTATATAATTATTCCTTACTTAAGTTTTGTTTTATGCAGATTTTACATAATTTTATTTTCTTTTGTAATTAAGGAGCAACAAGAATATTTGGAATCAATTTGGGTCATAAAAATTAAGAATTACTGATAAAGGAGGAAAAAAAAGACAAAAAGAGAGAGAGAGAGAGAGAGATAGAATTATTCAAAAGATTTGCGATTTGATTTGAAGATTTTCTTAAGAAGGAATCTTATCCCAATTAAAAAGCCAAATCCAATTACAATTTTGTCCTAAAATTAACTAAACATTGTTTGATGTTTTGGGCATAACTTTCACTCTAAAAGTCCAATCTAAGTAATTATTCAACAAAATAAAGCTAAGAAATTAGGCTATAACCTTTAATTTGTGTCAATTACAAGTCAGAAGATTTTTCAAAGATTTGCTTGAGATAAGAAACAAGAAGATGAGTTGTTACACTGTAAAAGGGGTACAAAATTAATAGCAAAACAAAATGGAATAGAAGAAAAGAAGAGAGAAGAAGCAAGCCAAAAGGGAGAAGAAAGAGAAGGAAATGAAAAGAGCAACCCACAAGCTTGGAAGAAGGGCAATAGTTTCGACTTTGTGTTTATATCTTCAAAACTAAGTTTTACTTGATTTTTATTACTTATTCTTCAATGTATTCTTGTTAGATTTCTTCTTTAAATTTCATGAATTTGTTGAATTTCATTATGACTAGTTAAATTATTTTAAGCCAAGATTTAGATGGAGTTTGATCTTTAACTCATGTGATTAATTATTATTTTAATTCAAGACCTATTTATTTGTTATTTGCATGATAAGTTTATATTATTGAACTTAATACTTCAAAAGTTTAGGCACCTTTTGCATAACCTTGTGATCTATACATAAACTTAAGAAAAAAATTGTATGAATTAAACCAATATCAATATAAACCATGTATTAGATTATAAGATCAATTTATGATTAATATCACATGTGGTAATTAAGGAAGATAAGAGAATTAGGAGCTCTCCCTTCTTTGATTAGAGATTTTCACAAAACTAATTGCTTGCTTGGTTGTTTAAAATTATATAAAACTATGATTAATTTGATAAATAAGAGAAGGATTAACCTAAATTCAACATAAAAAAAAGCCAAAGAAAGAATGGAGAAAAAAGAAATAGAGAAAAAAGAAAAGAAGAAAGAAAAAAAAAGTAGGAAAGGAAAGATTGCAGTTGATTTCTTTCTATTTGAGAAGTAACTCCTATTTAATTAGGTTAAAGAGAAATAAAAACTTTATTTCCTTCTTAATTGGGCATCTTACATCATAAGGAAACCCTAAATTGAAGGAGTAAACTTTATTTCTTTCTAATTTCTACAAGGACTTGATCTGACTAATTATTCTTTGTGTCTTACAATTTAATCTTACCATTTTCTTATAATCCATAACTTTTATATATTGTGCTTTCCTAAATATCTTTTATTCTAATTTTTTGGAATTAGTTAGTTACAAGCTAACTTTGATTAAAGGTTATTTAGTTCAATAAAGAATTAAGAGAGAAATTTTGAGTGATAAAAAGTAAGAGTGTAAACACATATTAAGAAAAAGTTTTAAAAAGTGTAAATATAAGGATGTGTGACACCATTTTTTAATGAAACACACAAGGAAGTATTTTGTGAACTATCCTATCCTTTTTGTATATAATTAACATTATGTTTTTCAAAGATGAAGGTGTAACTGAAAAGAGAGGTAGTGATATGTCGTTTATACTCAAAATTATACAATAACAATTTAAGTATATGAACACCAAATTTGATGATATGAGAGATAAGATAAAGAAGCAAACCAATACCATAGTGGAGTTGTAATATAGGCATGGGACAATAAGGTTCCTAATACAAGAAGGCAAAAGAGACAACATTATGACCATGTAAATGATATAAAAGATGATGAATTTAATGATCCAGTTATTTTGATCAAAATTACCAATAATAAAAATGGTTAAAGATTTTAAGAGGCGAGAAACTTTTAACCGTGATTTTGGCAGTATTAAAATGAAAATCCCTCTATTTAAAGCGAAAAACAATCTTAAAGTCTATCTAGAATGGGAGAAGAAGATTGAGTTAGTCTTTAAACGCCACAACTACTCTAAAGAGAAAAAAAAAAAAAGGTAAAATTCATTGTCATTGAGTTTGTTGATTATGCTCTTATTTGGTGGGATTAACTTATTTTGACTAGGAGAAGGAACTATAAAAGGTCTATTGATACATAGGAGGAGATGTGGAGATTCGTCCTTAATTACTATTATAAGGATTTGAACCAAAGACTAAAAAGGCTCCCTTAAGGTACCAAAAGTGTGGAGGACTACCACAAGGAAATAAAGATTGTCATGATTCAAGCTAATGTAGAGGAGGATAGAGAAGCAACCATGACTCGGTTCTTATAAGGGCTTAATAAAGACATTACTAATGTAATTGCATGACAACATTATGTAAAGTTAAAAGACATGGTGCACATGACAATGAAAGTTAAGAGGCAACTTAAATAAAAGGGTTTTATGTAGTTTTGATAGAATTCAGGTTCTAATCCATCCTAGAAGCCAAATTGGAGTAAAAGGGAGGAAAGGGTTAATTACAAGTTTGAGATCGAATCTTACAAGAGTAAAAAAGTGAATCTTAGTAAGGAAAAGGTAATTTTCATTTTCAACCTAGTAAAAATAGAACTATTAAATGTTATTAGTGTCTAGGAAGGGGATATATTGCATTTCAGTGTTCAAATAAGTGAACCATTGTGTTATAGGGTAATGGTGACATTAAGATCAAAAGTGAGTTCAATGATCACTTCATGCCACCATTGGAAGATGCAAGTGATGAAGAGGAGTACTCAGTTAAGAGAGATGTGTTGGTGACTCGATAAGCATTAAGTGTACAAACTAAAGAATATGATGAAGTGCATTCACAATGTCATATTAAAGATAAAATATGTTGTGTAATCATTAATGAAGGTAAATGCACAAATGTAGCTAGTATTACTCTAGTTGAAAAACATAATTTACTTATCATAAAGTACCCTAAGTCATATAAGTTTAAATGTTTAAATAAATGTAAGGAGATTAAGATAAATAAGCATATACTAGTATTATTTACTATTGGAAGATATACTAATGAGGTCTTATGTGATATTGTATCCATGCATACTAGGCATATTTTGTTAGGAAAAACCATGATAATATAATCAACATGTAATGCATGATGGGTTTAAGGATAAGTACTTTTTTATAATAAATGATAAATCTATTACTCTTGTACCTTTGACACTTCGAGAAGTTTATGAAGATTAATTGAGGATTAAAAAAAAGAGTGAGAGAGAAAAAAAGAAATTAAGGCTAAGAAGAGAAAAAAAAAGGAAAGAAATAAAAGAAAAGAGATAAGATTAAGAGAAAAGAAGGAAGAGGGCAATAGAGAAAAATTGAGAGTTTATGTGCAAAAGAGAGTGATGTTAAGAAAGTTTTCTATTCAAAATAGTTTATGATTATATTTTTGTACAAAGAGGCTCATTTTAGCACTGGCAAGTTTAACCCCTTTTTGCCTAACATTATTGTTTTCTCTTTTGTAAGAATTTGGTGATGTTTTTCTTGAAGAGCCAAGCATTTTGTCACCTTTGAGGGGAATAGAACATTAGATTAAATTCATCTCTAGTGTAATAATTCCAAACCAACTAGCCTATAAATGTAATCTTAAGAAAACAAAAGAGCTTTAAAGGCAAGATAAGGAGCTTAGGGTAAAAGGATATGCGAAGGAAAGTATGAGTTTATGTGCAATTTTAATATTATTTGTACTCAAGAAAGATGACCTTAGTGCAACAATTTCAAACTTGCTAGCCTATAAAAGTAATCTTGAGAAGACAAAAGGACTTTAAAGGCAACTTAAAAAGCTTGTGGCAAAGGGATACATAAGGTAGAGCATGAGTTTATATATAGTTCCAGTATTACTTATGTCTAAAACGGATGAGACTTAGAGGATGTGTGTTCATTGTAAAACAATTAACAAAATCATTGTAAAGTATTGTCATCTCATACTTAGATCAGATGACATATTAAATGAATTGCATTATTCATATGTCTTTTTTAAAATTGATTTGAAAAATAAATATCATCAAGTTAGGTGGAGAAAGGAGGACAAGTGGACAACTTTCACAATTAAGTATAGTTTGTTCTCACTAATCTACCAAGTACTTTTATGAGATTGATAAATTATATTTTGTATGTATTCATTAGTAAGTATTTTGATAATATTTTGGTTTATAATAAAAACTTAGATAAGTATCTTAATCATTTACATTTTATTCTAAATATTTTACATTCTAAGAAATTGTATACTAATTTCAAGAAATACTCCTTTTACATTGGTTAGATCATAGTTCCTGACTATATTATGAGTATTAAGGGTATTATGGTTGACAAAAAAAGGTTAAGGCAATGCATGATTGGTTTACACCTAAATCATTTAGTGATGCGCATAGTTTTTATAGTTTAACTAATTTTTATAAGCATTTTGTTAAGAATAACACTATTGTTGTACCATTAACCGATATTGTTAAAAAAAAATGAGAGTTTTAAGTAGTGTCGTGATCAAGAAAAAAGTTAAGTTTTATATTCTTACTTGTTTTGTTTGATTTTACTAAAATTTTTAAGATTAAATGTGATACATCAAGTATTAGCATTAAGCATATTGAGATTTTCGAGAAAAATGTTATATATGACAATTAATTATTGACTTACACCTAACTGAATTAGTAATATACGTAATTTTCATAGTATAATCAATTTTTATATACGTTTTATTAAAAATTTTAATACCATTACTACACCATTAACTAATATTGTTAAAAAAAATAGAGTTGTATGTGGTGTCTTGACTAAGATAATGTTTCTAATTTTATCAAGAAAAAAGTTAAGTTTTATATTTTTACTTGTTTTGTCTAACTTTACTAAAATTTTTAAGATTAAATGAGATACATCAAGTATTAGCATTAAGCATATTGAGGTTTACGGAAAAAAAGGTTATACATGACAATTGATTATTGACTTACACCAAACTTAATTAATAATATGTGTAATTTTTGTAGTATAATCAATTTTTATATATTTTTTGTTAAAAATTTTGATACTATTATTGTACCATTAACTAATATTATTAAAAAATAAATTTTAAATAGTGTTGTGATCAAAATAATATTTTTAATTTGATTAAAAAAAATTTAATTTTATATCTTTATTTATTTTACCTAATTTTATTAAAATTTTTGAAATAAAGTGTAATACTTCAAATATTAACATTGGAAATATTTTGATATGAAAAAAGTAACTATTTGACTATTTTAGTAAAATGTTAAATTGAATAACCCTTAAATACCTCTTTTATAATAAAAGAGATTTCCACATTAATACGAATTTTAGAAAAATAATAGTACTACTTTTAATCTAAGAAATTTATATATATATTGATCACAAATTCTTAATAATGCAACACTTCTCGAGCTAAATAAATATTCAGAAAGGAGATGAGCAACTCAAAGTTATCATTGTAAAAATCTTATTTCACCTCTCAACATTACCATAATACGATTACCCTGGTAAGAAAATAAAAGCACCAATCCGACACGGGATTATCCAAGTCATAACAGAATTTCACAGAGGCAGTTTACAAGCAATAAAGGAGTCAAATAAAACATAACATATGGTCTTAGTCACTAACCATAAAAGTTGACAATAATTCAGAAATCTACAATCTTAAGTTCCTGCACAGTGCAACAAAAGCTGCAGCACCTACCACCTACTCTAGCAGGTACAGGCTGATTTCCCTACACACATCAAATCTAGTAGTCAAGACTATGACATTAAAAGTTACAGTCATCCAAAGGATCCAAAAATCTGGCAGATCAAGGAGAGGTAAGAGATATTACAGAAGGGTAGTAGTAAAGTTCATGAACAACAGTGCAGAACCTTCAGCAGCTCACAGCAGGAGGAGTTGGATGTTGTGGGGCCCCAGTTCGCCCAATTTGATTAACTTTACCATTTTCTGCAAGTTCCACATCCACTGTATTGCCCTTTCCATCATAGGGAGCGTTGCAAATTCCATCTTGTACATCTGGTTTGCCTTTGATCTCTCCCTCAGGAGCATCAACTGTTGCATCAGGGTTCTCTTCCCCTGCTTCTCCATTTGCTTCCACAGCCACTGTGTCTGAAACACCGATATTATCCACAACATTCTCTTTTGCTGCCTCAGTTTGCAAGACCTTTCCAGCTGAGTTTTCAATTTTCTCATTACCATTTTCAGTTAATTCACCAGAACCAGCCCTGGCAGCAGGGTGGTCCTTCACTGCTGCCTCATCATTTTCTTGCTTTTGAACCTCCATTGCAGCATCTCCTTTTCCCTCATCAACATCCTTGGTCTCCTTTTCTTTGCCACCGTTCTTGGCATCAACAGCATTGTTTTGGATATTCAAAGACTTCTGAGCTTCCTCATGAGCAGCATCTTCAACATTGTTATATTCCTTCTCCTTCAGGTCAGCTGCTTCATTGTCTTCTTTGTTGTCCTCCTTTTCAATGTTGAGATCCTTTTCTTTTTCTCCTTCGGCAATTTCCTTTGCAGAGCCTTCTACATATTGCATTTGAACATCTTTCTCCTGGTCTTCCTTCTGGTCCTTATTTTCATCAGTGACATGCTTTCCTTTTTCTACCTCAGCATTTTCCTTCCCAGAGTTATCTTGCAACTTAACCTCTTTCTCACTCTCAGTGTTTCCAGGACCATATTTTCTTTCTTTCTTCTCCTTGATTAAATCTGATGATTTTCGGCTACGCTTCCTTGGTGGCTCCTTTTCTGGTGTTGGAGTTAACTTGGCCTTTTCACTGATTCTTGCTGACCTCCTTGGGGTCTCACCAGTACCCCAATCAAACTCTAATATTGGCGGATTACCAGGATGTGATTTCAGGTACTGCTCCAACTGCTTCCTGGTATGAATCTCTTCGCCAGTGGGAGCAACAAACATGATCTCATTCTTCCTGGGTGTACCTCCGCTCCTGGGATAGTACTGCAAAAGAACAGAGAAAGATGTCATGCAACTTTTATTACACCAATCACCACAATGAATAATGCCACTCAATTGCCAATCTATTATTCTAGTTTCAACAATTTCAGCAGAGTATCATGAATCTCCTTTGAATCACAAAATGTTCCAACAAAAACAGAAATATGAGGACATTATTCAAATGTTATATGTTACTATCATTCTATAAGCAAAATAGCACGACAGGAATGTGAGGACACTATGTCTTGCTCCTTGCATGTGAACACAGGATCCTTTGCTCAAAAGAATCAGGATCCTGAAGCCATTTTCTGCTGCATTTCCTGCCTGATAAACTAGCTACTTTATCATAGGGTCTATGAAGTAATCACATTGGCTCTTGCTCCTTTATAGCCCATGGATTTATGGCAACATTTGAAGTTCACTTGAGATCATCCTAGCTTTGTGCTTGCATTCTTAGAAAATCGAAACCGATCCTTATCAATTGTTAATTTTTCACGATCTTTCACTCAATTGTGTATTATTGTGCCCTAGAAGTTTCATACTTATATGGCATCTAAATTAACATCTACAGTAGCTCACAAACATCAGAAGACACTGCATTTTGCTCAGCCACCATTGATGGTACCTTTTGTACAAGTTCCACAAATGCACACAATTTAAGCAACTCCCTGTAAATGCTTTAAATCTTGTCCATAAACTTAAAACACAGGCCTTATTCCAGGGTATGTGTACCTTGCTATTAAATCAACCTCATGAACAATCATGTCAGAAGATAAGGCACCATGTTTAAATGTAAATCAAACCAGTCAGCCTATGCCAGCCGCTGAGAATTTCCACAATTCAGCAACAAAAAATGGCAAAAATGCAGTGAGACTTTGGCCAGTTCAACTAAGCCACTAGTCCTCCATAAACTAGCACATATATATAAAAATGTTTCGCCCCAAAGTGGTATCTTTATTATGCATTGTTGTGCTAGTCAAAGCAGATATCTCATGGGATCTACCAAACTTGATGAAAATCCTCAACATTTTCCCAGTCATGACAGTGGAAACATGACAGTTCATCTGGTGCATCTATAGATGGATAGGCTTGTGCAGGGATATGCTTGACATCCAATCAAAAATCATTCCTTCTTGCCAATCCAATTAAATATTATCAAGTGCAACTTCAAATTCATAAAACTGATGCCAAAAACAAAAGGCTTAATAAAATGGTGCACCTGATAAGTGGCAAGCATCCAATAATAATCTTTTTCTAAAACAACAACAGAACAATTAAAGCCTATCCAATCTCATCTTGCATGATAAGGGGGAAAAAATATTCAAATCGCCATCATATTCAGCTATATAACAGTCCCAAACATGATAACAGGGTAGATGGGATGAATCCAGCTCCAAGACAGCAATATGGTCTAAAAAGCAGATTTTATATACTATGACAGGGCTCAATTCAGCTGGGGCTCAAGATTAGACTACTTGTAATTAGTTCAAATACATTTTATACAGATTCATTTCAACATATCAATTTAAATGAGCAAACCAAGCAAAGACTAAGTACTGGACAAACAAATGTCATCTACAGGTCAACATTCTTAAAGTGCCAAAGTTCAAATAACATCATAGGTCTTCATCTCCTTTCTCACTTAGCTACCTCATTTTCATTTCCATCCCTTTTCTCTAACCTCCAATCTGCCCTCACTGCAAGTACTTCATCATCAAGAAAATGGTATCAATGTGAAAAACCAGCCTGATGATGATGTGACCTTCAAATTAATATACAAAAGCTGAAGTCTGAGATAAACATTGAGGGACAAACATCTTGATGTACAACCCAATATTAATTCTTCCTAGCAACTCAGACTATAGATTTTCAATCTCTAGCTAGTGAGCAAACACCAAGCATTTCCCAAAATTGCCTAAATAAAACCTGAAAAGTGCACTTAAACTGATTCAAATAACATCATTAGGGTATTTGTACCATAGAGCACTGCATGCCAAAAGAGCAAAATTGCGATGCAACAGGTCAAAACATTCTAGGCCTTTATCCAGAGAGACTTGATGGTAGACATTAATAAATATTATACAAAAGATGCTAAATGAATGGGTAGGTGGTGTGTGCATTTGCTCGTGTACCCAGGCAGGTCTGTGGGTGAGAGTGTGTGTGTGTGTGTGTGTGAGAGAGAGAGAGAGAGATGATAACATATATTGCTCTTCCCTAACATTAACACGAGTCCACCACATAAGCTAACTCACATTACCAATTTCCTTGCCGAATAAGCATACCACATCCAGATGAGTTTTCAAAACTTTTCAGGTGAATGAACCCATTAACACAACAAGACTCCTATTAAAAGAGTCCTTATCATGCAATGTCATTAGCCAGTACTTCAGCAGGTTTCAAGCATACATAAGCCTCAACATTCAAGACAAGGATTCAAGCACCAATTATTTTTGACACTACATACTGCTCCCAAATATTATCTTTCAAGTATACGTAAGTCCTATCTGGAAAGAGTCCCACAATCAATGTAAAAGACAGCAAAAGAAAAAAACAGAGAAAAAACTAGTTCAAAACATTCCTGCCAAGTGCAAACATACAGAGTGGAACAAGGAGTAGAACTCTTAAAGACAGCTTGCCAGTTGCACTCTCACCTCATTGACAATTTGAGACAGGAAAAAGAGAGCCCCCCTTTGTTGGCCAATCTCACACTTGAAGACTGGAGGCCCTCATCCCATCTGCTGTTGTACTCCAATATTTAAGGAGCCACAATCTTACCATATCTCACATATCTGCAAACCTAACATGCAACTATTTCTTGCATACGTTGCCATATGAATCAAGAGCTTGATATCATCTCTTGATTCACTTGAGATCAATTAATTAGTGTTCAACTTGAATTGAAATAAGACAACGCCGCAGAAACAACGAATAGTAAAAAAAAAAAGTAGAAAAAAAAAGGGAGAAGGCATTCTGGTCAAATTGGGGGAAATAACTAAAAACATAGAGAGGGTATGAAAAAGAAGGTAAGAAATAGATGAGGAACAACAGGAACAGATTTTATGCCTGAGTACTCCTCATATTTGCAACCATCATACAAATCAAAGTCACTAATTATTTTTCCTAAATTCCTTTATATCTAATTTCTGCTACTTGTAGAAAAAAACACATAACAAGCACCACTTAACTACAGTCTACAGGGCTAGACACCTAAACATTAAGCCTTGAGATTTTCTAACAAGCAAACAAATGGAGCACACAAGATATAATCTACAATTGACAATTTTGGATTCAAACTAATGAAACTGACACCAAATTAAACCTACAAAAGTATAAGCAAGATGATACAATCTGATTATTTAGCAAACTGGAAAATTATAGGCTGGCTGTAAAGGTAATATTGGATGCTGCTATAAATAAGAGAATTGTTGTGCACAATCATAGCATTGAAAACATAAAAAAACCAGTATTAAATTGATCTAAATCTTACACATTAATATTTCTTGTTTGCAAATATAGTTGGAATATTCTCTCAAACTAGGTGGCATAAATCAATAAACCCCACAAAATTGATACCGACAATGATGTAACCAATCCCATTTAAACTGCAATTAACATTTATAGATTAACTTATAGCTGCCAACTAATACTTTACAAGCTCCACCACCGGAAGCTAAAACAGAGATTTTTATCATGGAGCAAAACTAATGGCCAATCTACCCAAGCTCTGAAGCAGTCAGATTTCTTTTAGATGGGGGGAAAAAGGACCTTCAGCATTTTTTGACAGTAAAAATCTCAAGGAAATATCCTTGCCCTCTAATGTTGAAATTAAAAAGAAGGTACATGGGTTCAAGCTTCTTAAAAACTAAAATTTAAACCACACTCCTAACAGCAACAACTGCCAACACTAACTAGGTAATAAACCATATCAAAACAAATTTAATCAAAGTAAATAAATAAATACAAAATCCTGCCAGAATTGCACAAACCCTAAACATAATTTTTTTTTTTTTTTTAGGAAAAAACATATGACTGACTATCCAGTTCCTATCAGAATAACATCAAGAAAGACCCTAACCAAATTAATCAAACCCAGAAAGAAAAACATAATTTTTCGCAAAAATAAACACTAAATAAATATAAAAACTAAAGGGAATCACATAATTTAAGCAAGAGAAAGGAACCTCTAAGCTTACCCATACAACCGCATAGACAAAAAAAAAAAAGGGAAAAAAGAAAAAGCCAGAAGCTTTACAAAGAAAAGGGGATAAAAAAAATAAATAAGAAAAAAGAAATGAAGAGAAAGATACCATTTTCTTCCAGGCTTCAGGACCTGGTAGCTCAACAGAAATAACCTCATCCTTTCCCCTCATCGTTTCTTCGCCTGCAAAAACAAACAGACCATCAAAATTTTTCTTTTAAAAAACACCCTCTTAAAGAAACCGCTTTTCTCTCCAAATCACTCTCTCTGTGATGCTTGTGTGTGTTCCATGTGTGTGTGTGGGGTAGAGAGAAAGGCATACAAACCGTTGAGGGTCTTGCTGTGCTTTCTTGTTACTCTGTATCTCTCTTGTTTTATTTTTTTTATTTTATGTTTTAGCGGTAAAAACTGTCGTCCATTACGCAGACAGAGAGATAGCAGACGCATTTTTCTTTTTTTTTTTTTTTAAAATTATATCTGAGGATCTCTGTTTTTGTTTTCAATAAAAATCTTCTAATTTAAAAAATGCGGTGATTGGCTCACCATGTAGTACGAAAGAATACTAAACCAACAAATGAGGGGCTTGCACGTGTCTGCTAAATCTATTTTCGACTTGTCTTTTTACCTTTTTAGCTTCCACGGTACATGCGATTAGAACATCACACGTGTCAAACCTAGACTTGGCTTTCTGGTGACCATTCTTTCTTTAAAATGGAATGGAATAAAAGAAAATAATAAAAGATTGGAATGCCACATGACTGCATGAGCTTTTCTTTTTTTTTTTTTTCTTTTTTTATGTCTATTTTTGGGTGCAAACCAAACTGGGTTACCGTTATTTTTCTTCTTCTAAAATAAGAATGTCCATCATCAGAAGTGTTTTTAGATTTGTATTTGGGAGCTTTTACACTCATCGAAGTTCCTAATGTCTAGATTTGACATCTTGTTTGGATAGAAGGAAATCGGAGAGAAGGAAACAAAGGAGAAATGTAGTTTTTTTAAGTCTTTGACAAACAAAAATTTCTAAATATAAATAATTAATTACATGGTATCCTATATTTAGCACCTTTGAGACCGTGCATGTCTTCATTTATTCTTTATTTTCTTTTAACGTTTTTTCTTTTTTTTGAATCAACTTCCTCTATCTTAAATTTAATGACCAATAGCTAAATTCAATTAGAGGTGTAAACAAATCAATATGTTATTAATATAATTTAAAAAATGTAAACTTGATTCCGTAAAGTTTTATGATACTAAGATTCATTTAGTAAATAATACTTAATTGTATAATGGTAAACTCATCTTGACTAGCGATGAATCTAGAACAAATTTTCAAAAAGACAAATTTTATAAGCAAGGCCAAAATAAAAACACTAATGAAAGTAATTTTAAAAATAAATAATAGACATGAACATCGAGGTCAAAACTTGAGAAGAGGCAAAACAACATTTATGAATAACATATTGATTTATCTAGCAAAAATAAGAATTTATAATCCACATAAAAACAAATTAGATTGTTGAACAATCAGTAGTTACATTATAAGTTATTTAGAGAAATCTAAAGGATATATATTTTATTACTTAAACCATAGTTTGATAATCATAGAAACTAGTAATACAAGATTCATAATAATACAAGATTTATTGACAATGGTGAAATTAGTAGGAATAATGAATGTCAAAAGGTGAATATAAAAAAAAATGAAGGTAAATATTGTTTTACTTGTAATAGTTCTTTTGTCCACCATTACATTAAATGTTGTTCCAAAATTTGAAGAACATTTAGATGCAAAGACATTCCCGAAAGGAGCTAACTTACAACTAACCAATAAACCATAAATAACATTAAGATTATAAAGAAAAAGGATATTAGTTATTCCAGGTGATTATGTAATTTATTTATAAGAGTCAAAATATAATAGTAGAATAAATAAAGATATAGTTTCATTTTCACAAGCCATAAAAGGTATTGAATCTATTAAATAAATTGATACCATGAAAGATGAATTGAAATCTATGGAAAGAAACAATGTCTGTGATCTTGCCAAATTGTCAAAAAGACATAAAAGAGTTAATTGAAATGAGTCTTTAAAACTAAATGTGATTCAAGTGGCAATGTTGAATGATATAAAGTTAGACTTATTATCAAGGGTCATACTCAACGAGGTGACATTGATTATATGGAGACATTTTTTCTAGTCTCAAATAAAAATTCATTAAAAATAATTATGATATTGATGACTCAATATGACTTGGAGTTTTATTAATGGATGTGAAAACTTTTTTTCTTAATGGAAATCTTGAAGAGAAAGTATGCATAGATCAACCTAAAGGTTTTTTTTATAAAGACTAAAATTCAAATGGTGTATATACTCAAAAGATCAAGATATGGACTTAAACAAATTTTCTTATAATGATATATTAAATTCAATGATATCATGATATCTTTTAAGTTTTAGAAAAAAACATCATTAATTAGCATTATATACCAAAATATTAATGGAAATAAGTGTGTTTTCTAGTCCTATGTGTTACTTGTTACTAATGATTTAAGTATATTATATAAGTTTAAAGAATTTTATAATGAAGGATATAAGAGAGACATCTTATGTTATAGATATAAAAATATTTTATAACAAATCATAATAAATGATGATTGTCTCATAATAGTTCTATTAAGAAAATTCTTAAAAAAATTTTAGTATGAGTAAGTGTTTACACGAGGTTATTCCTATATAAAAAGGTGATAAATTAAGTTTCATGTAATGTTTCAAGGATGATATGAAATGTAAGGAAATATAATCAAGTTTAAGTGATTCTATTATTAGTAGTTTAATATGTTTATTAGCTTATATTTAACCAAATATCAATTTCACAATTTGAATATTAAGCAGGTACTAAAATAATTCTTGAATGGATTACTTGGAAAATATAACAAAAACGATGAGGTACTCGTCAGAACAAAGAATTATATACTCATGTATAAAAAAATTGATCATTTAGAAGTAAATGAATATTCAAATTCAAACTTTACTAGACATATTTGTAGTAAAAAATTCACTTTTAATTATCTATTCCTAATAGGAGAAGAAATAATATTGTGGAATAATAAAAAAACTATTTATCATTACTTTATCCATTATGAAACTAGAATTTATGATATAATTTTAAATTATAATTTATACATTATGATGATATAACTTTATTTTAGAATTTGGGGTTATCAAACTGTTAAAATTTTATGGGATAATTTCACAATAGTATTATTCTCCAAGAATGATAAACACTTAAAGGATACCAAATTTAGGTATTTTGTTATTAAAGAGGAGGTTTAGAAAGAAAGAATATTTATAAAATATTAATTAATCTTAATAATAATAAATTAATATGGAAATTTACAACCAACATTATTAAAGAATATATTTTTAGAATAGGCTTTGGTTGTACTAGTAATAATTGACGATATATGATGTAATGACATTTTAAACTCTTTAATGTATTTATAATATACATTATGTATTTCTTATTATCTTATAATTGTGTATATGTTATTATTCTAAAATTAATAAAAAAAGTCTTTATAAGATATTATTGTGGACCATTATAAAATATATATATCTTATAAATTTTGTACAGTAGATTGGAAGTGTTATACCATATAGAAGGAAGTGTTTTTAATAAATAGGATATAACTGTCGTAATTCACACTTAACAATTTATCATGCTATGAAATTATAATAAAATCACAAAAGATTATTATTATCATTTACATATCATAGTTAATAGATTCTAATTGGACTAAGTGAGAAAATATTAAAGTATTTCCAATTAATAGTGTTAGAATATTACCAAATAATATTTTTATTAAAAACTTAATTATAATGTAATCTAATTAATAAAAAAATAATTTTATATGTTATTGTATTATTAAAAATTATAATCTTTAATTTAATTTAAATATTAATGAATATACCTAATTTAAACTATGTAATTGTGTATGTGTGTGTGTTTAGCTCTCTCTCTATATATATATATATGTATGTATGTATATGTATATGTAAATTTTTTGTCTTGTTTTTTCCTAAGATATACAAAAATTTTATTTTAAAGTGTATAATTATAGTAAAGATCAAAAAAGAAAAATCAATTATTAGGTTAAAACAATCTCTTTAGTTATGTCAATAATTTTGGCTTATGCCAACTCAAATATATTATTTATATGATAATAGTCAATTTTAATGATGATGTTTTTATTTAAGTAATTTACCAATAACTCTAAAACTTCTAATTAATTAATTTATGGTATGAGATGGAAAATTTTGACTTGAAGATTTTTGAAATTGATCTTTAAACTATTTTAGATAAGTCCTCAAGTAGTCTTAAAGTTTTTAAGATTTTAAAATTTAAGTTTTAAACATTTTAAGCTTTCAAATTAATTATAAAACTTTTAATTTTCCATTTGTCATTTTATATAAGTCATTTTTAAAACAAAAATTTGTCCAACTGTTAAAGACATATTTTGACTTGATAGAGACCTATAAGAAACCACCTAAAATATGTTTTAAAAATATGGATATATGTCTACATGCCTATTTTGCTAAATTTACTTCTTTTCTTTCATAAAAAATAGGCAAAAACCTTGAATTGTTTTCGTGTGGATTTAGGGAAAATGAGAAAAAATTTAAGATTTTTTCTTTTATTATACATACAAAAAAAGAGATAATTTAGCACAACATGTACACGAACATATTTTTAAAGCATATTTTGTATATTTTTTATACAATTTCTACTAAGTCAAATTATATATCTAACTATTTAAATAATTTTTGAAAAAAAAAGCATATAAAATTAAAAATAAAAATTTAGGAATAATTTAAAATTTCATAATAGTTTTAGATTCAATTGTAAAAATTCTTTAAGACTTCTTAAACAATTATCTAATAATGTCCTTTATATGAAAAAGAAAAAATAGTTTGTGTCATGTAAGTGCTCTTTACGTGTAATGTGCCTATCAATTATTCAATAAATTATCTTAATTCTTTTGCATCAATTCACTTCAAAATGCTTATAAACAAATTGCAATAACCTCAAATTATGTCTCATGCGTCCATATGATCGGCCCAGAATTGGATGGAAGGAGGAAAGTATCAACTTTTGAAGATATGATATTTGATTATAAAATTGGATTCTTTAAGTAAAAGAAAGAAGGGTGATAAATACTTCACCTATAAATAGATAATGGTTGGATTTCTTTTGGATTTTGAGAATCAAGCTTAGGCATGTGAGGAGATACCATCAAAATTAATTGTTCAGCAATATGCACTTTTATATGAACACCACAATAAAATTTTTTCTCAATAATAGTAATATTAAACCAAAAATTGTCTTGAGTAAGACTCATTTAGAAAATGACTTTTAATAAGCTAAGGGTTTATTAAGTGAAGCTTGTAGAGTTTTTATAAGTTGCTCATTTAGCCTTATAATGTTAACATAAATAAATAAAAATACAAAACTATATTACTCTAAATAGAATTATATATATATATATATAAGTGTTGTTAAAATTAAGAAAATTTAGTGATTAAGCAATTCTTAGAATAAAAAGACATGATAGTGTTTGTTTAATTTTATAAGTTTCTTAATATACTTTTATGATTTGTATTATTTGATACCAATTTAACAATTACTTTGTAATTTTTCTTAGTATTTGAATATAATTAAGATTTTAATGTATATCTAAGTTTTTTTTTCATGTTATAAAATCAAGTATACTTAATTTACATTATTCTTTTTTATATTACATTCTTTTAAAAAAGTTTTTAATTTTAGATATCAATTTTTTTACTTGAGTAATTTTTCTTTGAAGTTAGTACTTGTAGTTAATTGTAATAATATTGTTGATTTAAATTTTAATTTTGAATGTACTTATGATCATTACGAAATAATAAAATTTATTTCATTTTTCTTAGTTATTCAGTTTTAATTTCATTTAATCCTTCTAATATAAATTTAAATCTAAAAACTCATAAATAAAGTAGAATATTAATTATAATTAATAATCAAATTAATTTTAATTTTACTTATCTATTTTCTTTAACTTTAAATTAAAAGTAAATTGGTTTAATTGATTGATATTAAAAGCATAACTGTAATTTTGTTATTTTAATACTTTTTATTAGATATATAAAATTTACACAACTCATGAGCTTAAATCCAATATAAGGAAAAGTAAAAAAATAATAATATAAGTTAAATATATTTAATTTTATAATGTGAAAAAAAGAATTAAATGTATGTTGAAATTATAATTATATTAAAGTAGTAAGAAAAATTATAAACTAACTAATAAGTTAATATTGAATATTATAAATTGTAAGAATTTATTAAGAAAATCCTAAAATTAAGCTCAAACCACCATTTAATATTTTTCTCTCAAAAAATTGCTTAGAATCATCAACTCTCTCTTAGCTTCAACAATATTAATATACTAGTTAATATATATATACTAATTTTAAATTACATATCGTGCAAATTATAAATATGCAATAAAAATATTAAAATAATAAATTTAAAATATTAAGACTAATTAAATTTGATTTACGTTAAGTTTGTATTTTAAATTAATTTAAATTAGGGAGAATAGTTAGGGAAATTAAATTGATTTTAGAACTTTTTTTCTTTTTTTATTTTCCTTAATTTGCAAATTTATGTAAAGTTGCAACATAAACAAATTGAGATTTTCTCTTAGTTTCAACCATATATATTAGTTTTAAATTTATGTGATGTGCAAGTTTAACAATATTTGTTAACAACTTTTCTTTTTACTTGTGTTTTATTTAAAATGAAAAAAAAGTAAGTAAATATTAAGTATTATGTTTTAAGAAAAATTAGGAATGTTTTTTGTTCTTTTCTAAATCTAGTTTAAACTAAATTTATTTTTATAATTAATTAGATTAAGAAAAAATAATTAACTAAATTAAATTTATTTTAGGAGAAATATTTGTTACTTCTTTTAAGAAAATGAAAAAAAAAATACATTTGGTTTCTTTTTAAGAAAAAGACAAAAGAGATTTGAAAGTAATTTTTTTTCTTTTTTTTCCTTTTGTAGAAACATGATAGTAGTTTTTTTTTTTTTCATTTTTAAGAAAAAATAGGTGAATTTAAGATTTTTTGTTCTTTTTTTCTTAACAAGAAGTATTTGAGAGTACATTTTTTCTTTTTATTTTTTGATTCCTTCATTAGAAAATTTTATAATTATAGAGATTTAATTACAATCAACTTAGGATTTTTTGAATAAATAAAATTTTTATTTTAAAAATTAATAAGAAGCTATCACATAAGAGAAATTTGAGATTTTTTTTCTCAATTTTGACAATATATACTCGCACTAATATTAAACCCACACAATGCGTTGATTTATTATATTTATTAAGAAATATATTTTATTTAATTGAAAAAAATAAAAAAACTTAAATTATGAGTTTTTTTTTTAAAATAAAACATAAAATTTAGAATAGTTATTCTTTTTAAGAAAATAAAAAGAAAAAAAATAAATTAAGAATATTTTTTATTTATAGAAAAGATATATTTAAAAATATTTATATTTAAAAAATAAAAAGAGAAATTTAAGATTATTTTTTCTTTTTTAAAAATTATTTTTTCCTTTTACTTTTTAATTATGAGTATTTATATTGTGTAAATTTTTGACTTATGTGAAAAATTATCAAAATGAATTTGATAAATTGTAATAAATATTAAATTGTAATGAAGTAAATTGAATAAATATTAAAATTTTAATTCTATTAAAATATTAAAAAAATTACAAATTAATTATTAATAAATATTTAATTAGAACTTGAATCAAATACTTGGAAGTACTTAAATATTGAGTGTTACTTTTTGTTAAAAATATATATTTTTCTCTCTATATCTAATTTAAACTAAATTTATTTTTATAATTAAGTAGATTTGAAAAAAATAGTTAACTAAACTAAGTTGATTTTATGAAAAAAATAGATATATACTAAAAAAGAAGGATAAATATAATTAAAGTAAAAACTCTATGAATCAAAGAGAAATATAAATAAATTAAAAAATTAACTAAATTAAATTTGCTTTGATTATAATGAAAATAAAATTCTATGAATTAATAAAATCCTGTTTTGATTATAGTCAAAATTTCACAATTATAAAATATGTTATTATTCTTAAGTTATGAATTTAAGAGAAGTTGGCGAAGATATATAAATATAAATAAATATGCATAATAACTTTAGGTCAGCGTGTTGCGTTGAATCGTATGGTTGAAGTATCTTTGAAGACAAACTATGCGTTAAGGAAATTAGCGTGTTTCGTAATAATTTGTAGTTTCAAGATGCACGAAGAAAGAAAAAGGTGGAATTGAAGCTAAGATTTGGGTCCTGCAATGCCAGCACAACGGTGCAAATCATGAATGATCATGCACGTACATAGATAAGACGAGTGCATATTGGAACTCAGTTTGGCTTCCATTCTGGAATTTCTTCCGTTAAGTTCCTCGACTTGAGCCATTGCTCCCAACATCCTGGAAAATTCGCTTTCGTCGAACGGTCAAGAACATTCAGAAGATGAAGATTTGCACAAACTAATTTATGATCAACGTACCCTTTCGTCACCATGTCTTGTAGAAAGTTCCCATTTCAAATGCACTGGTTCGATACTCCTCAGTTCGCAACATCAATCCATCTCTCTCCTTTGTTAGACCGAGCAGCTGGTCTTGAAGAATCTGTTAAAAGACGTTGTCATTAAAATGATAAAACCAATCAATTTTTAGCTCTCTTTCCAAGAGAGAAGAGAAAAAAAAAACGAAAAAAAAAACAAAAACAAAAGGTTAAGGCCCAAACGATCAAAAATTTCGAAAGGGAAATGTCAGAAAAGGCTTGGGCTAGCGCACCCATCTCCTTCTGAAGCGCATCTGCATTGTCACGTGTAAAGTGAAGTCCTGTGGAGAGTTATCAAGCTGATCAGAGGAAAGATACAAACCATTATTGCAGATTTTTGCATCTTTTGTTGTGCTATATGTGACAATAATTAGCACAACAAGTTAAACCAACGGTTCATACCACTTCAGAATTTTTGCCTCCAAGCTGGATTTACAGAAATAGGAGGACAAGAATCTGATATTTACAGTTATATTGGTGGCATTAGATCTATTGCACGTCCTAGTAAACATGTGTTGATTTAGGGGTATGGGTATCCCTTCTATAACACTTTGATTGGTCCAACTCGACCAATAAATATAGTGTAAGTGGTTAAACTAACGAGCAACAGTTACTCTAGGATGTGTAATTTGAATTCTTTGATGAAATGTATTGATCTAAAAACCATAAATTTACTTTTTAGTCAAAAAAAAAAAACAATTTGTGACTATATTTATTATTAGTTAAATTCTTTTGTAGTTGATCATATCATATCACTTTTGCTTTACTCATTACCCTAGTTATTTTGATTTTTTCGTATGCACTGAAGAAAAAGAAACACCTTGATTTATAAGAAGATTACGATGGCCTTTGGAATGCTGCAAACTTGGGCAGCTTTTTGTTATTCATTTTTCCCTTTTTAATGTTGGACTACAATTACAATAATTAAAAAAAAAAATTGAAGGGTAAAGCTATCCAAATTAGTAACTAAAGCACACAATTAGATGGTATGTACTTTGTCCTCACTCGTAGAATAAAAGACATTTATGTCTTCTATTTTTGAAGCCCTCTTAAATCCAATCCAAGCATACGAGCCGTCCTTTTATGTGTTACAGTGATTATTTTTGAGGGCCAAATTTACTGAATCTGGAAATTTCGTTTGTGACGATGATGACAAGACAATAATTTCAACAAACCCTCCTCCGATAGAGAATCATGGTATAACAAGTAATCCTCATCTAGCTTTACCATGCGTAGCTTCAACGGCGCCAATGATTACGATAGACCAGAGCAATGAGAGACATTCCATCACTACCAACAACTAGTTAAAGATAATGATGTATGTTTGTATTACAAATTTCAATTACAATTTACAATTACAACATCATATATCTCTCCTTGACATAAAATTTTATATAATGATGAACATATTCAATGTGAAATCTTAATGATGGAGATACTACTAACAATTATGATGGTCTCAATAACATTGAGTTAAGGGGCATCTGATGCAAATGGAGCAGAATCTAAGCCTGATCTATACATCAAGAGCCTTGTATTCGATACTATGTTTGATGCGGAAAACTTTTACATTGCATTTAGTAAGAAACATGGTTTGGTATTTGACGATGAGACTCTCAAACTAATAAATTGAGTTTAACATGCTGAATGAAGTGGGTGTGCGACACAGAAGACACCCATGGTGGGCGTGCGACAGAGCATGCACCCATGGTGGATCATCGTCCGTTATGAGGGGTAAAAGATGACATAAGTTAGAGAAATGATCAAATTGTGATGCTATGTTTTGAGTTAAGTTAAATAAGAAGATAAGTAAATGGGTTGTTGGTGACTTCATCAATAAACAGTCATTACTTACTTGAATTATGTTAAAATTCATATCTTGTAATATATCTATGAATGCAAGTGAGAAGTACTTCATAAACTCGCCGGGAGCAATAGGAGTGAAAGCAAACCAAAGTATGCAATTCAAGGCATCATAAAAGAAGGTTGTTACCACTAATTTCAATAACTCATTTGAATGAATTTACAGAAAAAGAAAAAAAAGGAAAACTAATCTACCTTTTAATACAAATTCAAAATTCTTTGAATTGAACACATTCTTCATATATTTTTCTGATTAAAGCATTGCCAGTTTTTGGGAAAAAAAAACAAAAAGAGTCACAAATATTTTTAAGTTCATTTGTATGTTTTGGTGTTTATCATGCCTATACATGCACTACATGAGAAAATATTGTGATGGATTAGATGTAATCTCACTATCATTTCAGCTTTAAATGAAATGCAACTTCAATTCCATGTTCTATTAGTACAAAGATTTTCTACGACTAGTTCATCATTTTATTTCGTAGCAAATTTCATGTCATAAATATGCTTAACGACTAGATGACATTTATGCATCATCATTTTATCACTTTAATCATCCGAATTAAATCTCCAATTAATGTCCAGATGCTTATAACATTAATTTCATGTGAAAGCAAGCATCTAAATATGGTTTTGAAGCGCATGCACCACGACAATTAATTAATCACATGGTATTCTAGATTCTGATGTTTAGCAAATGATGGACCTTGATGATTTCCATCACATTATACGTTCCAAGTAAATATGCTTAATTGATCCCTTTTAGTGCAAATAAAATATACAATAAAAAATGAAATTATGTTATGCTATTTGAAAAAAATTTATTTTATTGTGTCAACTTGCCTTTTACCAGATAATGCCACCCCCCCCAATGGAAATTAACAATTTATGTCTGTTGTATTTAAAACATCTTTGTACCATCTGCAAAAGCAGTTTTCTTCTCCTTGTTTCATTAAAATATTACGCACATGGACTAACCACGAAAGATAATACCTTGATACCATCTAGCTTTTCATATCCTTTGATCTTGAATAAATTTCCCAAAGTGGTGCTAATGGTGTGATTGTTGTAATCCATGACCCATGATTCATTGCCCAAATGACAAAAAATTTTCCATGACCCCACAACCAAGTGCTTTAAGTAAAATATCTGAGATAAGACCAAAGTTTGCATGAAAAAGAAGTCTCATAGCTAACAGTGGAAAAAAACTCATTTATAGAAGAAAACATCAATTCCAGACATTTTTCTATGATCTTAAGTACTTAATTTACATTACATACATTACCTCTAATAACATGATACATCTAGCTATGCACAATGTATAATGAGTATTATGTTGCTTGTCTTGATATTGTCTAATTCCTTTAGCTAAACCTTCAAGGTTGTATTTAGCCCAATTCAAATTCTTGCATGATGGTAGCTCTTTCAATAAGCCTAGCAACTTTGGGTTGACATGGTAAAATGATGTGTTCGGGCAAATCATGGTGTTGACCACATAAAGTAAGGACTTGGCTTTGAATTCATCATTTTGGGGTAGATTTTTTATATCCTCTATAAGCTTGGAAACTTCGATCCTTGATTTTGCCAAATTCAATTGCTTCTAAACATCCTTATATGTCCTTAAGAAATTTTCAACCTCTACTTCATTTAATGAAAGTCCTGTCATCCATTCAACTTTAGTGGGGATAAAATCAACTTACTCTAATGAACATTTAGAAATGAAATAGTGCAATCAAAGTTTCAAACTAGAAATTCAATTAATTTGAGATCCATCCTAGTTACTTTGAACCTCAACATGCCACCAAACCTAAGTGGCTTGATTGCCATTATCTTAGAATCATCAAAAAACTTCATTGTATTAACAAATTGCAAAATTACATGCCTTGTTTGAAGATATTTTTGTAACATTAAACAAAGACATAACAATCTGTATGAGTTGGTTGAAATGAACTATAGGCAAAAGAATGAACGTTTCTATTTCACACTTGTCCATACCAAATGCCATGCACATTTATTTGATAGTAAGGAATAAATTTTTGTTTTTGTGTATGAAGGAGGTGTTGAAGAAATGGGTATAGCAAGTTTTATCAAGCACTTCCAAATATAAAAGTGAAAATCTTTATGTATAGAGACAAAAGCATTTTATTTAAAAAGCCTAAAATGGAGCAAGCTTTAAGTTTTAGTTCATGAAGTTGATTGAATGTGTTTTTTGAATTAAATATATTAATTTGGAGAATAGTGCAAGTATTTAAATATGTTGATTCTTTTGGACTATATTTGTTTTCTAAATTCATTGCAAACTTGAAACTTGGCAGCCATTTTAACCTATGTTCCTTTAAAGTTGGATATTTAGCACAAAATAGGTAAGCCTACTTATAATTTTTTTAACTAAAGCATCATTGTACCTTACCATCCAAGGCCTCTTCTATAAGTTCTCTCTTTTTGTGCACACTTGATCCAACTTCATTTTGTCCTAGATCAATAGGCTACTCATTAAATCCCTTAACATCCTTGAGGTCCTTGTGATTACTCATTGTCAAGGTACAACACAATGACTCTGATTCCCAACAAAAAAGGAAAAAATAAAGACCATACAATAAATAGCATTCTCCCCTTACAAACATTTACTTAAAATCAGACACAAAAAAAATCAAAATGCATAAATGAAATATAAAAAGGAACCACTAAACTAGAATACAAACACCATTAATTTGACTCACAAAAATTACACAAATACTGCAATCAAAGTGGATTAAAAGTCAAAAAAATTGAAAAAATTTCAAGCATACACATATATAAGCCATACATACACATAATATACATATTTAATATATACATTTTGTTTTTGTATAGTTGCTACAAATTTTATTGAAAGCATTTAAATTAGAAAAAGGATAACTAAAAAATGTATATAAAAGGTAAGAATCCCATACCAAAATAGTCCTTGAAAGAACAGGGTTTTAATTATACTTAACAAAATCCAACCTTCAAAAACCTATGAAAGGCCTTTTCTTTAGTGGCCTTGTATCTAATAACCAATAATCCTAAGAATAATATTCCTCTTGTCAAACATGATAGTAGAAATAGTAAAAGAATAACTACAAGACCTTATGATCTTAAGAAACAATCCTTCTCCTTCTCCTTGCTCTTGTATAACTATTCCATAAGAACAAAATTCCTACTATCAAACATGGCAACTCCATAATCCAAATAGATCAAAATAAACCAAAAATCTTGTGACCTTAACACAAAAAACCTAATTGCTCATACATATAAGGGCCTAAGATGAAAAAATGACTCCATAACAAGGGCTTTCCAAGCTTTAAGGAAAAGCAGAAGAAAAAACACTTAAAGTCAAAAACCATTTACCATAGTTAAATGTGACAAAAAAATGAATTCACCATTTAATGAAAAGAAGAATCTTGTACAAGAGCAAATAATAAATCACCCTAGCATCATTATCTAATCCTAATGCCCTTTTACCATTCATTATAACAAAGATTCTCCCTTGCACCATACAACACAACAAAACCCAAGAAAAAGCTCCAAAATTGATATTCTTCAATAAATTTCCAATATATATATGCAGTGCAGCAACACTTAAATGATTTTATTGATAAAACTTTAAATACAGAGGAGGAGATTTACAAAGTGGGAAGGGTAGAGGAAGAATACAAGGAAGTGAAAGGGAGATGGTATCCAAAAGCTTGGCTATAGCTAAAAGTGTTGCCGCACGTAATTTTTGTGCCAATAATGTAATGTTTGGAGTCCTAGTTTATAATGGTTGATTTATATTATCCAAATAACTTTGTACGATAGGTTTGAGTTTTTTTTTTCAGGGATTTTGAATGAATCCCACTATTTTATTTGGAATTTTCTAATGAAAATATTTGAAGTTTTATAGATATTCTCCATTTATTTCTAGATATGGAGTTGTTTTTTTAGGAGTTTTGGAAGATCTAAGAGACAAAAGATCTAAGAGCATTATTACACATTTCTTTCATTTCACGAAAAACATATGTCATTTTTTAATTGGTTTGCAAAGAATGCACCTTAAATGGATTATTTATAGCCTTTCAAAGAATCTGTTTCCAAAAAATTTACAAATCCTGTCACTTCTCATAGCAAAGCTAAAGAATGGATTACTCTAGATGATCACATCATAAAGTCAGAACATCCGCCTCTTAGACAAGTCAAGATAGTCTATCAACAAAACCTAGTTAATCTTCCTTATACAAAATTCCTCATGAATTAGACATTTTTGAAAAGCTTGTATTTCCACCGTTTCAAAACCTGAAACTAGCAAAGTCAAATCTCTTATTTTCAAACCCTATCAACCTTCAAAATTAGAAAACTCATAGAAAATAAAAGACCCATTCATGCAAACACTCAAAGAAAAACTAACTACTTTAGAACTATCCTCTTCCTTTACAAAAAAGGAAGTTAATATCTTAAAAAATACCTTAGGAAAAATTTTTGATCCATAAACTTTCCAACCTCAACTTAATATAATTTTTTGGCCAAAACCCATATTTGGACTCATAGTCTTAGATCTTGACCTTGAAAACAAACCAAACACTTTGAAGCAATACAAGTTCAATGCCTCTTTTACAGATGGAATATTGATGGCATGTCAGAATACAACATCTTAGTCTTTTACAATAGATAACTATGATAGACAATATATACAAAACTCATAATAACACCCTAGAGAAAACTATCGTTAAACTCTTACTAGTAAGATTCTTAGGATAACTTAAAGGCTGGTGGGATTATCACCTTATTAGTGATCAACAAGACTGAATCCTAAGAGCCATTCAAACCATAGAAAATGGTGTACCTATCCTTGATAGTTCAAGTAACACTATAGAAGATGTTGTAACTTGTCTTATTTTGATCATTTCCTTACATTCATAAGAGAACCTTTTCACCTTAGGGACGAAAACACTAAATTGCTCACAAATCTTAGATGCAAGAAACTTAGTGAATTCAAAACTACAAAAACACTTTCCTTACAAGAGTTATGCTTAGAGAAGACTCAAACCAACCCTCTTGAAAAAAAAAATTCTTTGTAAGACTTCCCAACCTTATTAGGGAAAAAACCAGACAAACAATCAAAACCACCTATAGAATCCCCATCCCTTATGATCAATTCACCTATAAAGAACTGATCAGTTTCACCTAGCAAGAAGGATTGAACATCAGTCACAATCTTAAACTACAACAACACCTCAAATAGGAGATGAAACAATCCCACTTTGAAGGTGAAACCTTCTGCTAACAATTCAATATAAGAATTCCAAAATGTTCTGAGCCTGGTAAGAAAACGTATACTAAACCATATACCAAGCCTTACTGAACCTTCAAAAAATCCCAAAAACAAACCTATTACAATAAACCCCAAAAGCCTAGAACATCCAAATCTAAGCCTTCTACATCAAAAACCCCTCTTAAAGACATTACCTATTGGAAGTGCCAAAAGAAAATATACACGTCTAAGTACTACAAACTCAACAAAAAAATCCAAGAATTCCATTTAGAGCTAGAAACCATTTCAAAACTAGAAGCTATACTCCAAAATACTTCTGGTTCTAGTTCTGATTCTGACCTTTCTTATGGTTTCTTAGATGAAAAACCTTTCCAAATAGATGAAATTCAAACTACCTCTTTAGAAATAGAAATTGAACCTAAGCAAATCCATATACTTACAAGAGAACGACAAATCCGTCTGAATCTTATCAAATACATTATTAATTCCAACCTTAAAAAAGAATACCTAGAAAAGCTCCTTAAAACCTTCCAAAAACACGAATCAAAAATTGAAACTCCTTTAATAACTACTCCTTTTATAGCTAGACCAATATATGATCTCACTACCATTCTAGTTATAAAAAAACTCCAAAAAACCCACCTCTACTAGACAATAACTCTAAATGGAAATCAAACCATTAAAACAAAACTTAGATAACTTAGACAAAATTGACAAAAGGACCATGAAACCTTACAATTCTCGCTTACAAAACATTTACAAGAAGTCCAAAATAGTGATCCTGAATCAGAGCCTAATCAAGAACCATAAAACCTCCAAAACCTAGAAAAAGTTCCAAATGATTTTCTTTTTGTTCTAGAATAAGTTACTTCCATAAAATATTTCATCAAAATCAAGTTATTTTTTTAAATGATTTCAAACTGGATACAATAGCCTTATTTGATACAAGTGCAAATTTAAACTGCATAAAACAAGGAATTGTTCCCAAACATTTTCAAGAAAAAACAAACGAAAAACTTTTAGCAGTAAACAATTAAAAAATGATTATTATAAACAAAACCATTGCTTTTGTCCAAAACTAAAACTTTTAAATCAAAAATTCTTTTGTCCTTATAGAAAATATGAACCATATGGTGATCATAGGAATATCATTCATAAATCTTATCATCCTTTATACTATCAATTATGATGGTATTACTTTCAAAATAAAGTCTCAAAAATTTCATTTTCCTTTTCTTAAAGCCCCAAAACTAGAAATCTAAATCTTATAAAAGATCATTCTATTTTAAAAAACAAAATCCATACTCTTATTCAAACCAAAGAACAAAACCTTTTCTATTTACAAAAAGATTTTTCTCTTCAAAGAATTCACAGTTAGTTACAATACCCTGTAATTTTTGAAAAAAATTTATATTTTTAAACAAACTCTTCAAAATGAACTTTGTTTTGACCGTCTAAATGCCTTTTGGAATAGGAAATAATACATAGTTGATTTACCTTATGAACCAGATTTCAATGAAAAAAAAATCCCTAGAAAAACTTGACCTATCTAAATAAATACAAAACGTGAAAGTTATTGCAAAAAAGAAATTCAGGATTTAGAATTTAAAAAACTCATTTCCAAATCTCAATCACTCTAGTCATGTGCTACTTTTTATGTCAACAAGTCAGCAGAACTTGAAAAAGGTACTCCTAAGTTAGTAATCAATTATAAACAGCTAATAAAACCCTTTGGTGGATCAAGTATCCTATTTCCAACAGAAAAGATTTGTTGCAAAAACTCCATTTTGCTTACATTTTTTTTCAAATTCAACATGAAGTTTGGATTTTGCTAATTCATATTGATCAAAAGATAGTACAAAATTGCCTTTATTATTCCATTTGGACAATATGAATGAAATGTTATACTATTTGGTTTGAAAAATACTCCTTTAGAATTCCAAAGGATTATGAATGATATTTTTCAACCATTTCCAAAATTTTGCATTGTTGATATTTTAATCTTTTTAAAATTTTTTGAATAACATTTCAAACATTTACAAAAGTTTTCCTATGCTGTTAAACAAAATAGACTTGTGATATCTTAGTCTAAGATTTCTCTACTTTAAACCGAGATTCTTTGCATATTACATTTTTGATGGAATTATCACCCCTATTAAGAGAGCCCTCTCCTTTACATATAAGTTTCCTAACAAAATCATAGAAAAATCCTAACTCTAGAGATTTTTCAAAAGTCTCAATTATATTTTAGATTTCATTCCAAACATAAATCTTACTGCAAAACCTCTCTATGACTGTCTTAAGGAGCAAATCATTCAATTTACATTTACACATTGGAATGATTGTTAGAGTAATTATTCCACCATCAAAAAAGAAATTTTACCCAATGTCATGTGCATTACAAAATTCCAAAGTGGTTTACTCAATCAAAAATTTCTTTTACATAATAATTGCAAGTTTGCAAAGGAAGTTTTACAAAAAGATGTCCAAAACATTACATCAAAATAGATTTTTTCCCTATGGCAAGCCATCCTCTTTACATTTGATTTTGAAATTGAGCATATAAGAGGAGAAAAAAACTTTATTCTTCATTTCTTAACCAAAGAATTCCTTTAAAACAGAACCAAAGATACTAAGGAAATCAAATAATAAGGGTAAAGCCCCTATTCAAAACCCCAAAGAGAGCTCCGTCTCCACTTTAAAACCTACCTATCATAGTTTTACCCATAAGAACTTGGATTGAATAATTGACCAACCAAGAAGGTCAACCTTCAAAACCCAACTAAGAAGACTATTGAAGAACAACTCTAGATCCAAAAATGGATAAAGAATATCTACAAAATTTCAGATGTTCTTTCAACACTATAGGGTTTATCTACTCTGCAGGAACTTCTATCTCTAAAAGAGTTTCAAAATCTTCTTCCATATATTTGAAAAAAATATTTTCAAAACATTTTTGTTATGAAACCCATATTTTATGATAAAAATCCTTTTAATACCATTCCAAAAATTTTGCATACTGGATAGTACTTCAAAATCCAAGATTTTTCCTAACCTCAATCCTATTATATGACCCTTTTTGAAATAATAGAGTTAGCTAGATTCAAGCATTTCTACCTTAATAAATCTCATATTGACCTTTCAAAACATAAAACTTTTCTTGTTTCTTTCAAAACCAAAATAAATCATTGCCAAACCTTTTCATACTAGGATTATCGCCAAGCCTGGTATAATACCTTTGTCATCCAATGCCAGAAGAGTAGCTATTTATGATTATTCTATTTTGATACAAAAGTTAACACTACCAAAATCCTTATTTGTTTCAAACAATGGTGGAACTATTTTGGTTCTACTCCAGATATTCTTGTTCCAAAAGTTTGAGAAAGTTATGACCTATTCAAAACCAAATATGAACCTTCAACAAATAAGAAAATCCTTTCTCCACTTTTCCTTTATCTTTCCATGGGTATTAACCAACTACTTTGACTATCAAACCCATGATGATACTCTTAGTCTCATCAGAAAATTCAAAATAAAATGGTAGGATTCATTCAAAGATTGATCCCATCTCTCTTTCTCTTCCTTGTATTTTTCCTTTACCCTTCCCACTCTGGTAAATCTCCTCCTTTATACTACTTAAAGTTTTTTAAGTTTTATCAATAAAATCATTTGAGTGTTGTTGCACTACCTTGTATTAGTATCCAAAAGCTTGTTTCAAAAAGCTTGGTTTCTTCCATCTTTGAGTTCTCTTCTTATAGTTGAGGAGCTAAGAGATTCTTGAAGATAGCTAGAATCTACCATTGAAAGTGTTTTAGGAGTTTTGTAGAGCAAGCATCTTCTTTTTGTAAAGTTGCTTTTTCCTCCAAAAGTTGTTTTGTTGTTTTGCAAAACTGGTAGTCACGAGCTTTCTTTTTTGGAACCGCTAAAAGTTGCTTTTGTAAAGTATCCTTGGTAGTCTTTAATACTTATCCTGGGACCACCAAAAGATGTTTTGGATGTTTTTATAGCTGGCTATCTTTGGTAAGCTCTATCTTTGGAAGTATACTAAAACAATCATCTTTATTGCTTTGTAGGCTTTGGAGGGAAATGGACTCACTATTCTTAAAGTGGGATAAATACTATTCTAAAGAGTTTTTGGACTATAATAATTGTTGCATTATTGTAAAATATTCTTCTTTAGTGTGCGTTGCAACTATAAGGGTTATCCCATGTGGTTTTTGTGCCAAGAATGTAGTGTTTGTAGTCCTGGTTTGTAATGGTTAGACCAATATTGGCTAATTTATATTATCCAACTAAGTTTGTATGCGGGTTTAAATATTTTTTTAGGGATTTTAAATGAATCCTATCATTTTATTTTGAATTTTTTGATGAGAATATAAGTATTATCTTGGCTTTGATAGTCAAAGTACCAGACTAATACCTATGGAAGAAAGAATTTGTAAAGAAAAGGAAAAGTGGAGAAAGCCTTTTATCATTTGTTTTCAATAGGTTATAACTTTCTTGAACTTCTAGAACAAGAATATTTGAAATATAACCAAAATAGTTTTACCATTGTTTGAACTAGGTAGGGATTTTGGTAGGGTTAAGTTTTGTATCAAAATAGAATAACCATGAATGGCTACTCTTCTAGTTTTGGATGAAAAAGGTATTATACTAGGTTTATTGATAATCGTAGTATGAAATGGTTTGATAATGGTTTATCTTGGTTTTAAAAGAAACAGGAAAAGTGTTAAGTTTTGAAAGGTTAAATCCCATTTTTGAGGAGGGATAATTTGTAGTATATGACAAGTTGAATAAGTGGGGGCAATATGAGATTTGTCAAGGTAGAAATGCTTGAAGAAGGGTTATATAATAGGTTTGGGGTTTGGAAAAATCTTGGGGTTCAAAGTACCATCAAGTAGGAAAAATTTTTAGGATGGTATTAAAAATATTTTTATCATAAAATCCAAGTTCCATAACAAAAATGTTTTGAAAATATATATTTTTAAATATTTGGAAGAAGGTTTTAAAACTCTTTTAAAGACAAAAGTTAATATTTTACTTGTATCATCTTTGTAGAGTTCCTATACGGTAGATAAACCTTGTAGTATTGAAAGAACATCTGAAGTTTTGTAGATATTCTCCATCCATTTCTAGATCTGGAGTTATTTTTTAGGAGTTTTGAAAGATTGAGCTTCTTGGTTAGGTTTTAAAGCATGACCTTTTTGGTTAGTCAATTGTTCAATCCTGGTTCTTATAGGTACACCTGAGATGGGTTTTGGATTGGTTTTTGATTTAGTTTAGGTAGGTTTTGGAGTGAAGGTTGAGCTCTCTTTTGGGTTTTGAATAGGGGTTTACCCTTATCCTTTGATTTCTTTGGCATCTTTGGTTCTGTTTTTTAACAAATTCTTTGGTTAGGAAATCAGGAATAAAGTTTCTCTCTCTTTTTATTTTCTCAATTTCAAAATCAAATGCAGAGAAGATGGCTTACCATAGGGCAAAAATCTGTTTTAATGCAATGTTTTGGACATCTTTTTATAAAACTTTTTTTGTAGACTTGTAGTCAATGTGTAAAGAAAGTTTTGATTGAGTAAATCACTTTGGAATTTTGTAATGTACATGACAATGGATAAAATTTCTTTTTTGATGGTAGAATTGACAATCATTCCAATGTGTAGATACAAATTGAGTGATTTATTCCTTGCCTTTCTTGACTTGTTTAAGAATACCTCCATATCCTAAATTAGAGGCTATTTTTGGAAGAAAGGGGTTTGTAAGATGAATGTAAGAGATTTCTTTTATCATGGTTTTAATTTGTTGGATAAGAATAGTATGCTAAGGAGTCTAAAGAATAGGTCATGGAGAGGATTTGTAATAAGATTTATGTTCGAATGAAATCCAAAATATAACTAAGATTTCTTAAAAATCTCTAGAGTTAGGATTTTTTGTGATTTTGTTAGGAAACTAATTTATAAAGGAAAGGGCTCTCTCAATAAGGTGATAGTTCCTTGAGAAATTTAATGTTCAAGGAATCTCACTCTAGTTTGGAATAGAGAGATCTTAGACTGAGATATCACAAGTCCATTTTCTTTGACAACATATAAAAACTTTTGCAAATGTTTAAAATGTAGTTCAACAAATTTTGAAAAGATTAAAACATCATCAATATAAACAATACAAAATTTTGAAAATGGTTGAAAAATATCATTCATAATTCTTTGAAATTCTGAAAGAGCATTTTTCAAACCAAATGCTATAACATTCCATTCATATTGTCCAAATGGAACAGTAAAGATAGTTTTGTACCTATTTTTTGGGTCAATATGAATTTGCCAAAATCTAAACTTCATATTGAATTTAGAAAGGTCTACAAGGGTTTGTTAGTGTTTTGTAAGAATATTAACTTGTTTGGATTCTAGTTCAATGTTTTAGGATGAGGTATGGAATTCATCTTTTTAAACGGGTTCTTCATCTAAATAGTTATTAGAAAGGTCAAAATTAGGATTGGAATTGTTTTGGAATATACCTTTTAGTTTGGGAATGGTTTCTAGTTTTAGATGCAATTCTTGGATTTTTTCGTTAAGTTTACATTACTTGGACATGTGTCCTTTCTTTTGGCATTTCCAACAAGTAATATCTTTGAGAGGGGTTTTGGATGTAGAAGGCTTAGATTTGGATGTTCTGGGCTTTTAAGTTTCACAGTAATAGGTTTTGGGCTTTTAAGTTTCACAGTAATAGGTTTGTTTATTGGTTTGTTTTTGGGATTTTGCAAAGGTTTAGTAAGGCTTGGTATAAGGTTTAGTATACATTTTCCTATTGGGGTTAGAAAGTTTTGGAATTCCTAAGTTAAATTATTGGTAGAAGGTTCTAGTTTCAAAGTGGGATTGTTTCATCTCCCATTTGAGGTATTTTTAGAGTTTAAGATCTTGACAAATCTTAAATCCTTTTTATTGGGTGAAACAAATTAGTTATCTATAGGTTAATTGATAATAAGGGATAGGGTGGGTTTTAATAGGTGGTTTTGATGGTTTATTTGGTTTTTTTCCCCTAACAAGGTTGGGGGTCCTATAAAGAATTTTTCTTTCCAAAAAGGTTGATTTGAGTCTTCTTTAAGCATGACTCTTGTAAGGAAAGTGTTTTTGTAGTTTTGAAATTCACTAAGTTTCTTACATCTAAGATTTGTAAGCAACTTAGCATTTTTGTCCCTAAGGTGAGAAGGGTCTCCTATGAAATGTAAGGAAATGGTCAAAATAAGACAAGTTACAACATCTTTTATAGTGTTACTTGAACTATTAAGGATGGGTACGTTGTTTTCTATGGTTTAAATGACTATAAGGATTTGGTTTTGTTAATCACTAGTAAGACTAGCCTTTGAGTTGTCTTAAGAATCCCACTATTAAAAGTTCAGCAATATTTTTGTTTGGGGTGTTATTATGGGTTTTGTATACATTGGCTATCATAGTCATTTGTTGTAGAAGACTAAGGATGTTGTATTTTGACATGCCATTAATATTTCATTCATAATGGAAGAGGTATTGAACTTGTATTGGTTTAAAGTGTTTAGTTTGTTTTTAAGGTTAAGATTTGGAGTTGTGAGTCCATATATGAGTTTTGGTTAGAAAATTCTATTGAGTTAAGGTTAGGAAGTTTTTGGTTCAAAAGTATTTCTTAAGGTATTTCCTTGGATATTAACTTCCTTTTTTTGTAAAGGAAGATGATGGTTCTAAATAGGCTATTTTTCTGAGTGTTTGTATGAATGGGTCTTTTGTTTTTTGTGGGTTTTCTAGTTTGGAGGGTTGATAGGGTTTGAAAATAAAAGTTTAACTTTGCTAGTTTTAGGTTTTGAAATGGTCTTTTGGATGGTAAACTGCTAAATATGATTTTTTTATGTGATTCAGCAGGTACTTATGGTATGAAGATGGGTATTAGAGAAATTGTTTTGTCAAATAATTATTTTGGAAAATTTTTTAGGAGTGTCTGATTCTTGGGGAATTTTGTATGGGGCAAGATCAACTAGGTTTGATTGATGGACTATTTTGACTTGTCTAAGAGGCAGATGTTCTGACTCTATAATGTAGTCATCTAGAGTAATCCATTCTTTAGTTTTGCTATGAGAAGTAATAGGATTTGCAGATTTTTTGGAAATAGATTTTTTAAAAGGCCGTGAGTGATACATTTGAGGTACATACTTTGCAAACCAATCAAAAAATAACTTGTGTCTTTTATAAATTGAAAGAAATGTGTAATAATTCTCTTGGACCTCTTGTCTTTTTTGGAGAAAATGTTTAAAAAATAATTTCTTTTCTTTGTGTTATGCAGAGTATAGAAATTATCATGCAAAAGTTTTTTGTTAGGTTCAAAATCTTTTTGTAAAACATGCAATTCATTTTAAATGTTTTCTGTAATTGCATATGGGGTTGAAGAAGCACTTGGAATTGAGGGTTCATATAAATGGAATGAGGGATGTTTGTATGATAATTTACTATTTGGAATAAGGTACTTAGAATGTTTGAGGTGGAGAATCTTGGATTTAAAGAGAGGTTTATAGTAGAGGGGATGGTAGAAATGTGTCTTAAATCCATAATAAAAGATGTAGAAGCTTTATTAGAAAGTCTAGAGCTAGTAGATCTTTTATCAAAGGTTAGGATAACTTTTCCATCATCATATTGGTCAATTTTGGAAATTTCAATTTTTAGTTCAAGGTGTTTTGGAGGTTCGAGTTTAACTACTCCTTTAAGGATCTAATTTTCAGCAAGAGTTATATCTTTTCATTGGATGAATCTAGGAATGACAATGTTTGAACATGAAAGGTTTGTTTGTAAGAGAGGAGTTTCTCCTTTTTGGGATGGAAATTTATGTTTGAATGCAAATGCAAAAAATTTCAATTTTGTAATGGATTTTGAAAACTAATACAATTGGAATTGATCCTTTTAGCATAATATAATTATTCGTTTTGATTTATAAAACTATTCTCTGTAAAATATTTTTTTTCATTCAAGGAAATTGTAAGGTTTGGATAATAGTTGAAAGAAATAGGTCCACTACAAAAACTTGACTTTATAGAAGAAAGAAGAGAATTTTGAAAATTTGTAAATCTAGTATCCCTAAGTACTTTTAGAATGGAGATGTTCAAACCTTTTTTTGTAAGGGGTTTTATGTGTATTTGTACTAAGCCAATATGAGTTTACTTGTAATATTTATTTTTGTGATGTTGTAAAGATTTTTGAGAAAAAAGATGAATAGTTTCAAAAGGTTTTGAAAGTTGAATATCTTTTTTTTTTCGATTTTAATAGTATAATCATTTTTGAAAACTTTGAGTTTTGAAATTTTGTAAATTTGGTTTTTTTGGACTTTTGTAATCTCCCAGTCATCAATTTCTTTGTTGAAATCCTCTATAGTAATTTTCTCAGTGTTGACTATTTTGTGAATTTCAGAGCTATCTAAGGTAGAGGTATTGGAATAGGATGTAGTTCAGCATAAAATTAGGTCCATGTTTATGAATTGGGGTTTAGGTACAATAATTTCTTACAATTCACAAGCATTAAATAGGTCTCATAATGCCTAACCATGGCTAACATGTTTGAAAGTGAGCCATAGGCAAAAACACTCAGAAACCAATGTGCTTGACACCACAATGCACAAATATGAATCAACTTATGCAAAAGTAGTTGATGTTTCAATGCAATTAACACAATAAAAAATGACTTTGATACCAATATAGGGTAGTATAGCAACAATCAAATGATTTTATTAATAAAACCTTTATGTAATACAAAGGAGGAGATTTACAGAATGGGAAGGGTAGTGGAAGAATACAAGGAAGAGAAAGGGAGATGATACCCAAAAGCTCAGTTCAAAAAGCTTGTTCCCTTCAATCTTTGAGTTCCCTTCTTATAGTTGTGGAGCCAAGAGATTTTTGGAGACAGATTGTTGGAGTTAGCTAGAATCCACCACCAAAAGTGATTTTGGACTTTGGTAGAGTTGGTATCTTCTTCTTGTATAGTTGTTTTTTAAAAGCCACTTTTGGAGATGCTTTTTTTTGGAAAGTCAATAGTCATGAATACTTTGTCTCTTTTCCACTGAAAATTGTTTTAGTTTGACATATATATATATATATATATATATAGAGAGAGAGAGAGAGAGAGAGAGAGAGAGAGGGGTTTGATATACATTTGTCTAATTATTCACTTTTATGTATAGACATTTATACAATCAAAACCACTACCAAAGTAAAAGGAGGTGGGCAAAGCCATTTATTCTCCTTTTCTTCATTAAGATAACACAAAATCATCACCTAAAATTAGTCTTTACATCTTTTAAATTCTTCTTTCTTTCTTTTTATTTTTTACAAAAACTTTTTACAATTTTTTTCTTCATTTGTGGTTTAAAATCTATCTTTTCTTGTTTAACTGTAATAAAAGGGGAGAATTAAACTAACAAATTCTTAAACTCACACTATTTCTTCAATTTTGAGAGATGATTTAAAAACAAATAAAATTGTAAACAAAGAATTTGATGAATCACACTTTTACACAAAAATTTATAAGCTTCTTAGTGATAACAAAATTTCAGTGACGAGGGATTTTTATCGGATATCTTCAATTGGCTTGTTCAAAGACTACAATCGAAAAAAAAAAAACAAACAAGCTAAGCTAAATAATAAGAAAAAAGAAAAGAAAAATAGACTTGAAAACCTATATTTGGATGCTTGGATAAACTTGGGGAAATTGGAATAAATGTGTTCTTAAAACAAAAATTCATACATGTAAAAATCAGAATAGACTATTTTGGGGAATGTTATTTCGAAATTTCAGAAATTAGAGATTTTTATCAGATATCTTCAATAAAAACCGTGGGACTTACATCGTTCCTTTACAAGAAACTTGAAAAGCCTTTCAGTAATAATGGAATTTCATCAACTAAGGATTTCTACCAACATATATCTTCCGTTGCCTCCATTTTTTCTTTTTTTTGATAATTAATACTTGGGATTGTGATCGGTTGGAGTCTGCCACCCTTTTTTACGAATCTCTTGCTGCTGGGGTTAGAGGGGCTACAGGATTTTGGAATTTAAGCAATAATGGCACCAATCGAACGGCCGGATTCTATCCTTATCTCTTGCTGTTAGGGTATGAAGGGCCAGAGGATTTTTGGAATTTAGGCAAGAATGCCAATTTTAAGGGGCTACAGGATTTGAGGCGGCTTCTCCCTTTTTTACTCTTTAGCCTTTGCTCTTTATTGATTTGCCAATATTTGTTGGGCCACGATTTTTTTCCCTCCCTTTTATTGGGTATCTTGGTCACAAAAGCAACTTATATATCTGGTAACCTTGTTGTTTGGAGGAGGAGTCTATTATACTTACGTTTTATAAGAGTAAAATTAGTTTGCACCTAGGCTTCATGGAATAGACTTATTGGTTCTAAAGTTAGTGGGGGCTTAGGCTTTTGTGATTTTTATGATTTTAATAGGGTTATACTTGGAAAAACAGGCATGGTAGTTAATAATAAATCCTACCTCTTGTTTAAACTTCTCAAAGCTCGTTATTTTTCAAAATGTGGCCTTTTCTCAGCTCTGGTTGGTAACAACTTGAGTTATACATGGTGATCAATTGTGGAGTCCTGAACTCTTTTGTGTGGTGGGCTAAGGTGGCTTATTGGAAACAGTTACAACGTCAAAATATGGTCCGATCTTTGGCTCCCTGAACAACAAGGTTTCAAAGTCTTATCGCCATATTTGCCCAACAAGGTGATAGGACTTCCTCCCAACTAGGTTTCAAAATATGGGTACCCAATAAGGTCAAGCATTTTCTCTAGAGGGTTTTTAAAGGCTTTCCCCCAACACATGATTGCGATACATGTGGTGAAGCCCCAGAAACCTTCACTCAAGTTCCCTTTTCATGCTTTTAGGCTGCTGCAGTATGGTTTCATAGTCCATTAGGAGTCCATACAAGAGAGAAGGAAGGTGATTTTCTCACTTGGCTGCAAACTAATCTGGAGCACAGCGAAAGTCCAGTGCACGAGCTGATTGCCATGATCTCTTTGGGCCTTTAGAGATCTCGAAACTTGCTGGTTGTGGAAGGTAAATGTGGACCTCCTGCATTTATCATAGATATGGTGCTGCACTTATACCATGATTATAAGAAATAAATGCTGCCCTTGATTGTCTTGCACTAAGAGAAGGAGCTGCAGCACTGGATGCCACCCACACAAGGAGAAATTAAAGTGAACATTAATATGGCATTATCAAACTTATGGGCATTGGCTACATATTTTAGGATTATTTGGGCAAGCCATTATATCTCTTAACAACTAGTGCACACATGGGACATTTTTCGTTAGCAATTCATATGGAAGTATGAAAGGCAATTGATTTAGCTCTTCCATGTATCTGTGTTGAATTAGATAGCCTTGTTGCTGTTAGGTTGTTCTTTCACAACAGGAAAGAGTATTTAGTGCTGAGTCAGATCATACAGGATGTAAGTGCATTATCTACTTCTTTTTTCAAGTTTTTGCATTCAAAGGTTAGGAGGGATGTCAATTGTGTTGCTCATGCTTTAGCCAAGATGGCTTTAAAGTTTAGTGGAAAAGTGGTGTGGTAAGTATTTGACCTTAGCCATGTCTATACTCTTGAGAAAAAAGATGTACTCAATTTGATGCATAAATAAAGAGCACTTTCTTTTGCTCAAAAAACCAAAAAAAAAAAAAAAAGGAGAAAGAAAAAACAAAGCTTGACCTATTCCTTTAAACAAGTTATAAAATTAAACTTTAAGGAGATTGAACAAGCTGAGCATTTTGTCTTTGATAAACATATAGGCTAGTACTAATAACAGCCATACTTGACTAGCCACCACACTGTAGCACACCAAAACCAACAACACTTAAAGACCATCCAATACTGCAATGGCATAGCCCCAAATCCCATGAATCAAATTGCCCAAGTAAGCAAATATCTCGATCACTTTGTGGCTGAAGTCATCACCTGCTAAAGGTAGGTTTGTGAGGGAAATCTCAATTGATTAACCAAAGGTACATCAATTTTCTAATATATCCTCCTTCTCTGTTAGTGTGTAGACAAATTTATGCATTTTTAAGGTTTAAATTATTGTCTTGATTTGGTTTCAGCCAGTAGGTGTTGTCTAAAAAATGTATTTATGAAGGGTATAGCGTAATTGCCTAAAAAAATTAACGAATGGGTTATTGGAAAGGTATTGTTCTTTGCTTGCTTTCTTTAAAGTTAGTAACTCTATAACTTTTCTGTTGGAGTGTAGGTAGATTTATGCATTCTTAAGGTTAAAAAGTATTATCTTGATGGGTTTCTGTAAGTGGGTTTTGCTAAAAAAGGTCTTTGTGAAGGATTTAGGACAATCACCTTATAAATTAACAAATGGGTTACCGGACGTGGTATTCTTTGGCTACTTTCTTTAAAGTTAGAACCCTTTTCACCTGGGCAGCATTTTTGGGAATTTTTTTCCCTAATTTCTAGTTTAAAGTTGATTTCCTTTTCTTTTGTCAAAGAAGGCACCAAAAGGAGCAAGTTGTTCTCTCTCTCTCTCTCTCTCTTTTTTTAATTATTTGATTTATCACTTTGAACTAAGTGAGCATCTTTCACCATTTTGATGCCTAGTATCTTAAATACGGGGATAGGAATATTATAAAATGGAGAGTGAATCTAATGAAACAGCAATTATTTAGCTCTAATAATGTTCTCTTATTCTCTCATTTTCTTTTTTTTCGGTATTTCTTTTGTTGCAATTTACAGAAAGACCTAAAACCAATACTCCACACACCAACATTGTGGTATCAGAGCAAGTTGTATCCGAGAGACCTATAATTTGTAAAGGATTGAAGAGAGAAGAGGCTACCTTAAACACCTTGGTGAGAATTGGAAAACTAAGAGAGTAATCCCACCAACCAAAAATAAAATCGAACCTTGATGGCTTTATCAACTTTTTCTCCTCTCCCACCACCAAAATTCTCTAGGGAGAATTATCCTTAGTGGACAGTTATGCTAAGAGCATATCTTAAGCTATGACTTGTGGGAGGTAACAAAAATAGGAACATTACCACCATCTCTCCTGTCAATTGTTCTTTAGTCCACATTAAGTTGTACAATGAGCAAGTTGCAAAGCAATACAAGATTTTAACTTGTATCCATTTAGTGGTATTATAGACTATTTTTAATAGGATTATGACATCCAAAATAGCCAAGTAAGCCTAGGTTAAGATGAAGAATTTTTTGGTAGTAAGAAAGCCAGGAACATGTAGCTGCTCAATCTCAAGAAAAAGTATAAGCTCATAAGAAAAAAAGAAATAGAAACAATTAAGAAGCACAACAATAAGCTACTTAAAGAAGTAAATCAGACTAGAATTATGGGGGAATACTTTCCTAACAAGAATGTTGTGCAAAATATACTTGTAAGTGTTTTATAGAGGTTTTATGTAAAAACAACCTCTTCGGAACACTCCAAGGACTTGACTACCATTTGCTTGCCTAAACTCCTCAATGCTCTTCAAGTTCAAGAGTAAATGAGGCTCCTGAGGTAAGAAAAGGTAACAGAAGGCACTCTTACAAGGAAGCACAAGCAAAAATCTCAACAAAAGAGGAAGCAGCAAGGTAGACAGGAAAAGAAAGTTAAAGAAAACAACAAGTCAGATGGTAAAAAATAGTAACCCTTATGTGATTATTTTAAAAAAGGGTTAATAAGCCAAAAAAAAAAAAAGAAAAAAAAAGACCAACTTTTTGCCAAGAAATAAATCTAGCATGACATTTAAAATGTAATGACTTATGCCCTAAGATGTAAATATGTAATAAAATAGCACATGATCAACTATGTTTAACGAATTTTGTCAAGTATGCTAGCTTAGCCTAATCATGTGAATCAGATAGTGATATGATTGCCTAACTACCATTTGCTCACCTGAACTCATTAATGCTCTTTAAGCTTAAGAGTAAATAAGACTCCTTAGGCAAGAAAAGTCAATAGAAGATGCTTTTGCAAGGAAGTACAAGGCAAAATCTCAGCAAAAAGGGAAGTAACAAGCTAGACAGGAAAAGAAAGTTGAGGAAAACAATAAGTCAGATGGTAAAAAATAATACCCCTTATGTGATTATTATAAAAAAGTGTTAATAAGTAAAAATAATACCGACTTTGTGCCATGAAGCAAACCTAGCATGGCATTTAAAATGTGATGACTTATACCTTAAAACGTAAATATGAAATAAAAATAGTGCACCATCAATTACGTTTGACGGATTCTATCAAGGGTGCTAGCTTAACCTAATGATGTGAATTAGATGGTGATATGATTGTCTGATTACCATTTGCTTACCCAAACTTATCAATATTCTTTAAGCTCAAGAGTAAATGAGGCTCCTGAGGTAAGAAAAGGTAATAAAAGGTGCTTTTGCAAGGAAGCACAAGTAACAATCTCAACGAAAGAGAAAGCAACAAGGTAGACAGGAAAAGAAAGTTAAGGCAAACAACAAGTCAGATGGTAAAAAATAGTGCTCCTTATGTGATTATCATAAAAAAGGGTTAATAAGCAAAAAGAGTACCAACTTTGTGCCAAGAAACAAATTTAGCATGACATTTAAAATGTCGTGACCTATGCCCTAAGATGTAAATATGAAATAAAATAGCATACTATCAATTTCATTTGACAGATTTTGTCAAGTGTGCTAGCTTAGACTAATGATATGAATTGGATGGTCATATTGCTTGACTACCATTTGCTTGCTTGAACTCATCAATGCTTTTGAAGCTCAAGAGTAAATGTGGCCCTTGAGATAAAAAAAAAAAAAGGCAATAAAAGGTGCTTTTGCAAGGAAGCACAAGCAAAAATCTCCGTAAAAGAGGAAGCAGCAAGGTAGATAGGAAAAGAAAGTTGAGGAAAACAACAGGTCAGATGGTAAAAAATAGTAACCTTTACGTGATCATTATAAAAAAGGGTTAATAAGTAAAAATAATACCAACTTTTTGCCGTGAAACAAATCTAGCATGACATTTAAAATGTGATGACTTATACCTTAAAACATAAAGATGTAATAAAAATGGCACATGATTAACTACGTTTGATGGATTCTGCAAACTGTGCTAGCTTAGCCTAATGATGTGAATCAGATGGTGATATGATTGCCTGACTACCATTTGCTTAACTGAACTCATTAACGCTCGTTAAGGTCAAGAGTAAATGATGCTCCTAAGGTAAGAAAGGGCAACATAAGGTGTTTTTGCAAGGAAGCACAAGGCAAAATCTCAGCAAAAGGGGAAGCAGCAAGGTAGATAGGAAAAGAAAGTTGAGGAAAATAACAAGTCGGTAAAAAATAATACCCCTTATGTGATTATTATAAAAAGTGTTAATAAGCAAAAATAATGTTGACTTTACACCATGAAGAAAATCTAGCATGACATTTAAAATGTAATAACTTATGTCCTAAAACATAAATATGTAATAAAAATAGCACACAATCAACTACATTTGATAGATTTTGTCAAGTGTGCTGGCCTACTTATGCCATGAAACAAATCTAGCATGACATTTAAAATGTGATGACTTATGCCCTAAAATAATAAGATGTAACAAAAATGGCATAAGATTAATTGCATTCTGTACTGGCTTAGCCTAATGATGTGAATCAGACGGTGATATGATTGCCTAAATACCATTTGTTAACTGAACTCATTAACGCTCTTCAAGCTTAAGAGTTAGTGACATTCTTAAGTTAAGAAAGGGTAACAGAAGGTGCTTTTGCAAGGAAGCACAAGGCAAAATCTTAGCAAAAGGGGAAGCAGCAAGGTAGATGGGAAAAGAAAGTTGAGGAAAATAACTAGTCGGTAAAAAATAGTACCCCTTATGTGATTATTATAAAATAGTGTTAATAAGCAAAAATAATGCCGACTTTGCACCATAAAGCAAATCTAGCATGACATTTAAAATTTAATAACTTATGCCCTAAAAAGTAGCTATGTAATAAACATAGCACAAAATCAACTACCTTTGATAGATTCTATCAAGTATGTTGGCCTAGCCTAGTGATGTGAATCAGATGGTGATATGATTCCTTGACTACCATTTGCTTGCTCGAACTCATCAATGCTCTTCAAGCTCAAGAGTAAATAAGGCTTTTGAGGTAAGAAAAGGCAATAGAAGGTGCTTTTGCAAGGAAGCATAAGCAAAAATCTCAACAAAAAAGGAAGTAGCAATGTAGATAGGAAAAGAAAGTTAATGCAAACATGTTAGATGGTAAAAAATAGTACCCTTATTATGATTATCGTAAAAAATGGTTAATAAGCAAAAATAATTCCACCTTTGCACCATGGAACAAATCTAGCATGACATTTAAAATGTAACAACTTATGCCCTAAAACGTAAATATGTAATAAAAATAGCACAGAATCAACTACATTTGACAGATTCTGTCAAGTGTTCTGGCTTAGCCTAATGATGTCAATTAGATGGTGATATAATTACTTGACTACCATTTGCTTACTTGAACTTATCAATGCTCTTTAAGCTCAAGAGGAAATGTGACACTTGAGGTAAGAAAAGGAAATAGAAGGTGCTTTTGCAAGGAAGCACAGACAAAAATCTCAACAAAAGAGGAAGCAACAAGGTAGACAGGAATAGAAAGTTGAAGCAAACAACAAGTCATATGGTAAAAAATAGTACCCTTTATATGATTATTGTAAAAAATGGTTAATAAGCAAAAATAATACCATCTTTATGCCTTGAAACCAATCTAGCATAACATTTAAAATGTGATGACTTGTGCCCTAAAACATAAAGATGTAACAAAAATGGCACAAGATTAACTACATTTGGCGAATTTTGCCAATTATGCTGGCTGATATAGCGTAATGATGTGAATCAGATGGTGATATGATTGCCTAAATACCATTTGTTACCTGAACTCATTAACGCTCTTCAAGCTCAAGAGTCAATGACGCCCCTAAGGTAAGAAAGGGCAACAGAAGGTGTTTTTGCAAGGAAGCATAAGGCAAAATCTCAGCACAAGGGGAAGTAACAAGGTAGATGGGAAGAGAAAGTTGGGAAAATAACGAGTCGGTAAAAAATAACACCCTTTATGTAATTATTATAAAAAAGTGTTAATAAGCAAAAATAATGCTAACTTTGCACCATGAAGCAAATCAAGCATGACATTTAAAATGTAATAACTTAGGCCTTAAAAGTAAATATGTAATAAACATAGCACATAATTAACTACGTTTGACAAATTCTGTCAAGTGTGATAACCTAGCCTAATGACGTGAATCAGATGGTGATATGATTGCTTGACTACCATTTGCTTGCCTGAACTCATCAATGCTCTTCAAGCTCAAGAGCAAATAAGGTCTTAAAGTAAGAAAAGGCAATACAAGGTGCTTTTGCAAGGAAGCACAAGCAAAAATCTCAACAAAAAAGGAAGCAACAAGGCAGACAAGAAAAGAAAGTTGAGGCAAACAAGAAGTCAGATGGTAAAAATAGTACCCTTTATGTGATTATTGTAAAAAAGGGTAAATAGGCAAAAATAATTCCAACTTTGCACCATGAAACAAATCTAACATAACATTTAACATGTAATAACATATACCTTAAAACATAAATATGTAATAAAAATAGCACACAATCAATTATGTTTGATGGATTTTGTCAAGTGTTCTAGCTTAGCCTAATGATGTCAATTAGATAGTGATTGCCTAACTACCATTTGCTTGCTTGAACTCATCAATGCTCTTCAAACTCAAGAGTAAAGGTGGCCCTTAAGGTAAGAAAGGCAATAGAAGGTGCTTTTGTAAGGAAGCACAAGCAAAAATCTCAACAAAAGAGGAAGTAGCAAGGTAGATAAGAATAAAAAGTCGTGGCAAACAGCAAGTCAAATGGTAAAAAGTAATACCCTTTATATGATTGTTATAAAAAAGGGTTAATAAGAAAAAATAATACTAACTTCGCACCATGAAACAAATCTAGCATGACATTTAAAATGTAATGACTTATGTCACAGGACATAAATATGTAATAAAAATAGCACATGATCAACTATGTTTGACAGGTTTTGTCAAGTGTACTAGTTTAGCTTAATCATGTGAATCAGATGGTGATATGATTGCCTGACTACCATTTGCATGTCTGAACTCAGCAATGCTCTTTAAGCTCAAAAGTAAATAAGGCTCCTAGGGTAAGAAAAGGCAATAAAAGGTGTTTTTGAAAGGAAGCACAAGCAAAAATCTTAGCAAAAGAGGAAGTAGCAAGGTAGACAGGGAAAGAAAGTTAAGGAAAACAACAAGCCAAATGGTAAAAAATAGTACAATTTATGTGATTATTATAAAAAAGGGTTACTAAGTAAAGATAATACCAACTTTGCACCATGAAACAAATCTAGCATGACATTTAAAATGTAATGACTTATGCCTTAAAACGTAAATATGTAATAAAAATAGCATATGATTAACTGCGGTTTGACGAATTTTGTCAAGTGTGCTGGCTTAGCCCAAATATGTGAATTAGATGGTAATATGATTGCTTGACTACCATTTACTTGCTTAAACTTATTAATGCTTGTCAAGCTTAAGTCGAAATGAGGCTCCTAAGGTAAGAAAAGACAATAGAAGGTGCTTTTGCAAGGAAGCGCAAGCGAAAGTCTCAACAAAGGAGGAAGCAGTGAGGTAGACAGGAAAAGAAAGTTAAGGAAAATTAATTTGTAAATTATTTTGGATTTGGGCTAATAATTGTGACTATTCCAATAAGCCTAAAAGGGTCCTCACACCTCCCAATCATCTTATTTGTTTTTGGCCCATGTCATCATATGATTTACATCATTAGGCCAAGTCATCACATTTGACAGAACCTATCAAATGTGGTTGACACCATTCTATTTTTGTTACATATTTAAGTTTCAGGGTATAAGTCATTACATTTTAAATGTCACGCTAGATTTAGTACAAGTCACAAAATTGGTATTCTTTTTGTATATTAACCCTACAAAAAAAACTAATCACTTGTCTAAATATTGTTGAAAGAGACCTGATCTTGTTTATAAAGTCTAAAATAAGATAGGTCACTTAAAGAGAATTTGTTGGCATAACAGTAAGCAGCAACAACAGACATCACAGAAGTAATAATAAGCATAAATAGCTGATGAGGAGCAACCACCAGAAGAGTAAACATTTGTTACTATAGGTAGCACTAGTAGCAAGGAAAGTAGTTGTTGGCTTGTTGATAGTGGTTGCATTCACCACTTATCTCCAAATTTCCAAATTTTCAAAACAATTGACTAGTCCTTCAAATCTAAAGTTAGATTTAGCAATGGGGAGTTGATTCAAGTTCAACACAGAGGCAATACAACTATCTACATAGATTTAGGTATTAAAGTTATGCCAAACATCTTGTATGTACTTAATGTGAACTATAATTTAATAAGTGTAGGATAGCTACTTGAGAGAGGGTATTACTTGTTGTTTAAGGATAAGTCCTATGTTATCTTTGATGCAAATGGAAATTAGTTAATTGAAGTCCTTATAAAAGACAAACTTGCCACCTAAATGAAAATAAGGTTCATAACCTTGTATTGTCTGCAATAGTTGATGAATCAATGCTTACGCACAAGAGACTTAGACATTATCACAATGTCGGTCTTCCAAATATGCAAAAGAAAGGAGTAGTTCAAGATATGCATGGTATTGTAGAATCCAAGTGCATTTGTGAGGTGTGTCAACTTGGGAAACAATCCAAGCTTTTATTTCTAATAAATGCACCATTTAAGGCAAAAGAGAAGCTAAAACTCATCTATAGTGATCTGTGTGGTCCCATGAAGACTAAATCATTGAATGAGAGCAAATACTACATCATTTTATAGATAATCTCATTAGATACAACTATATATTATTTCTTAAGTAAAAAATATAAGTGGTAAGTATCTTCTAAAGATTTAAAGTTTAGATTAAGAAGCAATCAACCTTTGCAATCAAGGTAGTTAAGTTAGATAATGACCCCAAATACATGTTTGAGTCATTCAAACAGATATGTTGTGTTGTAGGCCTCCAACAATAGTTCATAGTGCCTTACTCACTCCAACTAAATGGGTTGAGTGAGAGGAAAAAACAAGTCTATTATGGAAATGGCCAAATGTCTACTAGTAGAAAAGGAATGCTAAAACAATTCTAGTCTAAAGCATCTACAACCTTAGTTTACCTTTTAAATAGGTTGACCACCAAGGCAGTAATTAATATTACTCCATATAAGGCATGGTTTTGGTATGAAACCATCTATGACTTATCTTAAAATATTTGGTAGCTTGTGCTACACTTATGTGCCATATAATAAAAGTGATAAATTAGATCATAGGGCATTTGTCTTAGTGGTTTTTGGCTACACAAACACTTCCTATAATTACAAAGCGTGTAGTCTTGTTACAACTAAAGTTTTTGTTAATAGAGACTTAAAATTTGATAAAACAAAGAAATGAAATTGGAAGAAGCCCTTTCTTAACAAATATATGGATCTAGCATCTAGCACTTAACACTAGATTACTTAGGTATTATAGTCATCTAAGAAAGAAAATGTTGATGATCTGCTTATTAAAGGTACTAAGTCACTCTCTAACATATATGAGAGATGTAATGAAGCTTATTTTGAACCAACTAATTATAAGGAAGCATCCAAAATTTTAGGTTAGAGACCTACAATAAGACAAGATTAAAGCTATTGCAAGAAAGCAAACTTGGATCTTGGTGCCAAAACCCAAGAATAAAATGGCCATTAAGGTTAAGTGGATTTATAGAGCTAAGCTCAATGCTAATGGCACCTCGAACAAACTAAAAGCCAAACTAGTTGTAATGGGATTTTCTCAATAACTAGGCATAGATTACATTGAAACATTTGCTTTAATGGTGAGATTAGACACTATAAAGCTTTTATTGGCTATAATAGCTCATAACTGATGGCTAGTCCATCAAATAGATGTCAAGTCTATATTTTTAAATGGCATCTTATAGGAAGAAATATTCATGGAACAACTAGATGACTTTATCAAAACCAAAAGAGGAAGATAAGGTTTATCTTCTTAAAAAGGCTTTTTATGGGCTTAAATAGGCACCTAAGGCTTAGTATAGTAAGAAGCATGATCACATGCTTAGACTATGTTTCACTAGAACTACATGTATTTTTTATGCCTTGCTATATGTTAATGATCTTGTGATTATTGGAGACAACAATGAGCTTATTCATCAATTTAAGACTAAGATAAAAAGGCAAAATGAAATGACAAATTTAAAGGAGATGAATTATTTCGTTGATTTAGAAATTCATCAATCTAAAGAATGAATTTTTGTCAATTAAGGCTAAGTATGCAAAGTATATTATCAAAGGGTTCTAGATGCAATCATTTAAGAAAGCAGCAACTCCATTAGCACTTAGAGATAGATTTCAGAAAAAAGGATGGTGCATAACTGATGTAAACAAATTTTGAAGTATTATTGGATGCTAATTATACCTTTTTGTCTTTAGACTTGACATCATATTCTTTATGAGCATTTTGTTCATGTTCATGCATTGCCCAATTGAAGTACACCTTAAAGCAACCAAAAGAATACTAAGAAACATCAAAGACACATTTGATTTTGGAGTAATGTTTAGAAGAACATAATTTAAGCTAAAGGGCTATACAAATAGTAATTAGGTAGGGTCACCAGAAGATATGAAAGAAAGTTAATTAGGTAATCATTTTAAGTATATAATGTCACGTGGATACTTCTTGACCAGCCCATCAAACATGTTGGAAGGCCAAAAACCATGCTAGATTAAGCCTTTGCGGGCTGTTAGCATTGCCTAGCCCCTTTGTTGCCCAAAATACAGCAATGGAAGGTCTTAAAAGTGTGCAGAAGTGCCTGCATCTAGAAACTTCCTGCAACTTCCAGCAAAGAGCACTAAAGAGAATTCTAGAATGGACCTCCAAAAAAGCTTATCTAGAAAACTCCATGTAAATATTCTAGGACATTCTTTTGAGGAGGTGGAATGTGTATAAATAGCCTTCTCCTCTCATTTGTACAACATGCTCAATACGCTCAAACGTTTAAATCTCACTCAATAAAGCTCTTATGTTCTATTTACTTCTTTAGCACTTCCAACTCTCTTACTTGCCTCTCAATACTTTCCGCTCATTCTCTCAAACTCTTTAAGGCTTACTTGGTTCATCTTCTTTCGCAAGATCGACTAAGTGTCATACAAGTTAGCACAAACGAGGTCTATCTCCATGACAGGTGTTATCAGAGCAACGGTTTCATCCTAGGTATGACCTAATTGTTATCAAAGTTACGAGCATAGTAAGCAAGGAAAGAATTGTTGTAACCACTGTGGAGGAACAAGTTCATGGGTGAGAGGAGCAATGTGTTCAATAGAGGTGTAATAGATCTAAGGCACCACTAAGAGAATCCACGGAGTCTCATGTTGCTAGTTTAGAGAGAAGCATCACCCTCATGAACGCTAGAGTGGACAAATTCAACAAGCAAGTTGATAATGTGATCCATGAAAATTCAGAGATCATAAGAGCTGCCAAGCACATGATTGAAGACTGTGACCGCTCATTTAAAGGACAATTATGCTCCTTGAACTAAGAACTATTTGACCTATGGGAGCATGTTGAAGGAGAGATATATGACCTCTGTAGGGAGATGGAGTTGCTTCATCGAAGCACTCCACCTTCTGTTAATACAACCACTACTAGCAATATTATTGTGCATGACTTAAAAGTTCCCAAACTTGCCATGTACAATGGCACCTGCAATGCTACTGCAGTAAAGAACTTTCTCTTCGGTTTTGAACAATATGTTGAAGCCATAAGGGTTATCGATGACCTTACCAAGATAAGTAATGCCCCAATCTTCTTAAGGGATGCTGCCTAATTATGGTGGAGGCAAAAGCATTCTGAGAAGGAGAAAGGCTTATGTGTCCTTAACACCTGGGAGTAATTCAAGACTAAATTGCACAAACACTTTGTGCCCCATAATGCGGACAATGAAGTTAGGGGAAAGTTACGTTGCCTGAGGCAAACAAGTAGTATTTTCAATTATATCAAGGAATTTATTACTATAATGCTTGAAATTGATATGTCTGACTTCCACTTCAAAGATGGCTTGAAGGATTGGGCTAGAGTGGAGTTAAATAGGTGTGATGTGCAGACCTTGGATGCTACTATTGTCATTGTTGAGACACTCATCGACTACTTTACCTACTCCAAGAGTAAAAAGCCTAACTCTAATAAGAGTAGGGGAGAGAAAGCCAGGCAGAATAAGCAAGATTCTAGCCACAAGGAAGGTGGACACCAGAAATCCTTAAGTGGTCATCCCAATCATGATAAGAGCCCCTCGGGTAGACATAACTCAGGTAATCCCTTGAAACCTTACTTCATCTGCGATGAACCGCATTGTGTGAGAGACTGCCCTAACCGAAAGGTAATAAATTCCATAATGGCAGAACTCAACAAGGAGAAGACCAAGGAAGGTCCCCAAATTGACCTGGGATCTATCCAACAATTGGGTACTCTCTTAAAGCTTTTCTCTCCAACAGTCCCTTGAGAGAAGGGATTGTTATATGCTGATATCACCATTAAGGGCAAAGCTATATGTGCGATACTAGATACGAGAGCAACACATAACTTTATTGATATATAAGAGGCCAAGCATCTACGCCTTAAACTCACACAAGGAAGTGGCATCATTAAGGCTGTTAATTCAGAGGTAAAACTTGTCCATGGAACAATGTAAAGAGTAACTATCCAAATTAGACATTGGACCAGTACGTTGGATTTCACCATTATTCCAATGGATGATTTTGAAGTGGTGATAGGTCTTGCATTTTTCTGCAAAATGTTGGCTTTTCCCATTGTTACTTCGAGTTCCCTCGAGATTCTTGACACTTGCAAGATTCGAGTAACTCCTTTGAAATGCATAGAGAAGTCAAAAGCATTGATGATTTTTGCCTTGCAATTCAAAGAGGGTCTCAAGTTAGATGAAAGCTACATTACTACCATAATGGAACTAAGTGATGAAGAGGATATAACAACACCTACTCCTACATTGCCACAACCAATCTAGGTTGTTTTTGCTGAGTTTAAGGATGTGATGCCTTCTAAACTGGCTTTCACCCAAATGAGATGTGGATCATCACATCGAGCTAAAACCTGGTGCCAAACCTCCTGCTATAGCCCTTCATCGCATGGCACCTCTAGAGCTCACTGAATTGAGGAAGCAGCTCCAAGACTTGATCAACTTAGGTTATATATGACCGTCAAAAGCCCTATTTAGTGCCCCAGTCCTTTTCCAAAAGAATAAGGATAGGTTGTTATGCATATGCATTGACTATAAAGCCTTAAACAAGGTCACTATTAAGAACAAGTACCCAATATCCTTGATAATTAATCTTTTTAATCAACTTAGGAAGGCAAGGTATTTCACTAACTAGATTTGTGATTAGGTTACTACTAAGTCTATATTGCCCAAGGTAATGAACCAAAGATGACCTATGTGATGCGCTACAGAGCATTTAAGTTCCTAGTCATACCCTTTGGTCTTACTAACACACCAGTTACCGTTTGTACACTCATGAATATGGTATTGTATCCTTTTCTTGACAAATTTGTAGTGGTTTACTTAGATGACATAGTGGTATATAGCAACACCCTTGAGGAGCACGTAGGGCACCTTAAGCAAGTCTTCCAAGTTCTCTGAGAAAATGAGCTCTACATAAAAAAGGAGAAGTGCTTGTTTTCCAAGTAAGAGGTAGAATTCGTTAACCACAAGATCAAGGATGGTAGGATGATGATGGATCCAACAAAGGTATAAGCTACCAAGAGTGAGAGCCTCCAACTAAGGTTCTATAATTGTGATCTTTCCTAGGGCTTATTAACTACTATCATCGATTCATCAAGGGGTATTTTGCCATAGTGGCACCCCTAACCGACCTTCTTAAAAAGAACCACACTTGGCATTGGTTAAGAGAATGCCAAACTTCCTTCGAGAGATTGAATCAAGCAATCTTTGAGGAACCTATCATGACGCTGTTGGACTATGAAAGGTCTTTCGAAGTCTATATCGATGCATCTGACTTTGCCATTGGGGAGTCTTGATGCAAGATAAGCACCTCATTGCCTATGAAAGCTATAAGCTAAACAACACAAAGAGGTGGTACATAATCCATGACAAGGAGATGACTATCATAATCCATTGTTTGTGCACTTAGAGACATTATTTCCTAAGAAGTAAATTTGTAATAATGACTGACAACATCGCCACAAGTTACTTCTAGACGTAAAAGAAGCTTAGCCCCAAGCAAGCCTGTTAGCAAGACTTCTTGATTGAGTTCGACTATATGTTGCGATATAAGCGAAGCCAAGCTAATGTTATTGTAGATGCGTTGAGTCAAAAGGTGAAACTAGCTGCCCTATCCATTATTATGCCTAAAAGTAACTTTCTTAAACAGATCAAGGAAGGCACGACGGAAGACAATCTAACCAAGAACTTACTAAAGTTGGCTAATGAGGGGAAGACTCATTGATTCTGGTTAGATGATGAAGTCCTAAAGACCGTTGGCAATTGAGTCTTTATGCCAAAATGGAAACCCTTGTAGAAGAAAATCCTCAAGGAATGTCCTAATTCCCTATAGACTGGTCACCTACGTATGACATAAACCCTTACTTTTGTCTAACAACACTACTATTGGCTGCAGATACATGTTAATGTTGAGGCTTATGTGCACACTTGCCTAGTTTGCCAGCAAGACAAGGTAGAACAATAACATCAAGCTAGTCTACTTAAGTCTTTATCCATTGTTGAGAGACCATAGGAAAGTGTCTTATTGGATTTCATTGTGGCTTTACCTAAGTTTGACGGATTCAGAAGCATCATGGTCGTTGTCAATTAGTTTAGCAAGTATAGTACCTTCATTCCAACCCCTGCCGACTACAAGGTGGAAAAAGCTACTCATTTGTTCTTTAAGAATGTAGTAAAGTTATGGGGTGTACCTAAAGTATAATTTGCAATAAAGACTCCCATTTTATGAGCAAATTCTAGCATAAGCTATTTAAGCTGTTAGGGATTGATCTAAACTTCTTAACAAGCTTCCATCCTTAAAGCAATAGGCAAACTAAGTGAGTGAATGCTTTACTGGAGTAATATTTAAGGCACTATGTTAGTGGCAATCAGCAAGATTGGGCGAAGTTACTTAATGTTGCTCAATTCTCTTATGACCTCCAATGAAGCGAAGCAACGAACAAAAGCCCTTTCGAGATTGTCATGGGACAACAATTGCTAACACCAAGTGTTATTGCCTTTTCTTATGCGGGGAACAACCCATCTGCCTACAAGTTTACAAGAGAATGACATGAGGAGGTGGACATAACAAGAGCTTGTCTCAACAAAGCGACCAAGAAGATGAAAAGATAGGCTGACACCAAAAGATGCCTAACAGAGTACGTAAAGGGAGACATGGTGATGGTAAAGTTGTTGCTTAACCAATTCAAGTCCTTGTGCAAGGTACACAAAGGCTTGGTACGGAAGTATAAAAGGTCATTTCCTATTATCAAGCATGTAAGGAAGGTCGCCTATCAAGTCTAACTCCCACTGAAGTTGAAGATCCATAACGTTTTCCTTGTAAGTCTTTTAAAGCCTTTTCATAAAGACGACAAGGATCTAAGTTAACTCGAATCCAAACGTGTGCCAACTGCTATGATCACCAAATTCAACAAGGAGTTGGAACAAATCATTGCTAATAAAGTGATTTGAAAGAGGGGAGTCCCTAACTACACCGACTACTTGGTTAAATGGAAAGGTTTGCCAAAACAAGAGGTTAATTGGGAATAAGAGGACTAGCTTTGGTAGTTTGTCGATCACATATGGCAATATAAGGTTGAGAATGCGATGAAGACATCGTAGGATTGCGTGGGGGAGGGTGTCACCTGGACACTTATTGACCAACCCATTAAACATGTTGGAAGGCCAAAAACCATGCTAGATTAAGCATCTGCAGACTGTTAGCATTGCGTAACCCCTTTGCTACCCAAAATACAACAACGGAAGGTCCTAGAAATTTGCAGAAGTGCTTATATCTAGAAACTTCCTATAACTTCTAGCAAAGAGCACTAAAGAGAATTCTAGAATGGACCTCTATAAATGCCTATCTAGAAAACTCCATGTAAATATTCTAGAACATTCTTTTGAGGAGGTGGAATATGTATAAATAACCTCTTTCTCTCATTTGTACAACACACTTAACGTTTAAAGCTCACTCAACAAAGCTCTTGTTTGCAAAGCTCTCTTATGCTCTCTACTTTTTTAGCACTTCCAACTCTCTTACTTGTCTCTCAATGCTTTCCGCTCATTCTCTCAAACTTTCTAAGGCTTACTTAGTTTATCTTCTCTCGCAAGATCAATTAAGTGTCATGAAGGTTAGCATGAATGAGGTCTAACTCTATGATAATAAGCTTATATAATGTTTGAATTTAAATTACAAATTTTAAATTTGTATTGGAAATCTTTAAATATAAAGGTTCTCTTATAAAATGGAGAGTGAATTTAATTAAATAGCGATTATCTTGCTCCAATAAGATTCTCTCATTTTTCTAGTATTGCTTTTGTTACAAGTTACAAAAAGAACTCAAACCAATAGTCCATATACCAATAAATGATAGCATAACAGCTATTGATTGAATCTCAGGATTGCTTTCATTCATAATCTACCAAATCATGTCTTACCTTTCAATAAAGGAGGTGGAGCAAACTAGTGTATTATCTAAGACATGGTATCACTTATAAGAATCATAAGTCATTTTAGATTTTGGTTAAACCTACTTTATAGGTGAATAATTGACATCGAGAAATCCTTGCATATTTTTTGATCAATAGCATCAACAATTTTATAAAGCCTTAAGGAGCTTCACAAAATTTGTTGATAGCTTCTTACAATGGTTTAGCAAGTTAAAGTCTTGCATTTTGAAATTTTAGATTTTCATTAGCCTTATCTATCTTGAGTTGTGCTTTATGGTTGACAAATGGATAGAATTGGTCACAAAGAGTTGAGTTGAAGAGTTTATATATCCATCAAAGTAGATAGAAATATAAGTTATGCTTTGCTTCAAACAATTCTTTCTACTATATGTATAAGCACTTTAAAGATAGAGGGTTGTAGTTTGATGCAATTCTTTGCTAGTTATGACCTACGTTTTTATTCTCTAGAAAATTTAGCACTTAATCATGTCCATGTAAACGAGGATATGATCTAAAAGCTCACTAGTGGCTGCCCTTCACTTAAGGATTTTTTTATTGAACCATTATTAGGGTTTGAAATGCTTTGATGTATCTAAACTTTGCAAACTTAAGATTGTTCAATTAGATGTAGGAGATCTTGAAAGGGTGAAAATAACATCTTTAATCCTCTAGTATTTTAGTCTTTTCACTAGTGGAATCATACCTTATATGATTGACATGGCAGGCTGCAAAAATTTAAAATTGTTACACCTATCATACATTATGATAAGTGACTAATAGTTTGGGAGGCTCCTATTTGCCTTTCCTCTATTAGAGGGCTTATTTATAAATCATTGTGCTTAGCTAAAGAGGGTTAACATTTCTAAAAAAGACTAAAGACATTAGGTGTTCGTAGAAACCTTATGTTGGAAGGAGTTGAGATTAATATTGTTGTTCCCACAGCCTTGTATGGGTTGTAATTGTTGCCAACCAGATCTAAGTGTGCAAGCAGAAGTGGCTCGTTCAAGCATTTAAGGGATGAGTTTTCAGTAGAAAGAAAAGAGCAAGAAAAATAAATTAAGAAGGAGGATAATGCTGAATTTTGTATGGAACAGTAATATAAAGCCACATGGAGGGGCAAGAAAGGAAATTCGCCGCAGCTCCAGTAAACCCTACTAGGGTTTGCATTGAAGGGAGTATATAAACCGAGAGAGCAAGAAAAAAAGAAAAGAGACACCACTGGAAGAGCAAACTAGAAACGCACCACCTCTAAGAGGAGAAATAAGAAATAGACCACCCGGAAAAGAAGATAGCAGACCTGATATCCATGAGACCACTTGGAAGAGAAGACAACAGACCAGAACGTGTGACGTGAAACACCAGACCAGAAACGTGAGGCAGGCCGAGAGACATGAACCAGCAAAACCAGAAGCGTGGTGCAGGCCAAGAGACATGAAACGACAGACCAAGAGCATGGTGCAGACCAAAAGATGTGAACCAGCAAAACCAGAAGCGTGGTGCAGGCCAAGAGACGTGAAACTACAGACCAGTAGCGTGAGGCAGGCCATGAGATGTGAAACGATAGACCTGAAGCATAAGTGCAGGCCGTGAGACGAGGAGTTGTGTGAGACAACCTAGAGAAGAAATTCGGTCAAGCATTTGAGAGAACTCAACAAATTTTTCAGATTTCTTCAAGAGAGGTAAGAGAGTGTTTTGGTGATCTTCCAACCGGTAGTAAAGTAGCCTATTCAAATCAAACAGAGGCAACACAAGCTAGAAGAAGGGTAGACACAGTAAGTGACACTCTTTGTATTGTGATTGCTTTGTATTTGCAAAAGTGAAAAGAGTAGAAGATTAAGACATCCATTGTAATCATAAGGAATACCACACTGGTGTTCTCAAGTATAGTGGATTGTCTCGGTAGAGGAAGAAACTCTACCACCATGGAGTACATCACATTGACGGAACCACGTAAATCTCTCGTGTCCTTGCTTTGAATTTACATTCTGTGTTTTGAATTGAGTTGTGAACACAGCTAAAGAATCATCAAACTTACAACTTAAAAAAAGACCTAGTCAAGAACAACCGATTCGTCTAATAGGCAAGGTGTCTGAAAGGTAACTTTGGGGACTATTGTGATCAGTAGGTAACAATAGATCTACCTTAGTTGAATCTGGGAAAGAGTTCATTTTTGGCTTAAATTATCAAATTTTTTTTGGGTGTGATACTGATTCACCCCCCTCTCTGCATCACAGACTAGTAGATCCTAAGATGAAGTTGGGAACTTCAAATATTGTAAACCTATTTGAATCTTTTTATTCTAGTTATGAATACCCTTCCACTTACTCTATATATGCTCCATGTCACTAGTATGTTGATCTTGTATTTAGTGATGGAAATGGCATTGATAGGTACCTTAGGGCTAAAGAATTTCTAAGAATATTTAATTAGATTATTTGGTTATGTTTATTTATTACAACAATCATGGTAAGTCTTATACTTTTTCTATGAATGATAATATGCAATTTTGCTTTGTTCATGAAATAATTTTTCCTAATTGTCTTTTGACTCTTTGTTATTGGCTATACATGATCTATCCAATCTTCAAGAATTATTGAAAAACTCACTTTCTTTCCCTTATGAAGTTAAGACATTAGAATTGTTTATAGTGAGGTCACTGGTATAAAATTATTTAGCCTTATTAAAATTCCTTCTTTAGGTTTAATGTCCAAAGATTTTGTGTATAGGCAAACATCCTAATAATGAGATCTGTCTCTACAAGATATGATCATTAGGTACTTGAACAAGTGTACTTTTAACTATTTGTTTTAAATAGATGTTCTGATTTGGTCTTTTCCTCTTAGGAATAGTAATATACTCTTTTTGAATTTCTTTTCATGGTTAGTTATATCATAAGTTTAAGAAAGGGTATGGCAAGTGCTAGTGTTCTTCTTAAATAAGTATTGGAAGCATTACTTGAAAGCTATCAATGCTAGGAACCTTATGGAAGATGGTAAACAAAGTAAAGAGCCATTGAGCTTAGAAAGCATATTGGATGAACAATCAACTCCTCCATTAAGAACCATTTAATTTAGTCTAGAATGGTATCCCATTTACCTAATGAGATTGCTTAAGAAGCTAACCAATTTCACTCAAGCAGATGCACTTTTTGTATTACTAATCATGTTTAGGATGTGGAGGATTAATTTTATTTTTGCATTGCACATCTTAGATTTCAATGTTTTATAACCTGAATCAGACTAGTCTAGTATGCCTACAATCTATGACTTTTTGTATGTTCTCTAGTTGCTTACTTGAGAGTCTCTGGCATCTCATGTAGATGATTAGGATTTAGTGTATCAAGTATGAAGGAAAAGTTTGGTAAATGCAAGGAATGACCCAAATGTCTTGTTAAGTGTTGAATGTTTTACTAAAGCATCAACTATGAATGCTTCTTTTGTACTTAGTGTTGTAAATGCTATAAATGGGCATTTATATGTTAAAAGGGCAAAAGGATCACATGAATTGATTAAACACATATGAGTTAAGCCTTTTTTTTTTTTTGCCTTTAAGTATATGCATATGAGAATGGATTTTGTAAAACATAAACATTTTGCACTTAGCTTGAGAATTTGAGAGAGAAAAAAGGTCTTTCTATTAAATTAGGCATTCTATGATATTTTTAAGGCTAAAAATGATGGTTCTCTATTTTTGTCTCCTAGTGATTTTGGAAATGAGGAGATTAAATCTTTAGTTTTTATCAAAGAAGAGTTATAAACTTTGTATCAAGTTCAAGTCTATCCTTTTTTGGTTTATTATCAAACCAATAAAAGGACAACCTTTCTTAAGTAAATGTCCTTTAATTCCATTAACTAGAAACCTTTAATTTAGATGTTCAAACTCTTGTAACTATTAAGATGTCCCTTCATGAACATGTGAATTCTCTAAATGGGTCCTTTTAAAAAATGAATATCAAACTGTAAACACTTTGCAATACTTCATGGCTATAACTTAAAATAAAAGGAGTGGGCTGCTCCTGAGAGCTTGAAAATGGGATCTTTAAATGAGAAGATGAGACATGCAAGTCATCTATTGTGCATAGAAACTTTTATTTATTCGTCCTCCATTAATTGTTTACTTGTTTTGCATTAAAAGACTGTATCAATTGTCCAATTCTATATCATCGATGAAAGCTCTCATAAAGTTTTTTTTTTTTTCCTTTTTTCCTTAAGAAAAGATTCTTAATTTAAATATTGTTCTATTTCAAAAGATGCTTTGCCATTTTGGTCATCTTCTTCTTGTATCAATACCCTTTTTAGTTGACTTCTCAGTCTTCAAAGGGAGGCCTAGTTCAACTACTCGTCATAAGCTTAAGTAGACCTTAAAGCCATCTAGGTGCACTATAGCAATAAATTCCAATTCTTTAAGTTAGAGTTCTAATCCATTTTATTTTCCTGCTTGTCATACATTAGACATTAATCAAAATTCTTGAAACATTTTATATTTTGAATCAAGGATGTGATTGAAGGGCTTGTTTTGGTACAATAGTAAACAATGGTAAAGTTACATACATCTGAATTTTCTCTAAACCCAATGTGAGAACTAAGAGCCTTTTACATTGAACTTATTGTGTTTTTTAATCAAAGATTTGATTAGTCTCAGTTAAGAAGATTAGCACATCTCAAAGAAACTGAGTAGGCTTTTTATGATACTTTTTCTTTTTCGGTTTGAACAAGATTAATTTATAGGTCAACTAGACTATGTATAACTTATAATGCACAGGGAATGTGGAAATTAGTAACGTTAAGTTCAAACAAATGTAAACACTACTAGCCATTTACAAACTAAAGTGACATGTAGTTTGTTGGAACATTTTCAAAATGAAAAGCAATCACATCCATTAGTTTATTTGGTAGTTATAAAAAGATGTCCTTTTATAGAAAGACACATTAAAAGTGTCATGTCTATTGGATTCAACAGATATCATTTTGGTTAAATGACCCTTAGATTACTATATATATGGCAAGTTCTCTTTGATCTAAAAGAGATAAGAGATTGAAATTTGTATATTATTTTATTGTAGAAAAATCAATAGATAATCTACCAAACAAATTTGTAAACACAAATACCTTCTTGAAGGCTTGATTTTAGTAGTTAACTTGTAGTCAAACATGCTTTATTTTATCCTGTGATACAATTTGCTGTAGCCTTATTTGCACAATTGTAAGGGCAAATTTTGTCTTAAGGAGAGTAACATTAGATGCATAACTTGAAGCAAATTTTCCATTTTTCAATATATTCCTATTTTTGGTCCAAGGATCTTAAGAGAAATTTTGATTGCAACTTTGAAGGAATTAACTTCTGACTTTGTGAAAGGATCAAATAAGCTCTAACTTAATTAGGATATGTTTTATTTCTAATCATGTGAAACATAAAGTTTTAAAATTCATGAGTCATATTTTGTCTAATTGTTTATGCTTAATTATAATCATGTTTTACACATGGTATGAGACATGTAATTATGTATCCCAAGTTTATTTTACAAATTATATTTTCGGAATATTATTGTCTATATGTTCGAACAATTATCATGGTTAATGTCTTAGATCTTCAGTTACCACTAGAAAATATTAGGCTTAGTGTAAAAAGACATGTAGGCTAAAGAAACAGTGTCTTTAAAGAACTACAAATTTCTTATGCTTTAAGGGTTGTATGTTTACTGTTCAAATAAGTCATATGGATATTAAATTACATAAAGTATCGATGAACTTGTGTAAGTAATTGTTTAATTCATACAACAAAAATGTGGGCCACTGAGTATTGGTAGTTTTAAAAAAAATTCATGATCAATGACCTTTGTAACATCTTTTGTGCATGAAAAATCATGCAAATGAGTTACTTATACAACAAGGATGGGAAGAGGGCATGTGTGGCATTGAACTCTGGAAAGTGAGATTGCCGAAATGCCCATTGCGGCCAGACCAATAGAACTGTTGGTCAATAGACAAGATGTTGCTTTTATGGAGGAAGAAAAGAAAGGGAAAAAAAAAGAGAGGCCTTGCAGAGGGTGCTTCATTAATGTGAAGAGTCGGCAACTCTTGTGGAATTATATAGTGGAAATTGTCCAAGAAATTGCAAGAATGATTCTGGCACGTGCATAGAAGGTGCAATCAAAGGTTGTTTTTATTTTTAAAAAAAAAAATTAAAGAGGTTGTGATGTTGCTGTAGGATGACTCTGCATAGTGAAGGCTATAGAAAGACCATAACCATTACAAGACTTTTAGTTCATATGTGACTTTTGATTTTAGTATTCATGGAAGTTACACACACACACACACACACACATATATTTTGGTGTGTACGATAGCTATTTACATATGGTGGTATTATGATTTGCATGAAACATTGTACTTTTGATGGTTTTATTTATTAAAAAAATAACAGAGTTCACATGCTCATTATTAACTCGGAAAGACAAGGTGGCAAGGAATTATAATGCCATCATTCCATTGTGACTAGTCCTTTGAGCAAAAGATTTGTTATAAACTTTGATCAAAGTATATAACAATCCTTTATTGCTAACTCCTTGTCTTTGGCTATGTAAAAACCATGGAAAAGAAGGCATACGGTGGATTTTATACACAGGAATGAATAGATGCACTGAATCCCAATAGCTTCCAAGCCGTTGCACTTAAATAATCAGTTTAGACAAATACAATTTATACGAGGGGCCTTATGTTTGTTGTTCAGGAAAAACCAAGAGGTGTTGAATTACAAAAGAATATAATTCCTGCCAACTCATGAAAAGGTAGTAAGGACAACTGGAAAAGGAATTGCAAATTGGAATTGTAAATTCCAAGTTTACAATTTAGAAAGGAAACATCGTCACCTTTAATATTTATAAAACAAAAGTTGAGAATCGGTGGTTTAAGGAGCCATTATTCTCATTAAAGAAGTGGTGTCTTTCATTGTTTGTAAGTGCAAATAAAAAACAAAAAAGTGAAAAGATGCCTTTTTCAAGTGCGTGGAAGGTTAACCATTCATGCACCATGGCAAAGTGGTTGGTGAACCGAAGTTGGTTCAAGTTCAAATGGGCGTGCAATCGTTGGCTACTGTGCCTCTTCCAATTACTTAAAGGATACATATATAATATATATCTTTAATGAGTCACAAATACATTTATTAAAAGGCAAACATCGCGATTGGGTTTTGCTACTACTGATTTTCTTTCATATTTAAGTAGTCAATTTCAACAAAACTTTGTCCCCAACTTGAAAGTCAACATCTCTTCTTCCCTTATCAGCATACTCTTTCATACCCATAGCTGCCTTGTCTAAGCTGTTTTGGGTTTCATCAAATAGCTCTTATTTTAGACAAGCATACCGATAATTGGACACTTTTCTCTAGAACTTGTCCTTGCAATTTCTTTAAAAGTAAGGGGCTGATGCCTAGTAACCAACTTAAAAGGACTCATGCTTATTGAAGAGGACATGAAAATTATAGCAAACTTGAGCAGAAACCAATAATTTTATCCAATTTCATTGGATAGTGGTTACACAGTGCAAAAGATATTTTTTTAATAGGTCATTGATCCACTTGATTTGACCATCAATTTGGGGATGATTGATAGTGGAGAACTTCAATTTAGAACCCATCATGTTGAACAAAATTGTGTATGATCCTCAGATCATAGTCTATGACAATATTCTTGGGAAATCTAAAATATTTTACCACTTGCTTTTAAAACAATGTAGCGGCCATCTTTGCTTGGCATGTGGAAGGAGCTAGACTGAACACCACATACTTTGAAAACTAATAAACCACTACCATGACCAATTCCATGCCATCAATTTTTAAGAATTTGCCAATGAAATCCATAGAAATTAACACTCAAGGTTTTGATGGAATAGTTAGTAGTTGCAATAAACCTACTTCCTTGTACCCATCAACTTTGTCTTATTGACAGATAATACATTTCTTGACATATGCCTTTACATCATCTTTCAACCTTTGCCAATGATACTTGTATGATAGCATTGCTATCATCTTCTTTGTACTAGGATGACCAGTCCATTGGGAATCATAACACTTATGCAATATCTCCTCTCTATGGTCTGCACTACTTGAAACATACAAATGACTACCCTTAGCATACAATAACCCATCATCAACCTAGTATTTTCTTATCACACCCTCATTCACTTGTTACATAAGTTTTTGATAGTACACATTGTGTAGGGCTTATGCCTTGATTTTGTGTAGCAAGTCACTTTATACTTAGGTGAGGGTAGTAATAACTTCTTGCACTTCATGATAGCTTAAGGTAGCCACTACTTGATTGTGCTTTTCTAGCTTGTGTTCCCACACAAAATCATACTTAGTCAAGAACTCTTGCCATTGAACTTGCAATGGATAAAGCTTCTTTTAAGTTTGGAAAAAATTTATTAGCCATATTATTCGTGTAGATCATGAACTTAGTACCCTAGCAAATAAACCCTCCAAATGTGAAGGTAATACTTAACAACAAGCACTTCTTTCTCATGAATTGAGTACTGTTGCTCTACCTTATTGAGTTTCCAGGTTTTTATTTATTAGCATAGCCTTCTTAGACTAGAACACTACCATTGACCTTATTAGATGCATTAATAATGACATCAAAAGGCAACTTGAAGTTGGCCAATTGCAACACTAGCTTCATAGACATTACTACCTTCAACTTATCAAAGGTTTCTTGGCACTCCATGATGTATCTCTATGGTCTATCCTTCTTAAGTGAGCCAATAAGAGGGGCCATCTTTTTAAAGTAAACCTACATAAAGTTCTTGTAACAAATAGACAAGTTAAGAAAAGACTATAATTCCAACACTTTAGCAGGGAGTGACCATTTTTCAATTGCCTGAATCTTTCCCTCATCCATTCTAACATGCCTTTGATTAATCTTATGCCTAAACAACATTAATTTTTTTTTGATTAATCTTATGCCTAAACAACATTAATTTTTTTTGAGCAAACTCATGCATTTTTTCTTCTTAATATACGATTAGTGTTCCCTTAATTGGGATAACACCATTCTAAGGTGGGATAAGTGACTCTTAAGGAACTCACTATACATAACCATCTTATCAAGGTATACTAACACAAATTGATCAATAAAGTCATGGAACACATTATTCATCAAATCACAAAAGTAGCAAAGGCATTAGTCAAATTAAAGGGCATCACCAAGAATTCCTAAGTGTCATAATGAGTGATACATGCAGTTTTCCCCACATCTTCTTTCACAATTTTTTCTCATTAGTATCTAGACCACAAAATCCAACTTGATGAAGTATAATGTTGATGCAAAAAACCCCAAAAAGATGTGGTTAGGGACCTAATGCACACAAGGAATTAAAGAACAATTAGGAAAGCTAAATTAGAGTTTAATAACATAAACCCTGGACCCAACATTTGAAGGAACACGAACTTAGGGTATTTAAGAAGGATATGGATGCCACACTTCAGAAAAGAAAGAAATTGGGAGTGATAAGTTGATTGGAATGGCACAAGAAGAAATATCTCTTGATAAGTTTATTAGTTCTAAAAAGAATCGAGGGAGAAAAACCCTTACTTTCTATTTCACTTAAAGTTGTCTGATCTATTGTCTGATGTTTTACAAGGGGTGCCTATTTATAGGCTAAGATAGCAATCTTAAAGTGGCAAAAATTCCTACTTAAGATAATTCCTTATTTAGGAGCAATTTCTATCTAGGGACAAATTCTTACACATAAAGTAAACTCTTAATTTGGAGTGACTGCTATTACTTTGGTCTAACTCTTTAAATACTCTAATGATGTTAATAAGGTCTAGACTCTCTTTCAAGTTTGAATCCGCACTATTTGAAGTTTGGTTGCCCTGAATGTCCTTAATCAGCCTATTTAGTGCTTTTTTCATTTTTTTGGCTTTAGCCCGTGTTATTGGGCCTTTTGGAATATGCAATGGATCTCTTGCATCAATTGAAGTTTTAGTTCGTGTTTTTGGGCCTTCTAGAATATGCAATGGACCTCTTGTATCCATTGAAACTGTAGCTTATATTATTGGGCCTTTTGGAACATGCAATGGACCTCCTACATCTATTGAAACCTTCCACCCATCATCTCTATGGTTCTCATCAAATGCTTTGGCTAGTTGATCAATTCATAAAGACCTTATTCAATGCCCCATAATTGACATATATCTATAAAGAGCTATTATACTTCTTCTAGAAGAACACTTAAGCACGATAAAAGGCTCAGAAGGGTTGAATTAGGCTTGCATCTAACAACTTCATTAATAGCTTCTTCAATTCTACCAATTTTATTGGACTTATGCAATAAGGGGCTTGAGTTTAGGGTTTGGAACCTAAAACTAAATCAATATTGTGGTTAGTGGCAAGCCTGAGGGGAAAGCGCTTTAGTAATTCCAAAGGCATCATGCCTACAAAGTCACACAATTGTTTGACAACACGATTAGGCACCTTAGTAACTACCCTCTCCTTGATTTCGATCAAGGTAGCTGAAGACGTGACTTTATCCTTTTTCAAGTCATGCTTTACCTATATAGCAAAAAGCATACCACCTAATTTCTTATCAATGTTATTTAGGGGAGTTATCTTGCTAGAAAAAAATAAAGATAGTTCTTATACATGATCATTAAACTACCTAATTGAGGAAACAAAATAGCTTTTGCATCTAATGGCACAAGCATAAAGTTATGATTGTTAATCTAACTACTAATGGTTATCTTCATACCTATTACCAAGCAAAACACCTTATGGTTTTCCAAGTTGACTGCCTTTATTTGATTACTACTTTTGGTGAATTTTAGCCTAAGTATCTCCACCATCCATTCAACAATAAAGTTATGCATGGCACTAATGTCAACCATTGCCATCAACTTCCAATTACTAAGCCTAATCTTCACATACATTAGGCTAGATTGTGGGGCACATTTCACCTGAATTACATTCACCAATTGTAGAAGATTAACACAAAAGGGACCACCATCATCTTTAAGAGTGAGTGCTTCTACCACTCTCTTTAACAACCATGACACTTAACTTTTCCTTTTTGAGACATTTCCTAGCATAATGAGGGTTATTAGAAGTTGAACAACTAGAGTTAGACTTGCTTTTACCTTATTCCTAGTCGACAACTTTGCTTTTGTCTTTGTTGTCATCTTTGTGCTTATCCTTTTTCTTGGACTCCATCTTTTTACCCTTGTATTTGGGCTACTTTCCTACATCATAATCAAAGGACTTGCTAATTTCAAAATCAACCATTCTGTCAACAATGATCATGGTAGAAGGCAAGTCCTTGACATCTTGCCTTTGTAGCTTGATTTAAGTCCAAGGTTGAAGATTTAAAGGGAAGTTAAAGAGCTTGTCTTCATCCAACATGTTGCAAATATTAAACATTAAAGAAATGAACTCTTTTACATAATCTCGCATTGTGCCACTTTGCTTTTGTTTCTTTAATAATTCCTTTATAACCCAAGATGTTTTGCGAGGAAGAAACTAATCTTTCAATTCCACCTTTAAGCTTTCACACATCTTTATCTAAGGACTACCCATGCTTGCATCATCATCAAGCCTAGTTTGCCACCATAGTTTGGCATCCTTGGTAAGATATATGCTTGTAAGACTGACCTTTTCTGTATTTGTCACCCAAGCAGCGATAAAGTATTGCTCCTTATCCCCCAAGAAGTTTTTGGTGGCCTTTGCATTACATTCTTCCTTGAAGGCTTTAGGTTTCAACATCTTTATCTTTATAGAGGAATCGGCAACCAAGTTTGGTTGGCTACCTATTATCTTCTTAAGAGTAGTAATCTTGGCTTACAATTTGTCAAGACGAAAGGTTACATTCAAAGATATACCATCATGTTTCCATTTAAAATTGAGAATATCTTAATCACGGGATGCCAAGGTTTCACATATGGAGAAGTACTCCTCCTTTAGGACATCTCACTCATAGCATCAAGACTTGATCCACCAGCCATCAATCAAAACTTGGTGCTTTGATACTAGTTATCATCAATCAAAACTTGGTGCTTTGATACTAGTTATCATCAATCAAAACTTGGTGCTTTGATTCTAGTTATCATAGGACCAATTTTTTGCTAGTGATGGCATTAAGTCACACTTAGTTTCAACTAATTTAAGTACAGTAGGATCACATACAAGGAACTTTAGTAAGATAATCTTACAAAAGGACAAAACACATACAAGAATCACTTCTCAACTTTTACTACCTTTACTCATAAAGTACAATGGAATCATCAAAGGACTCTCACAAGTGTTTATCTCCACTTTTTGTGTTGAGCCTTAGCTACTTCTATACAAGTATTTACAGAGTTGGTAGTTGACACTTCTAACTACCTAAGAATATGCATGACTTGACTATCAAGACAATCATGAGTAGTAGAGATTCCCCACTTTTAGGAGTACTTTCCCACTAACTTGGCCAAAACATTATACATGCATCTATATTTAAGGAGAGCTTGAGACCTCATTTGGACTTAGTCAACATACTTATTTCAGTAGCCCATGTTCTCCTACACATAAGGAGCTCATGTTAGCACATTAACTTGGATAATACTCTAGTTAAGCTGCCACTAGCAATATGTACCCATGTTTTTAGGGAGCAGTAAATATGATCTCCCTATATTTATGGTGTTTGGTACAGACACTGACTTGCTCAGCAATTCAAGCCCTTGCCTTGCCAGTTAATCCTTTATTAGACCCACACAGTGTCAGCCTAGGCCCCAAGCCCATGCACCAACAACTTGTTGATGTCACAGCGAATCCTCAAAGAACATGTTTGCCACTTACAACATGACCTTATAGCCTTAGCTTAGACCCAGCCCTTGTAACGAAGTTGGCTAATTTTAATGTGAGACATCCATTATCCCCTTAAAGAGCATTAAGGGAATCTAGTTGTCTAGTAAGGGAAAACACTAATGTGTTTGAGCTGTCACTTAGTTGCTTAGTGCATGTTGACACGTTGCCAGTAAACACTATCACATCATTTGCACACGTTACTATGCAACACTAATGACCTTCTTTTCCCACTTGATTCCAATGCCTTAGCCCCCTTAACTTGCTGCCATGTACAATAAATGTTCTTGCCACACTTTACTTGGTTAGGCGTCCATACCCAAATCTCGTACAAGAATTGGTACAAGGTGTTACCAATTGCTTGCACTTTTATACCAATGAGCTCAAGGGATTAACACTAAGTGTGTTGGGATTGACGTATTTGTTTGTGGTCTAGCATTATGATGCACTTCTTGCAACTAATGTATACACAAGACATGCTCTGAGGTGCCCAGAAAGACCTATCACCATTTCTGTCCACCTCATTCTCTAAAATTGCCATCCAAGCTACCATATGAGTTAGGAACGTTTACTTGCTAACATGTGGGGGCTTCACATTTCACTTTGAGGAGTGTAAGTTTGATCTAGACATTGAATGTGTCTGCAGACACCCGTCATAGAACATGAGAGTCCAAGTCATCAAATTCAATAAGATAGTCACAGACATACATTAACAGCAATTGATTTTTGTGTATATGATGGAATTTGGTGCTCTGGATGTGAATTGTACATTGATTATCCAGCTCCAACCGATGCTTATACAATATGTGAATTCTTCATTCTCAAATCTTGTTCTTAATTGCCAGAGGTGATCTAGCACCATTTTGACATTGCAACAACTTTTGCACTCAATCCTTATTTTGGAAACATGTTTATCTATCATGCTTGTAAAAATGACTTAAATGGATTTAAGTACATGAGATGTTTAGGTGGTACAGATATAGATCTTGATTGTGCCACTTAAGGCCTCCCTTAAAGTTGATGGTCACGAGCATGACTTTACTTTGTTTGAGAAGAAGGTTTGTGTCATGGAGTGTAACGCTTGTGGAACTCATTGCAATTCCCTCATCTTTCGTTGCATAACGTGCTTCCTTCAATTTGCATTTTGATTGTGGACCTATCTCACAGACCATCAAGCATGAATGTCACATATATCCCCTCACACTTACCTAGTTCAATGATGAAGATGACAAGATAGATTATTATTGTCATGCTTGTGAGAATAAGAGAAACCCCAAACTGTTTATTTATGATTGTGTAGCCTACAAATTCATAGCACATATCAATTGCGTGATATCTGAGGTACAATTGAACTCTTGACTTCATGCCCAAGTTTACAAAAATTAGCAATTTCTCATTTGGTTATGATAATCGGTGCTATGTGGACCATTAATCTGTGACTGTCTTTACTAATGTTGTAGTCTTAAAGTTGATCAAGGGACAAATTATAGTAAAATTGTCCTGTTTAATCATTTTAATCCCACTTCCAGGTGATACCTCTATTGTTGTCACAATAAGATGGGGAAACTGATCCACCAAAACCAAGGGGCACAATGCATTTTGAGCCTGACCCTTTTCTAATTAGATGTGATGATAACATTGATGAGGCCAATGAAGAACTGGAGAAAGCAATAACAAGACTACAAGAACTAAAGGCCAAAAGCATTGAATCTGTTGACCCTCATGACCCTTCCATTTCTAAATTGGATAAAGAGATTGTTGTGGTTCAAACTGACGTTGATGAAGTAACGGTTAAGATAGACAATCTCAAGCATGGACAAGTCGTATATAAGTTCCAGCATCCACTATATGATATGCCATAAGAGGCATGTGAGCGACAGAAAAGCATATTTATGGCTTAAAGAATTAAGGAGAATTTATGTCATTTGTGTTGTGCTTACTGCCATTTTTTACTTGGCCTGAAATGTGAACTCAATTTTGGCATCTTATGTAACTTGCATGCCTTTCTTAAGTCTTTTTACTAATTTTTCTTATGTCTTCAAGGATTAAACCATCTCTTTTAGGCCTTCGTCTTCAATATCATGCCGCAATATTCAACAATTTTTATATGATAGTTGACTTTCAGTTTCAATGTTTCAAGTTCATATTTCATTAAGACTTTGAGATGAAAGACTATGATTATAAGAGATGGAGTACTTAATTGTTTTCCATTTTGAACTTAACAAAATAAAAGATCTTCCGTCTAGATGTGCAAGTGAATTCATTGCCTTCTCGATGTTAAAATTTAATAAATAATTCATGTTTGAACCTCACTCAACAAGTTTAAGTGTTTTTAGCGTAATAAAACTAATTGCCTTTAAAAGCATGTTAGGATCAACTTTCATTAGTACTTAAAATTCTTGTAGCAAGAGAAAAAAAAAAAAAATATATATATATATATATATAT